>CAHIKZ030001569.1:807500-962500 GCA_903632075.3 Acanthosepion pharaonis | reverse complement strand
TATTGTCCCATGGAACAATCCTGGGTGTAATATTTAGAACCTTAAACCTAATCAACCTGCTGCTTGTCATACTTGACTGCATTCACTGAGGCTTTTCTTTTCTTATTGCTGCTGTTGAAGCTTTGCTGTCATTTCTTTTTATTTATTAATGACAATTATATTTATTTCTATACTAAGTCTCCTATGGAGATCCTCATAGCCTAGCATATGTTCTGATTCTTTCAGACATTTGACCATCCAGTATTCTTCTCTGTCTAGTATTTTTACATTATTCCACAGGTTGGTGTCTACCCTCATTCTCCATACATGATCAGCCATCCCTGATTTTATTGTCTTGCCCCTAATTGTTTTTCAATGTTTCTCTAGCTTTACTTTTAATGAATAGCTGATGTCACCTTTATATTCTTTGTCATAACTGCAAGGAATGAAATAAACACATTTCTTGGTCATATTCTATTCTTTGCTATGCTTAACTTGGCAGAGATTTTTCTGTAGGGTCAAGCTGCTTCTGAATATTGTCCTGATGTTGTATGGATTACAGATCTTCTGAATCTTTTGTGATAAACTGTTGTAATTTCTCCCTTCACATGAATAATGCTGACTATATTATGTGTATGAACTTTATAAGTTGTATGAGCATATACCTATCCAGGAATGTTCCAAGGCTGTCCATAACTGAGTTGTGATTATTGGGTGTGATTCAAGGTTTGCTTCATACATGTTCAATGGGGTTTAAATCTAGTAAGTAAATGGAGGACCCTGGAGTACCTGCATGTCAGTTGGAATGTTCCTGGCATCAGTTTTATAGTAGTTTGCATTAACTTACTGGAAAAAACTATCACTACCAGAAAACATAGCAAGCATAAAGAGGTGCAAATAGTCTAGAGTAAAATCTGTGTATATCCCATGTGAAACTGGAGTGTATTGACACACTCCAGTTTTACTTGTGGTCATTACGAATTACAATTGAACACTCACTCCCACCATTACTGATCTACTACCAATATGTACAGCACTCTGATGACAGTCTGGATCCATAGCCTCATCCAGCCTCCTAAGCTGGTTATAGTATCAAGTATGTCCAGAATTCGCATATTCTTGGTATACACTTGCTACAGTTTGATAAGAAAAGTTTATAGCTTTTGTCACCTTGGAGATAGTTCCCCCTCTATCTTTCTTGTTCTAATTACCATTCCATGGTCAAATGGTGTTACATCCTATTTGTGTTCCATGGCTGCTGCAGCTATGCTACCTTTTTACTTATTACATCACATATCTAGTTGAATACATTTCTACAAGTGGGAGAGGCAAAAGTATTCCATGTATTTTTGTCTCTAATTTTTTTGCACTTCAATTTATTTTGGTCAATTTCCAGATTATTTTAATGCTCTTAAAATTTACCACTCTGGTAAATGATTTAAATTTTTAATAAAATCTTTTGAAGGAGGTGGTATTGGAAAGTATCTGGAATATATGTATTATGATTGTTCAATGGAAATGCACACACAACTAACACTTTTCATAACTAACCTACTGAAACAGTCTACCAATAATCGTTAGTCAACATACTTGTGTTATGATAATTGACAAATTCAAGTAATATGCCTAAATCAAATTTTGCATGATGCTTTGCAAATCTGCAACTGAGACTAAAAATGCCTTTGGTAAACATTCTTTTGGTCAATCTCAGGTTTTTAAACTGCACATGCATTTCAATGCCAGTTGCATGTTGGTTGAAAGTTGACAAGTATTCAGGGCAACCAGTCATCAACAAAATACCAGAAAATGTGGAAAAAAATAATGTATGAACTTATCTATGATAGCTATCACTGAATAATTCATCAGGTTTCTCACATGAATGGAATTAGTTCTGGGATTTGCCAGGAGATCCTAGTCTGGGAACTTTCTAATACTACCTCTTATATTGTAAAACACTGAAAACGTCTTGTAGATATTCAATAGGTACACTTCTCTCTTTGACCATATACAAGAAAGAGAATTTTGTTATAGATTCTTAGAAGCTTTTAACAGTCAAGTTTTTTCTTTGTTACTTTGCATTGTTTTCTTTTTTCCTTTAGAAGCATTAAACATTTCAGTTGATTAACTGTTGCATACAAAAGCAAGGGATTGTGCTAAAATAATACATATGTAGCTACTCTATATTAAAGTTCCCTTACTTCCAGTAGTCTAGGGAGAATTTGAGAGTTCTTGACTAGTGAGGAAGTCATATATTTTCTCATCATCAGTGTTTGAATTCAGGTAAAAAACCAAGATATTGCATACTCATTTTCAAAGCAGGTTGACTTTTTTTCCTTACTTGGAAGATTTATGCAGTACATGTTTTACTGTTCTTATTTCTTCCCATTTGCCAAACTCATCTGTTTTCTTAAAGTTACAAGGTGATAGTCAAAGATTTCTAACAGTGCAGAGAAACTGAATTTAATATGAACATTTTTCACTACACTTTGTGAGCTAGTGTGTAAAAAAATAGGCAAGCTCAGAAAGTTTTATGGTTTTGACTATTTTTTGCAAGGTTTCATTTTAGTGTTTCAGCAATTTTCATCTTCATAGTAGATTTTAAAGAAGAGATAATCAACATCAAATTGTTTTTTAATTAATACAAAAACTTGCTTTAACTGAACAAAGGCTTAAAGAAGAATTTTGATAATAGTACCATGAACCAGTTTTAGAGCACAAATGCTTCAGTGGAGACAAATATCTGTTGATAGAAATGGACATTTTAGGCAACTGTTCACAGGCATGACAGCAGAAACATTACAGAAGTATGTTAGACTATACATACAGATATCATAGATAATGATATAGATTCTAACCCTGAGATGAAATGTGACACAATGGTACCCAGTTGTGAACAGGAAACCCACATAGTAAAGCAGATGATAAATGATTTTATCTGTATCTGAAGAGTTTGGTGCTTTATGACCTGCAGTAAAACTGAAACCTAAGTTCTTCAAAGCTGTTCTAAGTAGTAGATAGGAAGTAAATAAATAAATGAAAATTTTCAGGATCATGTACCCCTTACAAGAAGATAGGAAGTTCAGGTCATAGTTTTATATAGGCAGAGTTTGTTATAATGATCAGTTGTGAGCCACCTATATAGGGTGGCAAGAGAGCAGTCAGTTATAAGCCATTTGTTAGTAGGTGACAAGCAAGACTGTTAGAGCTAAAGAGATGTAGAGTTAGAGAGTGATGGAATTCTCACTAGGTGAAAGGAAGATCTGGTCCATTAATCTGTCATAAAAGAAGACAGAAGTAGCATTGAAGATGTCCTAAGTGTCACCAGACTGAATCACTGAACAAAGAATTAGAAAAAAAGATTTTGTTTTCTCACTATGATGTTATTTCATCTTTTGTTCTCTTGTGAATGTCTACTGACCTTTTCCCAGTTTTGGGGCACACTATCCACTATGATGCAAACAAAAATTGAAAGATAATGTAAGCTGGTTTATCCAGTTGGTATAAACCTGATGGAGACCCCAGGGTGTATCTTTACAAAAGCAGCAATCATCATAGTGGTAATCATCAAAATCACTGCAACCAAAAAGAAATGTTAAGTTGACAGCAGTATCAAATATCAGTGTTTATTTTCTTTCTATATTTTTAATGCATTATCTGCAAGGAATTCATTCCTTCTGATCAAATTATAATTTTTACTGTGAGTTTTTAAAGAGACTAAAAGAGAGTATTTGTTGCAAATATCCAAACAAATTGAATAACTGCATTCTTCACCATGAAAACCCATTTTCCCACACATCAGTATTTTTTGACAGTTCTTGGTTTCCAGAAGCTTGAGTCATTCCTCATTCTCTCATCCTTTTTACTTGATCTCTCAATTTTTACTAATTTTAAAAAATTAAACTGAAATTTTGGCTAAAAGAGCATCTTTTTTTTTTTTTTTTACAAAATTGAGATCTGGACAAAGTTACAGGCACACTTGAAGATTTCCAGTAATGTATAGTCTTGGAAAAATACTTGAATTACTGTATACATTCATAAGGGGACTACTTCAAAAGAGTGCAAATTAAGTAGATTTTATTGAAAATATTAGAGAACCTTAAAATTTTGTATATCACTTGATATATTAAAAATTCATTAGATGAGGTCATAAATGATGTAAAAGATAATTTTAAAGAAAAGTCTGATATTGACAATTATTACTGTTGTATTTTTCTTTGTTTTACGTAATGTAAATTTAATATTTGATTAATATATGACAAAAATTGAGCATATCAAGGTAACGGTAATTCAGAAGAGTAATATTATATGTGATTCATTCATTTTGTTATTGTCACTAAAATATGAAATTAAAAATATACATAAATATATATATTTGTCTTTTATAAAAACATATATATAATTTTCATTTGTATGCTTAATGCCTTATTTAGTAATATTGTGGTAATGACCTTTTTTCAATTATTCATGAGTTTTGTACAGTTTACCGGATTAGCCACTTTCTATTTAGCAAACCAGAAATTCATAGAATGTGATATATATGTGAAACATATCTAAATCAGGTTTCTATGCATTATTCTTCCAAAGCAAACAGCCAGTTACAAAAGTAAAAATTATTTTTAAAAAAGTGAAAAACAAAGCTTCTTCTATATTAAATTTATTGACAAAAATTTGTATATTTTGAGACAGTTAAGAGTTTGGTATAAAAAATAGGATCAAAGGTATATTGATTGAAGTGCTGCTTCATTTTACTAAAGGAAATCATAACAAGTTACAGAAAATGGAAAATTTGAAAATGGTGCTCTTGAAACGCATTGTATAATACAGATTCTCTTCTCCATAATGGCTGCTTTACTTTCCCAAAAATAAACACTTACTTTCTAGCAGTTAATTAAAAAACATATTTAACTTACTAACAACATTAATCAGTGTTACTCCTATTTTAAGAAATTCTTTCTTGCATGTTCTGCTTGTTACTATAATCCTGAGTATATGAAATACATCGCAAGATTGTTAGCATTAGTTAGCAAGTAGCAAGAATTAGTATTATTTCACCTTGTTAGTGTGACTTTGAGCCTGTGACAAGACAACATGTTTCACTTAGACTCTTTGTTATTTTGATCATATTATTTTGTTCTTTGGAAAATAGAAACTTTTGTTGCAAAAAGACATTATTAAAAGAATATAAAAACTCCAAATGAATGTAAAAATATGAAGAAAATCAAGTACATATCTTCTAATATCTTGAATGTAAAGATGTAGAGTAATTGGCCATGGTTAAATGTAATTGGCAGAAATGCCCAATAAACAGAATTGACAAAGTTTGCAATTAACAATATTATGAGAAGGAAAACGGGTCGATTATATAATCTAATATGATCATTCCTGTCAAACCGTAAATTGAAGGTCGTTCTCAATGGATTCTCCTCCAGTTCCTATCCCACAAATGCAGGTGTTCCTCAAGGCTCCATCCTAGGTCCCACTCTATTCCTTATCTACATAAATGACCTTCCTGATGCAATAACTTCCCAAGTTGGCATCTATGCAGATGACACCACAATTTATTCCTGCCTCAAAAACAAATCTAGTCTCGTTGACAAAACTCGCTTGGCTGTGCGTCTCGAAAAGGACCTCCAATTGATTGTGAACTGGGGCATGAATTGGCTGGTCAACTTCAACACTTCGAAGACAAAACTGCTCTCTATTAATCACCACAGAGATCCTTCCTTCTTCCATTAGAATGTCTGACGCTCAACTTCTCGAGAGCAACTCTCTCGGCTTCTCGGTCTCAAGAACTTTGACTACTGACCGGAGATGGAATAAATACATTGAGTCAATTGCCTCGTCCACTGCAAGAAAAGTTGGCTCCTGAGCCGCTTAGGAAGTTTTTCTCCCGGAGTTGATCCTCCAGATCTACAAATCCACAGTTCGCCCTTGCATGGCGTATTGCTGCCATATATGGTCTGGTGCCCCTTCTGCCTGCCTCGGTGTTCTTGATAGGCTCCAGAGGTGGATATGCAATGTGGTTGGCCCTGCCCTGGCGTCTCGTCTACAGTCACTTTCTCACAGATGCACCATCGCCTCCCTCTGCCTGTTCTACAAATACTTCCATGTAAATTGCTCCGAGGAGCTGCATCACAAGGCTGGCATCCCGCTCTCACCCCTTCACTGTCGAAACTCCTAAATATAGCCGTCTCTTCTACTCTAATAGCTTCATGTCTCGCACCTCTCGCCTGTGGAACTCCCTTCCCTTTTCCTGTTTCCCTGTGAGCTATAATCTCCAGCTATTCAAGTGTAATGTCAATCGACATCTCCAGTTGCCTTGATCTATCCACTACCCTCATTCTTTCTTCTATCACTCCTATCTGATCTTGCTCTAAATTTTCTGTAACCCCTTGCGTCCTAGTGGCTCCCCACCTTGTTTGGGGTGAAATGCTTAAAAAAAAAAAAAAGAACTGGGCAAAAATAATATTCGGCAAACAATCAAAGACGCCCCCATCCTATCCAACCAGATGGTGAGCTTGGATGTAGTGAGTTTGTTCACCAAGGTACCCACAGAGGAGGCACTCTAAGTAGTCAAAGACAGATTGGCCTCTGACTCATCCCTAGAAGAACAGACTAGTATTCCAATAGCTAATCTGATGAAGATGTTGACTTTCTGTACACAAACAACACACTTCAGAATGGGATCACACATATATCGACAGGATGAGGGCTTAGCAATGGGCTTGTAATTATCACCAGCAATGGCGAATACATATATGGAACACTTTGAGGAAATGGCATTAGAATCTATATCTCTAAAGCCAACTCTATGGTTAAGGTACATAGATGACACCTTCATACTCTGGCGACACCAGGAAGATGTCCAGGTTCTCCTGGACCATTTGAACTCAATAAGACCTTTGATACAGTTCATGATGGAGAAAGAGAGTAAGAACACACTCCCATTCCTGGATGTTCTTATATCTCGAACAGAGCATGGGTTCAAGACATCCATATACCGTAAACCGACATTCACCAGACAGTACCTCAATTTCAACTCCCACCATCCATACAGTGTAAAGAAAGGGATCGTCCATTGCTTACAACACCAAGCAAAAGTCATAAGTGGCGACCCAGAGACATTAGATAAAAATTGGTCAGTATAAGTAGTACCCTACAATGTAACAACTACCCTGGGTACATGGCAGCAGCCCCAATAAACTGGGATAGGTGCATACAAGAGGAGGACAACAACACTCAGAAAACAGTCTGCCTGCCTTATGTGAAGGGGTTATCAGAGAAAATACAAAGGATCTGCGGTCCATATAACATCAGGACAATTTCAAAAGCTGGATGACACTTTGCAGATATCTCTCCCGAGTAAGAGGAGAACATGAATAAAGACTGTGTGTATGCCATCCCATGCAGCTGCGAAAAGAAATATGAAGGGTAGACAGACTGCCCCCTTAAATTAAGGCTTCAAGAACACCAGAAAGCTGTAACACGAGGGGAAGTGGAAAAATCAGGCATGGCTGACCACATATGGAGAGAAAAGTGAGATCACCACCCTCTGTGGGATCAGGTTGAAATCATAGACAAAGAACATCATTGGAAAATTCGTAAACTTAAGGAATTAGCACATATGCTAGGCCACAAAAATTTCCTGAGCCGACCAAGCATAGAAATGAGTACAATATGGGAACCAGTAATAAGGAGTGCCAGAGAAAATCAATAATAACAATGAAAATTGCAATATGAGCTTTGGTAAAAAGGTTACTGAAACATTAGGTTCATAATACCCAGAAATCCATACACAGATTTAAGGACACATGGCACAGTGGATAAAGGCGTTAGTTAGATCCAGTGACAGGAGTGTGAGTTCAATACCTGGAGAAGGCGGTGGAGAACTTGGAGAGGGGAATTAACAGGAGATAACTGGTAACTGACATCCATTAGACATGGCACATATTCTGTGTCAGTTGGAGTGAAATAAAGGGTTCAGTTTGACATTCCAACCCCCTGAAGAAGTCTGGAACATACAACAGCCAAAACGGCAGTGTACATAATACCTCATCACAGAAATATGGACAGATACTAAGCAAACAATGCAAGACAAAAGTATGCAAATCAACAGTAATAAGGCAAAAAGTTCACAAACTAAGAATGGTGTCAACACACAAAAGAGAATACGGACAAATGATTGCAGTGTTTGTTTCAAGACAAGAAAAACAGAAATATATGTTTGATGAGACTGAGAAGTGGCATATCTTATTGCATAGGAATAAATCTGTATTTTTGAATATTTTTTTTTTAGAAGTATATATTTTCAGGATTTACTAGAAATCTTATCAACCACTTCAAGAGCTGAGGCTGAATTGTTTTTTCTGGGTTTTCCCAAGTCTTATTGGGACTTTCACACTAATTTATGTTTGATATGTAATTGGTAATTAATACTTTCCTCAAGAGTACCAGAATTAAATAATAGCAGTGATCCACTGATGATTGCCTTTATCTTACTGAGTTAACAGTCACATATTCTTTATAAAATTATGTTCCAAATCACCTAATGTTCTATATAACAATATCTGAATAAATAAATATAAATATGAATAATATTAAAAGTACAAGATCCTGAATCATGTTCAAGTTTGGTGGAAAGATATCAATAATAATTACTTAATAGCTTAAACAGATGTCTCACAATAATATGTGACTGTTATTTCATATCATAATTACAGAAATGCTTTTTCCAAACAGATCTTATCTGCTTTTTGTACAAAATTAAATCTTATCCCAAAAAGTATTGCAAATTTCCCCAATTAAATATAATGATTTTAATCTAGAACCAATTAAAGCTTTGTTTATAATTTTAATTTTGTATAATGATTTTTTAGAAAAGCAATAAAATATTTTTATATATTTATCTCAAAAACTTATATAAAATTCATTTGAAATTAGTTTTTTAATGAAATTAATTTGTATAAAGAAAAATTGACTTCTATTTTATAAGCTATTAAATAACTAGAAAATATTTTTTTCATGAGATTAAAATCAGTTTATCTCTTAATAGTCAAACTCTTTACTTCCGACAATTTGACCTTTTATCGAGATGACTATATCTCAATACAGTGTAACCCGGATATAAGAGAGATTTTCTCTGGTCCCAAATTAGAGCCTGTGTTACCTAAACAAAATAGACCAAACCCGGATATAAGAGAAACCCGGATATAAGAGACTTCTTCTCCGGTCCAGACAACTCTCTTATATCCGGGTTACACTGTATTATAATAATAGAAGAAAAATGATGTTGTTTAAACTCAAGTCTTAAATCAGACAAGGCTAAGATAGATTAGCTAATAATTAAAAATAAATAATCTGGTGAAAGATAATATTGTATATACAATGTAAAAACCAAAGCAAACCATCAGTTGTATGGTCATTGTTTCTGAAGGTTCAGGTGCAAAAGAGTCAGACTATGCAATGATAATATGCATGCCAATGTAAACTGTAACACCAACAAAAAAATACCCACATTGTGACTAGATCACAGAATAAAAAGAATGTATATGTAGGGTTATTTTGGAGGGTACTAAATTATATTCTGTGTCAGTTGGAGTGGAGTGCTCTTGAATTTAAAGCAAAAGAAGGCTGGAGTGAATGTATTGGTGACTGTTTTTTCTCTTTGTCTTCTACTACTACGTCTGCAGCATTTCTCTTTTTGTCCTCTGGATCCTTTACCAAAATATCTGTGACTATGTCTATGGTGGGTTGGGTGGATCTTCATCCTAGACTTCACTGGTCAGAATATATAGGCGTCTCATTCTTTTGTCTTGTCAGACCCAATTAGTACTAACTTTCTTAGTTGTCCAGTTAATACTTATCAGTCACTTCAAATTCTGGCCTAATTAAGAAATGTTTGAGAAAAATCAAGATTTTAATTTTTAAGAATTTACCCACATCATACTGAAATGTACATATTTTTATATAGACATTCTCAGAAGGAACATTATCTACTTTTTTTTTCTGTAAACTTCTTAAATACTAAGTAATGGTTTAAATATTAACTGAATCAAAGCCTGTATTTCCTATGAGCTTAGAAGTCGGTGTGATTTCTAATTTAAATAGATTTTTAAATATAATACCAAGTAGATGTCAACCTCTTTTGTAAGCTCAAAGTGATCTCTGAATCAAAATTTCACAAATTTCATTGTTGTCTTAAAATTAGCAGCTAGTCACACACATTCCAAGGTATAAAAAAAATCTTTCTTTGCTGATCAATGATATGGTATTATTTTAACGTGTTACCAATTTGCATTGGAAAGTAAATATTTACATTTGACATCTGATACTTCATGCTGTTTCTTTGAAGTGTGTCTCTATATTAGATGAATTTTGGCTCACATCATATCTATGTAAAATATTTTTAAAAATTTTTAATTGTACCTAATATATTGGTCACAGTTTTTTTAACATCTCTTAATAAAAATGCTTATTTTCATTGATTCTAAAGGACTTTTACAATCTGAAAAAAATTACGTTTTGGTCATCATTGATGAACATTCATATGTTCTATAGGAAAAAGCATCAACTCAAATTGTAATAATGCCAGTTTTACTGCATATGAAATAGTAAATTCTGTCCATGTTATGATATTCATGCTAAAATTTAAATCTTACTAGCTTACCAAAATAAACTACAGATTATCTGAAGTTATTATGCAAATCAAATAAACCTCAATAACTCAAAAAGAACTGAACCAATATTTGTCAAATTTAAACTTGTCTATTTCCACTCTTAGTAAAATATTTAACTAAATTTTCTGCCATTTTAATGGTTATTTTTTGAGATATTTGGGAATGAACTGACTGAAGTTAATATGCAGATTAAACTAATATTAGCTCTGAAATCTAATAAAAACTATTTTTTCATTTTGTCCATATTATGTTTAAACATGGCTAAAGGGAAAGATATAACAACGGGTGAAAAACAAAAGATAATAAAGTTATTGAGTGAGAGAATGTCTACATTGGAGATATCAAAGGAGCTTTGCGGAGATCATTAAATGATAACGAAGGCTGTTGAAAATATAAATAAGTTGAGAATTCAAAACAAAGGAAAAGCTTTTAAGAACTTCAAGATGAATGTAAACTAAAGATTTTTGAAAGGGCAGGAATTGAGGGAATCAAGTAGGACAAAATGTGTAAAATACTTTGAATTGGGATCTGTAAAAAAATAATCTCCTCTCACTAAAGCAAATATTTTAAAGCATCAAAACTGAGCCAAAAAATACACGAAACTTGACTTTTCTAAAGTAATTTTCACAGACAACTCTCTAATGACATTTTATCTATATCTGATGGATGGGTCAAAGGATGGATTTTATCCAATTCAGATGTGTCTGTAGCTAAAAGAAGGCAATAATGAGGCAGTAGTGTTATGATATAAGCTGGAATTGTCAACCAAACCATTATTGAACTATTCAAAGTCAATGAAGTAGTTAAACTGAACGATGCTAACTATTGCGATTTTATGAACAAGACTTTCTTTGCATAGTACAAGACCCAGTCTTGCAGTTTCAAAGTGAAGTGTGTATTTATACATGACAATGCTCCTTCTCATGTATCTAAGTTTACCCATGAATTCTTTGAGCATAAAAGATTTACAAGAGAGAGGATAATAGAATGGCCACCAAGTCCTGATCTGAATCCAACTGAAAATCTATGATCAATTGTGAAGATGAAATTATATGAAGGTGGCAAACAAAATAAGAGCAAAACAGGCCTATAGGAAACAATTAAAACTACCATATCAGAAACTGAACCTGCTGAAATTAAAAATTAACAAAATCAATGGATTACTGGCTGTTATTGAGAAGGGTCACTATATTAAGATGTAAAGGATTCACAGAGTTATGTGTTTGTTATTTATAGGTGTTGATCAATTTTTGATGATTTTATTACCTTTTTATTGAAGTAAAATCTGATTATTTGGTTTTGCCTAATAACTTCAGATGGTAGTTTTTTATAATACATCAAATAACTTCAATAAAACATACTGATACTACTTAAAATTTTAACAATAAAAATAATGCAAGTAATCATAAAACCTCATCTCAGAGATATAGACAGATATTAAGAGTTGAAGTACCTAAGAACAAAAAAGAATTAGAATCTTTTTTCGGACTTTTAAATTTTTTACAGATGATGTAGAGCTATACTCCAAATTGACATAATCTTTTAGTGTTTTAAGAAAAAAGAATGTGGAATTTATTTGTACAACAAGTGGCAATTGAAAATTTAAAAGCTACTCTGGCAAAGAAGCCAGTAGTAAAAAATATTTAACCCTAGAAAGGATATAATAGTAACAACTGATGCAAGTGAACATTCAATTTTGAGAATATTAGATCAGGATTGTCATCCTATTATGTATCTTTTGAGAAAATTGTCAAAAGTCAAAGTGAATTGCTCATATTGAGAAAGAAGCATTGGCCATAATATTGACAACAAACAGAGCTTATCATTTTCTGACTGGAAAGAAATTCCAACTAAGGTCTGACAGAATTCATAATTAATCCTAGAAAGAAACTTCTTAAGATAAAGTCTTCCAGAATTCTAATATGTGCCTTAATGTTAATGGCATTTGACTTTGATATTGAGTACATGAAAGGCAATACCATTCTGCATGTAGATGCTTTGTCGAGATTGAAGTTCATTACTTCTGAAAGTGAGAAAGAGGAGGAAAAGTTTGAAGGTACAAGAAAGTACCTTCAAACTTTTCACTGGGTTGAAACTGATATTTTGTTGATAGACAAATTAACAGAGGATACAAACTGAGAACCCATATTGAACAGTATATTGTTCAAGATAAAAAGTAAGTGGAATAATTGCTCATGGGGAGAAAGCTGTTTTAAAGTGGTTAAACAAGCTAACTGTAGAAAAGGGTGTAATTTGTAATGGAGACATAATGGTTCCACCAGCAATGCAAAAGGAGTAAAATTATAAAATGTATATATGTCAATGTTCATTGTGGAATAACATATACACAGAGGAGATTAAGGCTACAGGCATGGTTGCCAGGCTATTCTACAGATGTAGAAGAATACGTAAAAATGTGTAAAATATGCATTGGAAGAAGAAAATTTAGACAGTCAAAAACACATACATGGTCTAAAGAATTCCAACCATGGAACAGAGTACACATGGATCATGCCCATGTTAATGGAATGGGATTATTACTAATACTGGTAGATTTGTATTCAGGTTGGCCAGAAGTAATACAGGTCTTCAACAAAAGAAGTTTGACTGTGAAACAAGTGTTAAGGATCATATTTTCAAGAAATGGAATTCCAAAAATGCTAGCATCTGACAGTGCCCCAGAATACAGTGACAAGCAACTATGCCAATGGTTGAACAAATTGGATGTAAACCATATAAAATCCCACCATACCATCTGCAATCAAACAGATTAGCAGAAAGGATGGTGCAAACTATAAAAAAAATGAACAGAAAGAAAAGATAAAAACATTTCTTCCTAGATTGTTGCTAAGCTATAGAACAAGACCACATGCTGGAAGATGAAAAAGCCTGTCTGCCCTCATGGGCAGATAATTAGTGCCCCATTTGACCTTGTCTTATGCCACCAGTGAGAAACTGTGGTATAAAAGCAATAGTGAATCTAATGTACTTGAGGAAAGATTCATAATGCAAAGTAGATAGAACATAATGATAACAGAAAAAAATGGAAATGGGATATGTGGACCAAGTTAGATTGCAACACGATAGCAATGGAGAAGTGAGCCTGAAAGTAATGAAGGTGAAAGTGTCATGTCAAGGCAAGATGAACTAGACAGTGAAATTGAGAGTAATGTATACTCTGAAGATGAACAAGGACAATCATTGGAGAAACACTCCTATGAAAAAAAAAGATCAAGATCTCCTATATCTAGACAACAGCTATTACCCATGAGGCAGTTGAGTGCATACTACTTCCTGTCAGTCAGTAACATTACACTCCACTTTTCTTTGTTTCTAACAAAATTATCCTATTTCTTAATACTTTGCCTGGCTTTTGGAAGTCATCTTTCACTATCCTAAAGTGGCTTTGGATTTCAGTGTTGCATTTTCTGTCTTCTGTTAAAATACTTAGATATTTAAATTTTTGTACTTGCTTGATTTTGGTTTCTCAGATTTGTAGTTCATATCTTGGGCTGTGTCTTTTACTAACAATCATACATTCTACCTTCTTACAATTGATGTTTAGTCCTTTCTTCTCACTTTCCTACCTTCTATTGGATTTCATGTAGTTTCATTCTCTATCTGCATTGTGACCACAAATAATAAATGCTAGGAAAATTAGTTCACTTTGTCATGCTAGTCAATTTTTCTCACTCGAATCTTACATATTTATACAATTTGTCTATGTTTTGAATATTGCTGCCACATCTGGTCTGGTCTGGTGCTCTTGCAATACATTTAGAGATTCTTTATAAAATCGGAAGAAAAATCCTGACCTAGCATCTTGGCCTCAGTCACTTGCCCACTGACATAATGTAGCTTCCCTGTGCCTTTTTTAAATAAATATTTCCATGGTAATTGTTTGAATGAGATTTCCTATTTGATACCTTGACTTTATGAATTTAAACACAGTATGAGATTGGCAGCTAGGTCTCAGTATTTTACAGTTGTAATGGCAGCTAGATATATAACTGTAAGATCTATGTTAACTTTTTTTTCTCTTGCAATTCTCACTTGTGGTACACTCTTCCAGCTTCTTAATTTCCAGTCAAGTTTGATCTTCCAAAATTTAAATATGATGTCACGCATTATCTTCTGCTGTTTTTTTAATTACTATGCTTTTATTGTTCTCTCTCTCTAATGATATTTTTCTTTTTCTCATATTCTTTCACACTATGTAACCCTTAGTGTCTTACACAAAGGTTTACAGACTGGTTAAATTGCCTTGCTTAGGGTGAAATGATTCAAGACAAACTGGAAGGTGTTCTCACAATTGGTACTTGGGTTTTTTACAATGTAAAATAGCAGCATTCCTGAATCTCTTATTTATGTAGTTGATTTAGTTCTTTGTTTCTACATATGTGTTTCTCCATACCCATCAACCATGTCTTGAAACCAAATATTGGCTATGTTATAGACAAGTGTATGGTTGCAAGAAAGAAATACGACAACAGTAGAAATAGATTTACGTGGTTTATTTCAACAGGAACGTGTGGGTTTGGGACAGCTACCTTGTGGTAAAGTTCATAAGCCGGCTTTCGGATCTGGTCGATCTCTCACAGTAGTTCACACATGTTGACGGTGGTTGACGCTCCCCTGCTGCTGATCGCTCGGCCTGACCGTCAGATCTGTACGCTGGCCACCTGTTGACTGACTGTTGAACTTCCGTGTGACCCCTTTTATAGCGTTTTTTTATGGTTTAACAGGCTCGAGAAACGAAGCAAGTATAATTAGGAGGGAAGCATTTTTATTGGACGAAAAATAGAGCACTTTAAATATTATTTTATTTTTCGACCGGAACACGTGTGTCGGAAACATTTGTAAAGAAAGATAATGGTCATTTTGTGATGGGGCTTTGTCCCGTTCACATCCGGTTCTCGCTCTTGAGTATTTGCCTGTAAATCAGCCGAGATATGTCTTATTTTATTTTATAACAAGACTCCCCCAGATCTCGGTCTCATTTATAGTGAGCGTTATTCGTGTATATTTGGGTGATTAATTCATGATAAAGTCTCTGAAGCGTGTGGGAAGTTGTCCTCGTGTTCTTCTTATTGGCATCTGTTTTGGTATGGGGTTATTTGCTGAGTTATGTGTCCCTGAGGGATGTGGAGGAGAATGATCCTGGTGACTGTTACATGGTGGAGGCAGAGGGATTGTATTAGATGTATTGGGCGTGGAGCCAGTCGTCGTATATGTGCACGGTGAATCCAGATTGTATCACCATCATCGTTTTGCACCTGACACATCATATTGTTCGTTTTTATAATGGTGTAATTTCCTATCCAGGGCAGATAAGAGGATTGGGCAACAGTTGAGTGTGGTCAATGAAGTAAAACCTTGTCGCCTACTTGTATTGGGTCCTTGTATGTGAGACGATTTAAGTTAGTCTCAAGTTTGTGGTTGGCTTCATTGTTGGCCAGGGTGACGTGGTGGTGAACCTGCTTTAGCAGGGCATTAATTTGCATTCCATATGCACCAGGATCGTCGCTTGTGATTTCTTTTCTGTGTAGTGTAGGTAGGCCCGATGTTGGGGTGACGGCCGGTAATGTCATAGTCTTGGGAAGACACACCGGTGGCACTGTTGGTCGTGGCATTCATGAACGAAACGACAGATTCTAGAACGTCTGTCCATTCACAGTTCCTGTCTTCGCATAACATATAAAGTCGTTCTTCATCGCAGCGATGTTGTCTCTCGATATTTCCTGAGCTTTGCGGCGCCAAGGACAGTGAAGTTTTTGCATGATTGACATCTGGTTACAGAATTGTCGATAGACTTCTCCAGTGAAGTGTGCCTCAATCAGAGGATACTATGCGTGGAATCTCTCTGTGTCGAAGGAAGAAATGGTACAATCCGCGGACGGCGTTGATAGCCGCGGACTCTCGCGCATGGTATGGCTGTAAAATGTCAGCTGAAGCTATCCAAGATGGTTAGGATGTAGCGTTTTCCCTTTGAGTTGGGCATTGTGACAAAGTCTATAAAGACGAGATCGAATGGTCTCTTTCCTCATTTGCAGTGGCCAATGGGCCAGTGGGTACGCTCTACCGTAATTGCCCTTGCACTTAGCACCGTGTTGCAAGAATCGAATCGCATAGGCCTTGATGTCGCGGTTTTTGAATTCCCCACCAGTAGCTGGAAAGGAGTTCTCTTGATCACGGGTGACACGTGAGTGGTTGTTGCCCTTATTATTGCCTGGTAGAGGTATCTGGGTCGTGGTTTGTATGGTACAACCAATCTCGGAGAGTGTTTACTGTCTCTTATCATCAAAACGGAGGTGCCTGGTTCTAGAAAAAATTGGTGGAAATGTTTTTTTTGAAAAGCATAGCTCGGGTGGTCGTCAGGATTGATATGAGGTTCGCTTGGAGTGGGTGACTGGAGGGTGCTGATGATCTTTGCCAGGGCGTCGTCCTTCAGTTGTTCATCTGCGATGCCGAGGTGGTTGCAGATTCTCTAAGTGGGGATGGTGGTGGTGGAGTGATAGGCGAAGAAATGCGTTGGTGGCGCGCGCTTGTGGGTGCGGGCGTTTTATGGTGTGTGAGTTTTGGGAATGAGCTGTAAACCGTTAAACTTCGCCGAGGCACCAAGATGGGATGTATCTGCGGAGGTCTGAACCGCTTACCTCGAATGTCCTGCCTGCGGTGAAGGGTGGTTCGGGGCTTTCGTTTCTTATGTCCGCAGCCTCTGCTGAGCATGTCAGCCCATACATTTGATTCGCCTTCAACATATTCCAAGACGAATTTATAACATGAAATATCTTCTTGCCATCGTTGTATTTGGGCATTATTGAACACTCGTTGGTCCAGGTATGTCAGCAATCTGTGGTCGGTGAAGATGACGAAGGGGCGGTTGCAAAGGAAATAATCAAATTTCAATATTGCCCACTTTTATACATATGCCTCTCGTTCCGTTGTGGACCAGTTCTGTTCCGTGGAGTTGAATGTATGGGATGCGACCGCTATGATATCTTTCTTCCCGTTGTCGGCTTCTTGCATTAAGATTGCTCCACATGCGACGTCACTGGCGTCAGTGGTGAGTGTGAAAAGTTTGGAGAAATCTGGAAATGAGATAACAGGTGGTGAAGAGAGACGGTCCTTGATTTTTTCGAAGGCTCTGTCGGCATTTTGCGTCCAGACAAACGGTTTATTAACCTTCTTGAGTTCATGTATGAGACCCATAAGTTTTGAAAACATATCTGACCTGATTTGTTCGTGGAGACGTGTCTCTAGGAATTGTCTGATCCACACTAAATGGCCAATAAGGCTTTGTAATTCCTTTTTTGATGTTGGAGGTTTCATTTCCTGGATGGCACGAATGTATTCTGGATCAGCCTTGAATCCTTCGCTGTTTACTATGCATCCGAGGAATTTTGCCTCTGATGCGAGGAAGGAACATTTATCGGGATTCAGCTTGAGTTCGAATTTTCAGAGGGCAGTAAAAAATTGTTCGAGGGAGAGTATGTACTCCCTAAATGTCCTAGTGTGGACCAGGTTGTCGTCGATATAGGAAGAAATGTTGTCACGGGATGTGACCGTGGCTAGGGCTTCTGCTATGCAACGGGAGAAGATTTGTCCGGCAGATGTAAGGCCGAAGGCCAGGCACGTGCATTGATAGCATTGGTCCTTCCATGTAAATGCTGTTTTGTATCAGTCTCACTTGTCAATCTCAATTTGCCAGTAGCCGCTGCGTAGATCAAGGGTACTAAGATATCTATTGCCTTTGCCGATTTTATTGAACAAGTGGTCGATCATTGGTATTGGGTAAGGGTCAAGATCGACCAAGACCTTGTTGAGAATTCTTTTAAAGTTAGCAACGACACGAATCGATCCGTTTTTCTTGCGTACGGCAAATACAGGGCTATTGAAGCCTTTGGGGTCGCTGCAGTTTTCAATGATACCTTCATCAGCCATACACTTAATTTCGGTATCTACATCTGCTTCCAAAGCCTGGGCTATCGGGTGTTGTTTCTGGCTGTGAGACTGGCCGTTGGTTGGTATGCGGATGGGTCGGATGAACTTGCCTTTGCTGCTGCTTTCAGTGCCGATAATGTCAGCGTAGCGAATGAGTAAGTTTGCAGTGGCCTCTAGTTCGTCTCAGTTTGGGTGGTTTGGTAGCGATAGTCCCATGTTATGTTTTAGCCAGGTTAGCTTTTGATCCAGTGTCTGGATGTTGGGCTGTAGTTCCATAGTAGGCTGGTTTTGGATGATGTCAACTTGGGCGCCATATGCTGGATCGTTGGTTGACAATGTCGGTGATATGATTGCGGCTGTGTGTGTTGTATATCCTGAGGAAAGTGTGCGTCTGAATTCTATAGTCGCATTTTGGTTGTCGATTAGATAGGAATCGAGCGTGTTGTGACGTAGGATATTTTGGCCGATCAGGATTGGTGTGGTTTGGGTAGTTACTAGCACATTAACCTTTTTAAATGTGGGTGAATCTCGACTGCCGATGGTGATGTCGCAAGTCAGTTCGCCGAGGGCGGTGGTGCTGCCGTTGATTCCTTTTACTACGATGTCAGAGCGGATCATGAGTCTCTTGGCTTCTCTGGGTAACCGAGATATTGGTACGATGCAGGTGGAGCATCCAGAGTCTAGCATTGCTACGCCAGAGAAGGTGATGTCCCTGAAGTTGAAGGTGGACTGGACGAGCGGTGAATGGTGAGCGAGTCCTTGAAAGTTGAAGGTGTGATGGCTGATGTAGGGGCATGGCGAACGAGGCATCACATCTCATCCTGCCCGAAGCGAAAATCCTGTTCCACATCATTTATGGCTTGTATATTGTCATTCGTTGTGGCGATATGGGCCTGTGCCCGAGTGCGAGGTGGGTGGCGATATACACAGTTGCTTCCATGGTGGCAGGGGCAACCACTGAGATAGTTCTTGCACACGCTGATTCGTGGTGTGTGCTGATGGTTTCTGCATGTCAGATGGTGGCCATATTCGGGAGGGTTGGTGAGGCCCGTCTGCTGTGGGTTTGGTTGGCTGCTGGGTCGGAGTGGCGCGTTTCTTTGGTTTGACCGCTGTGGTTTCTGTGTGAAATAGACAGTGTTGTGCGAAGTTGTGTCGTTGGATTTTACACCGCGATCAAGGTATATTTGAGTTTCAGAGGCTATGCCAATGGCTGAATAGTGGTTGTCCATTGTCTTGATGAGATGTGGGTAGAGATTTGAGTTCCAAATTTTTCACCTTTTTTCGCTCATTAGCATAGCGCCCGATGATGGAAATAAGTCAATCGACTGTTAAGTCTGTATTTTTGTCTTTTTTGTATTTGTTTTTTATGCGGACGGCTGCCTCTCTAAGGGTGTTTTCAAGTTGGCCCGCGAAGTCTGTTAATTTTTCGCCGTCTCGCCGTTCCAGTTCCCAGGCTTGACTGAGGTGTTGGAAGTTAGTTATCTGGCTTCCATGGGCTCCTAATAAGTATTCCTTCAGTTGTTCGAAGGATGATATGTCCTTTTTTGAGTCAACCATCTGCTGAAAGATACTTTAGTCCAGTAAATCTTTAGCAGACTTGACGAATTAGCATTCCAGGCTGGGATAGGTGCTGAGTTCTGGCGTGACGTGGATTGTGTATGCTTTGCTTAGGGCCGTGATGAATCAGTTCACGCCGTGTCCAGGGTGAAAAGTTCTCTCTAGCTTCAATATGTCACGTATAGTTTGTTGGCGCATCATTAAGCTGTAATTGCCGTTTGTTTGAGCGGTGGGAGGTGTTGAAGTAATTTTTAGGGCAGTCAGCATGTCGTTTATGTCGGCTTGAATTTCCTGTATCGTGGCTTCGGAAGGCTGTGTTGGTCCCTTTTTCCAGTTGAATAGTAATATTTTCTCTTCCTTGATGATAGTAAATAGTTCGGCTCGGGTGAAGCTCATGTAGTCGGCCATATTTCTCTTGCTGTACGCTTCTGACACCAGTGTTATAAACAAGCGTATGGATGCAAGAAAGAAATATGACAACAGTAGAAATAGATTTACGTGGTTTATTTCAACAGGAACGTGTGGGTTTGGGACAGCTACCTTGTGGTAAAGTTCATAAGCCGGCTTTTGGATCTGGTCGATCTCTCACAGTAGTTCACACATGTTGACGGTGGTTGACGCTCCCCTGCTGCTGATCGCTCGGCCTGACCGTCAGGTCTGTTTGCTGGCCACCTGTTGACTGACTGTTGAACTTCCATGTGACCCCTTTTATAGCGTTTTTTTATGGTTTAATAGGCTCGAGAAACGAAGCAAGTATAATTAGGAGGGAAGCATTTTTATTGGACGAAAAATAGAGCACTTTAAATATTATTTTATTTTTCGACCGGAACACGTGTGTCGGAAACATTTGTAAAGAAAGATAATGGTCATTTTGTGATGGGGCTTTGTCCCGTTCACATCCGGTTCTTGCTCTTGAGTATCTGCCTGTAAATCAGCCGAGATATGTCTTATTTTATTTTATAACAGCTACTACTTGATTTTTTTGCCATGCACCATTGATCTGTTTTTCTCTGCTTTATAGTCCAAATTTATCAAGTATTTCAACTTCTTTTCTTTCATACATTGGCATTTAGTTCTCCTATCATGTTTGTAATTTCCTACTCCTTGCATTGGGTTTTGGCATTGTCTAGTTTATAGTAAAACTTTTCAATTTCTTCTGTAGTTTTTATGCATGTACTACTATGACAGATATATTAAAAGGCTTCCCTCTTAGTTTAATTACAAGAATTTTACCAGAGAATTATTAGTATCCCAGAAGAAATTTTTTTCTTGGTCTAATATGAGTCCTCTCATTTTTCTCTTCACTTGCATATATGATCCCGTGTAGTTGCACATAATCCCTGCCATAAGATACTCAAATGTTACCCCAGTTAGTTGTGGAAATCGGGAGAGGTAGTATGATCAATACAATAACATTTGAGTCATTCTGTGGCAGAAATTTTTTAAATAATTCTCAGTTTCATTCAGCAAAATGCATAGTCATATCTATCTTTGTTCTTAGATTAACAACTGGAATGGATTTGCATGCATGTCTCTCAGTAAGGATTCTTCAATGAGATTTGTATTGCATTGCCATAACCAGGAAACATCTGAGAAAGTTTGAAAAATTTTTTTTATTGAACTGGTTGTTCATTGGAAACTGAATTTCTAAACTAATGAGGTAGAAATCTAGTAATAATATTTATTACCTGTGGAGATTGAATTGCAAGACTTTTGTCCCAAACCCATGTATCATTTCTTTCATGTGAACAGTTTACATTTCTGTGAAAGTTGGGAGATACTTAACGCTGTAGATGCTACTTCAGTGTGGATTTGGAGCATATGTAACTAGAAAGGATATATGTCATTATAAATCAATAATGTAGTTAACAATACCAGAGGCTATACGTCAATCAAAATTTGTGCTATGTTAAAGGGATCAGGAAGAATTCTTTCATGAATATTAAGTTTTTATTATTTAGAATGTCTCTTTATTTCTTTGTATACATTGACAGAAAGTAATATAGATTATTTGGGCATAAATAAATTTTAACATTTGTGCTGAATTTTTTAGATTGTATCTAAGGTATTTTTAAAGTATTTTCTGGACAATTGTTCTTTGTTTTTATTGCAATCATAAAATACCAGGAAAGTGTACAAGAATTTGTTGATTGGCTATATGTAACCTTATTTATTTTTTCTACTTATTAAAATTATACTGATTCTTGTCACATATGAAAAGTTAAAAGTTAATAGACCAATTATTAAATCAAGCCTCAAGCATATATATAATGTGTGTAGTAAAAGGGATAAAAATCATGTTATTTGGAGAAATTACATGTATATTTTATTTAAAATGAGAATAATATCAATATAGTTTTAATATATATTTTAAATATTTATTTAGCAAAAAGGATCACAATTTTTTTTTAATTTGCAGATATGTTGGCAATCCACATTGTAAATTACAAATGTTCTTCATTCTTTTCTATAACTAATAATGAACAAATTTCTGTATTAAAATGTTCAATTTTTCAATAAATAGTTATGACTGAAGTTTCTTTTTCATATTAGCATTTAATAATAATTATACTGTTCAAAACTTTCCTTCAGATGCTCAACAAAATAGATATTGCTCTGAAATTCCAGTACATTTTAGTAATCTGTCAAGTCCAGTTGTAATTGTTAATTCATCATCAAATTTCTATTAAAAAAAAGAGAATTTTAATAAAATTAGGTATAAAAAAATTATTGTTTTTTTCCAACTTATTTCATCTTGATCTCTTAAAATAAATGAAAATAAATCAGTTCAGCAGATATACAAAAATAGAAAGTGGTGTAAGGCAAGTATGTGTCTTTTCACTGGACTTATTCAACTTATACAGCAAGGCAATTTTGAGAGAATTGGAAATCCTGCCAGGATTCATCATTGGCAGCCACAATCTGCAGATGACACTGTGCTGATAGCAGACACAGAAAAGAAATTACAAAATGTCCTATAGAAGGTAGCAAAGGAGAGCAAGAAGAAGGGACTAAGCATAAACTACAAGAAGACAGAATGCATGGTTATCAATAAAAAGATGAGCCCAAAATGTGATTTACAGGTCGGGGACACTAAAATCAAGCATGTGCAGAAATTTAAATATCTGGGAAGTGTTCTGACAGAATGAATGGTAAGTGTGACACTGACATCCGAAGATGTATTGGGATGACCAAAGATGCATTCCAAAAGCTAGGCGGAGGATTTTGTTGGTAACAAAGAAAAGAGTATTGAACTGCTACATGATATCTGTCCTCCTTTACAGCAGCGAATGTTGGGCAGTATCCTCAAAGATGAAGAAGAGATTCGGGGCAATGGAGATATGGTTCTACATAAGGATGCTAAGAATACCATGGACTGAACATGTGAACAATGATGAGGTTTTGGAGAGGATGCAAACAAGGAGGAAGCTTATACTTAACATCAGGAAGAGGCAGCTGAAATTTCTGGGACATTTAATGAGAAAAGAGGACATGGAGAATCTGATACTCACAGGGTGGATAGAGGGAAAGAGAGACAAGGGAAAGAAATGCATCATATACCTAGCAGGCTTAAGCAAGTGGATGACAGAACAGGGTTTGGGAGAAGTAGCAAAAGGACAAAACATATTGAGAACTACTTTATAGGATGGGGGAAGTGGAGAGCCATGTTCACATATATCCTGAAGGGACATGGCACATAAAAGAAGAAAGAAATAATGAAGACTTGTAATCAGAAATAACAACTTGGTGTGGCCAGAAATAACTTTGCTATACATTTCAATTATAGCAAAGGCCATTAAATACCAACCATCTTTTGTGAAATAAAAGCCTCTTGAGTTAATTTTATTCTTTTAACATGTGAGCAAAAAGAAAAAAATCAAAGATAAAGTGTTTTCAGTTTTACAAGTCAATAACTGGATTTCTACGCATTTTAGTACTTGTAATCGGTGTGTATGCGTGTAAGTGTTTCTTTTTACTTTGTACAAAGTTCAAAATATGCAAGCATATACAAAACATTGTCCTACATTAAAATACCTTATAAACAAGCAATTTAGATAAGTGGGAAAGATATCTAATTAATCTTCACCATTAATATATATAATTATAAAGGCTGTGTTTATTGCCTGTTGGTAGCATAGCACTTTATACATCTTCTTTGTAAACATGTAAATTGTGTGTATATCTATATATATTCATGACTATGTTATTCAGCTTCTGTCTGTATAGAATTGTGATAATGTTTCTATAACTAATTAAAAAACACCAAGAATGCTATTGTCATGAGTTATTTACATTGATGGTGTAGCCTTTTTCTTACATTTTGATTGCCATGCATGTGAATTAACATTCTGTCATCTTTTCATACAATCTTCTTGGCGTCCTTGATTAGAACATAAAAGAAGAAAAATCTGTAAATATTTATAATAAAATAAATACTTTTTTTTTAATTGGGGTATTTCTACAGAAAAACAATATTATAGTTTTGTTTATATGTTAATAAATTTTCAATTTTCTATAAAATAGCTTTAGATAGTTTAACCCAGAATAGTTGGCAGCAACATTTTATATTCTCTTTTTTTGATGGTAACAAGAATTTCAAAATTACAAAATTAAAGGAGTATGCAATAGTATTTAACTGTTTCATAGAAGATTTGACAGTAAAAGTAAGTAATTATTGTTATATCACTAAATAGTTTTTACTCCAACTATCTCTGACACTTCAAAACCAGAAGGAATATATACTGGCAAAACTTATACACACATCTTCAAAATCTTCTTATTTGTTTTTTATTTATCTATTGATGTCACAAATCAATCTAATTCGTGAATATGGAAAGAATTGAAGAAGTTAAATAATGCAGAATATTTGTATTATGTGTATGACAGTGTGATGAAAAACAAAATAAATTTCAATTTTTCTTTTATACTTTGATAGAGAATATAAGGAGAAAAGAGAACAATAAAAGGATGGGAATTAAGAAGAGAGAATATAGCAATTGGCATTGCATTTAAATTTTTGAAGATCAAAGTTGACTGGAAAGCAAGAAGCCAGGAGAGATTTCTACAAATGAGAAGTTTGAGAGAAGAAAATCTTATCATAGAATTTACAGTTACATCTAACCATTTCAATTGTAAAATGATGAGATCTTGCCATAAATAGTATTCATAAACTTTAGGTACCAAAGACGAAAGCTCATCAGAACAATTTCCATGAAAATAGTTATAGAAAAAGTAAAGGGAAGATATATTACAGTAATGGGAATGTGACTGAAGCTGAGATGCCAAGTCAGGACCAATAATATTGTATATTCTTCTTTGTATTTTATCAAGAATCTCTAAATACATAGCAGTAGCACCAAACCATATGTGGTAGCAATATTCAATGCTTGGATGAATGTAAACTCATAAATATGTAAAATAGATTCTGGCAAGAAAAATTGTCTAGCATGACACAGGGAACCAACTTTCCTAGCAGCAGACCTAGCAATTGATTGAATATAATCTTTCCACTTCATGTCAGCAGAAAATGTTAGCCTAAGAAGGCAAATGAGTCACTCTCCTCAATACTGATGGAAGGCAAAAACATGAGCAGTTTCATTTTGGAGGCATTAAAATTAACAAGCCATTTTTTGTCTCAGTTAACAACAGATTGTAGTTCATTTATTTTTTAGATCAGCTGCCAATTTGACCTTATTGAACCAATCAGACTTAATAGTTGTCATCTATACAGCCATTTGGGAACTGATGATGTTAGTAAGGTCATTGATGAAAATTAAGAACAATGTAGGTTCATGGTTAGAGCCATGGGCAACATTAGAAGTATGTAAATTAGTTGTGACAATAAAATTGTAACTTGCAACAGAAACTCATCAGTTCAGTTACAATTTACTGAGTACAAAGGAAATGAAAATAAATCTTTGTAAAACACTAAATTCTGTTTTTATATTTATATAGTAATTATTTACTAACTGAAGAACAAATGTCTACTTGAGTTTCAAAATAAATTGATATTCATTTTAAAATCTTATTATTACAAAAGCTTAAAAAGTATTTTTGCAATATCATAAAAATTATGATGCATTTAGTATTACTAAGAAATTCTCTTATGATTTAAAAATATTTAAGTTCTTAAATGTTTTTTTTATAACAGATTCCAAATATCTTTATTTTTATCTCTTTAGACATCTTGCAGTTATATGAACAATCATAATAAAGCTAGTAATCAATCAGTTTTTGTTCTTGAGAATGGTTATATGACTTTTGAGGTTTAAAGAACATTAGTCAGAAAAATGCTTAGTGGATAGAAACTTGATTAAAATGTTATCTACCTACAAAGTGTCATCAAACTTGTCTGCTCAGAGAGGCAATTTGTATATTTCTGAATAAAAATCAATGAGACAGATGACTGATAGAAAATTAATTCAATTTCAATATGTAACCCTTACTAGCTATTCTTATCTACAAGCATATCCTGTTTAGAATGGTAGTGACTATGCTACATTATACTTTTAAATTCTATGCAAATGTCACACAGATGAGAAAGAGAACAGCTACCAGACACAATAAACTAGTAAAAGCAATTTTAATTTTCTCACTATTATATACTAACAAAAATAGTTTTCGAATTTTGCAAACACAAAAAAGATATAAACTTGCCAAATCTGGAGGAAGAACTTTTTTTTTGTTGTTGTCTACTATATAAGAAAACAATATTGCCATAGCCTGAGAATTCTTAAAATTGAAAAAATAGGGTGATAAAAGTAAAAAAAAAAAAAAAATCAGTAAAAATAGAATGAAGAAAAGAATGTGCAATAGAAAAGTATGGGTTACTTTTTTTCTGCTACTATAGGGAACAAAATGCCTGTAGTGCAAACTTTTTATTGCTTTATCAGATAAAATATAAAATTACTCTGCCAATTTTCCTGGTATACATATTTAGAGATGAGGGATGCAAAAGAATTTCTCCACATATGCCTATGTAGAAAATGTGTATATTCTATTGATTTTGGTAATTAACTGCTGATTATTAAGCATCAGCATTCACCCATTCTTATTTGAGTTTATTTGACATTTTTATATTAATGTCAACATTTTTCTTATACCTGTATATGTATATGTTTGTAGGAGTATTTTCTCCTTATATTTTTATAGCTACAAAATCTTTTTTTTTCAAATATTGAAAGTGTTTTACACACTCAATTCAACTGCAAATGTATAATGAACAGAAAATATTTGCATGATAAAAAAAACTGAATAATTTGTTACTGCAACTGGGAATTAAATGATTGAACACAAAATTACTTGTTAAAATTGTATTGTGGAGCCTCTGTAATTAAAAGGCTGCTTCTATAAATGAACTCTTCATCTAAGACTAAATAAATGAGCTGGATTTTTCTAAATTGATAAATCTTTTTACAACATACCCTAACCATTTACAGTTAGGTTTGATAAAAAAAATATATAACTTCAGGGGATCATCTCTCCCAACTCAAGCAGTACTTGTTCCATTGTACTATGAGGTTAGGGGATAAGGTCAGCCCCTGATGCCTGAGGTGTCATGTTTTTGCACTTCTCTAAGTGCCAAGTCGAGCAATTTTTGTTACCAATCCCATGTATGTATAAAATTCTCACTTTAAATACTGTCTTCTGCAATATTCCATTTTTGTGAGAGTGCACACAAGTACTGTCTTTTTGCAGTTGCCTGGTAAACTTATTCCATTGAAGTAGGAACACCTCCTTGTCAATATTCCTTCTAAAAATATTGATTGCCCACTTTATCATTTATTTCAGAATTTGTTATTTGAACAAACATGAACATTAGTTTTTCACAAATATGTATCAAGAATTAACTGAAACTTTAGTAATAATACATTAAAATGTATTGTTAAAAGTGAATTTAAGTTGTGCATTAAATAAAGAATTTTAAGTATATGAATGGTTACTATGTAAAAGCCTTTTATCTATTTCTTTTTGATGTTATTTTCATAACAACATTTGAAATATTACCCTTCAGACAACATATATTTCAATCCAGCTGATAGCATAGAGAATGCATTTGAATTGTAAAACAGAAACGTAAAAATATAATAATTATATCTACATATAACAAATGGCTAATTTTGTCAACTTTATTTTGTCAATTTTTAATCTTCACTTAATTATGACTATTTGCTAGGAAAAAAAAGTTGTTTATATTCAAGCACTTGATAATTTGTAGGTACTTAGGTAGAAATGGGTACATTGGTGTGTAAAGTATGCATAAGGGAGAGAAAGAGTCAATTTCCATTGTAATCCCAAAATTTTTTCCTAAATATTCACAAACAGTAAGTTAAACACAGCCTTGTTTATCTCCCTAGGTTCTGTTCCATTTTCATTTACCTTAAATTGCATTTAAACAAGCTTTAACTGGCGCATGACTTTCATTCTAGTTTTTTAAAAGTTTTTGTTCCCATTTCAATCACTTTTATCTCTGTCACCAATCTTCAGTCTACATTTAATCTTACACTTGCTCTTTCTCTCTATTATCACTGCCAATATCAGTAGCAATTTAAAATTTAAATTTCACCAGTTTCAAAATTTAAACATTCTCAATTAAAGAACAAAAAGTTTAGCTCTTGATTATCAGGACAGACAATCTATTTCTAATTTTGCTTCTTTTACACCTGTTGTATCTATCTGCATCACAATATATATGTAGTGTATCTGTGTGTGCCCATTATAGCAAACTCTTTTCTTTCTGTTTGTATGAGATTTTTTCTTGAATATTATTGTCCTGTGTATTTGATCTGTATTTTTGTACATGTGATATATCAGTTGTCTTTTATAGACAATATCTTTCTGTAGTTATTATATTAAACAGATATTTGTTCTTATTGATAGAATTTTATGTGTTGGGGGAGATATAAACATAAATCATGATTGTAATTATGCATCAATGAGAAGTGCTGAACAAAATAGCAAATTTAAAATTTGAGTTTTAATTTTTAACCTTTAAAGTTTTTTTTAAATTTAAAAAACAAGAGCAGTGCAATTTTGCTTCTTTGTACAAAGAATAAAATCTCTTCTATTTTATTTTTAATTCAAATTTTGTAAAATCTTCTGCATATTATGATGAAGTTCTTTCTTTTGTTTATGTTCTGTTAAAGAAAACCCTGTTCATACAACAGTGACTAATTTGATTATCAAGTTGATAAGTACCAAGTTGACAAACCTTCCTTTTTTTAATTATATTTTTAACTTGTCTTTCTAATTTGCCACTAAACTATTTGCTTTAAGACTTTAACGTATATTCTAAGGTACAATATAAAATGTCAAAGGCTACAATAATTTTACTTAAAAAAAGATCTCTTGTGTGTTAAAGAAAATTCTAAACATCTATAATTCATATAAGTATATCCTGAAAATGGAACATCAGGTGATTAATAGGATTTTTATCATAAGAAGATACATTTGCATAATAAAATCTGATCTAATGTAGGATGAAATTGCAATCTCAAGTGCTTCTTATACAACACTTGTACTTAAAATGTGTTGCTTTATTTTCAAATTCACTTGTAAATTGCTATTTACATATCTTATCAGTGCAATAATTATGCAGTTCCTTTAGAAATCCTTTAGATTTTTAAACAACTCATGTTTGTATAAGCCACTTTTAAACATCTTTCTCAAGGAGATTTATGTTTTGTCATTCTTCATAAACACTGCATGCTATTCAGCTATAAACAGAAATGTGTAAATTGATTACTAGTTCCAAATTATTATATTTATATAGGTACCTCCACGAGATCGCTAAAAAAAGAGCATAGCATGATTAAAAAGACGCCAAACTTGACGAAAACAAAATTTTATCGTCTAAATGTTTGTTATTATTAAGAGGAAAGGTCAAAGTATTTTGGGGGTATTTTTTCCATTTTTAATCGTTCCTAGCACGTCCGAAATTTAGTTTTTTTTTTTTTTGAGTCAGCAAAATTGACCATTTTTTCCATTTAAAAAAAAAAACTGGAAATCTGACTTTTGAAATTTTTTAAATATCAATTATCATTTTTTCAAAACTTATTTTAAGAAAATCAGAAAATATAATGTTTATTTAAAATATTTTGAACCAAACTTAACTTAGCTTTTGTGCCAAAAAGATGTAATTTGAAAATAAAACAAAGCAGGTCATAAACTTTCGCGTCTCTTGACATGTGATGAATGATATATTTACGAATTCCATGAGGCTAATTTGTCTACGGAAGGAGAAAAGTGAAATAATTTACATTTACGTGAACAAATTATTTACCCTGTTATTTTTAACGAAAACTTTCAGCGGTCTAATTTTTTTTTTTTTTGTACTTAGCTTTCACCTTTACGTTTATGATGCTTTATGGGAAATATATTCTAAAGAAATTAAAATAAAACTGTTAAGAGTGACATTAAATTTCATATTTCTTAAGAAAGGTATCTAATTAATTTATAGGTACCTTTCTTATGAAATTTTATCAGAATTGTACATAAAATACTATAATTTTATGTACATTTATTATATTCTACTGTCATTTGTATTTGCATTCATTTTATTATTAATTTTGATATTTCATTTATGGAAAAATGTCGTAACTGAGATTAATATAAAAATAAGATCATATAAATTTCATAAGATGATACTGATACTTGTAGGTACCCTTCTCAGTTGAAATTGAAAAATCAAATAAACTTCTCCACACGTGTTTCAAGAAAAGTAAAGGCCTTAACAGCGGAGAACAATGCTTAACTCAAATAACGCAACTTAATTATATCCTGGTTGGTCTTCCGTATTTTATAATTACAGCTCGATTATAAGCACAAAATTACATTTCTTAATTACTGGGTATCTTCTGATTAGTCAAAAGATACAATTTACAACGCTAGCTAAAAAGATCTATCTCATAAGGACACTTATGAAAGCCGATGCAGCTTTTAACTAATTTTATAATATTTTAACAACTTAAATGTAAAATCTATTATAATTAATGAAATAACAAATAATTGTATTAAAATTCATTTTTCATCGAAAAAAATTTTTTTTGCTTTCAGAAAATATTGTCCATATTCATAAAAACAACTAAAAAGCAAATAAAAGCATTTGAAATTAAATAATATATTTGTTTTATTGAGTTTTGTATGTTACAATTCAGAGCTGATTTTCAGGTACTGCATATCCAATTAAAACAAAAAAAAACATGATTTGCATTCCTCAAAGCCCTGTGCTTTTAATTATTGTAATCACTAAAACCGATGCGATCAATTTCTAGCGTTTTCATAAAATTAGTTATGGGGGTAATAAATATTTTTTAAAAATATTTCTACCATGACTTTCATAAAAAAAAACATATTTATAATAATTTCGATCATCTGTAAATAGTTCCTGAAAGTTTCATTAACATCCGATAATTATTTCTATTTTTGCACAATTTTTCAAATTAATGTGTGTCATACCAAAAAAACGTGCTAAAAATTGTCTATGTTATTTACTAGTTCTGCTGAAACAAATAGAAAAAAGTTTTTTAATCAAAATTTAGAATGTTCTAAAAGAAGGAAAATTTTTTAAAATAATTTAAAAAAATCTTTGGTCTTTCCTCTTAATAATAACATAAGCATTTAGACAATAAAATTTAGTTTTCGGCAAGGTTGGCGTCTTTTTCATCAAGCTATGCTCTTTTTTTAGCGATTTTGTGGAGGTACCTATATTTATACAATTGTTTTCAAATTCTGAATAAAACATACTTGGCTACATTTAATTATTTATTTCATTCCTCAATCTGACAAATGGTGTAATTGCTTTTACTTATTAAATGTATATTTTTTCTTTTAGTGCTCTTGAACTGGCTTTGAAGCATAAGACACACATCGATACAGTTCTTGTCTATCGGCAGAAATACCTCCAAAAATTTGACAAGCAGGAATCAGATAAAAGATTTCTGCAGTATGGTGAAGGAGTAAGTGAACAAAAAATAGATTCAGTTTTCTTTTGTATACTCTTTTAAAATTTTTAATTAAATCTTTTACTTTTTCTCCATCACTCACTTTTTAATTAGGCTTTTCCAATCTCATCAAACAAATATTTGCTCCCTTTCTATTTTTTTTTTATAATTCTGCTCTTTACATCTCCCAACTAGACTTTCTCACAGCTGATTTTTTCCTTTTTTCTTTATACAATTACTAGTTTTCCCTGTAAGCATTCATATCTTTATTTTCTAATTTTTCCCCTATTCTCCAACACTTTCACCCTCTCTCTGTAATACAAACAAATACATACATGGTAATTGTAATATTAGCCGTTTCCTTACAAAGAAACATTTGGCATTCATTGACCAAGCATCCAGTACCATTGTTAGTTGAAATTTATAAAATGTTTCTCTTAAAATTTTTCAGGAAATCAGTTTCTCAAGTCCAATAGCTGTTATCACACTTTGCAGTATTGATGGGGAGGGGGCTTCCTTCCTAATCTTTTATTTGTAGTAGTGTGGCACATCAACATTTTGATTATATCATTATTTTCTCTTCGAGTTACATGTGATATCCATTTTAGCTGTTTCTACTTTTGAATGTCCTCAAATAATGTGGCTTCTGTTATCAGGTACAGTTCTTTGTTTGTGATTGTGTAATGCCAGTCCACAAGGTTCACCAAAACCCACAGGCTTCATTCGCTTAAAGCCATTTTTCACCATTGATCTTAGAAAGCAATACAATTTTGTGTACAATTTAGATATTTCTGAATGAGTTCAGTGCCATGCATCATATCCATATGAAAATCTCAGACAAGGATATTTAAAAATATGACTCAAGTTTTCAGGTTAATGTTTTGGTTTTGTAGCAATATGCAGTGTTGGATGAAACTACCTCTCATGCAGCCCATTCTATGTTCAATTTCTTTACCTCCTATACTAGATTTGTTATAATTGATCCATACCCCAAGATATTTGAAGTGTTGGGTATTTACTAAGTTCACATTCTGAATTTTTATGATGGATTCAGGGTATTTTCATTCCAATTACACATTTTTTTCCTTTTCAGAAAGGTTTATCTTTAGTCCTATTTCCTGGAACACTTGGTAGAGGATGTTGATTTTCTGTTCAAGATCATTCTTAATCCAACTATGAACACCTATGTCATCAGCTCCATCAGTACATTGATTTTGAGGAGGAAAGCAAGATTGCTATCTTCTGTTAGTAGATATGAAATGCTTAAATGAGCAGTGCCCCTCTCATCACATCTATGCTTGTAAATGAGCAAAGCTTATTCTAGTAAAAGATTAAATAGACTGGAGTTTTTCATTTCATCTATCACAAACTGCCTAATCCAAGAGTCTGAGATTCTGAAATTTGTTTTTAATGTGAATACTTTGTAATGAATAACTGATCCATAGAATCTCATATACTAAGTGATAACCACTTTTTAATTCATTATCTCCAATACTTTGTTTTTATGACCAGATACAATATTGATTATGTGCCCAGATGTTACACTGACACTAGTTTTAAATACATCATTTGATCAGTCTGAGTAAAATTATAATTATGAACAAATGATAAAATATAGCAAAAGTTTTTCCAGAAAATGATAAGTATAAAAATAATTTCTGTGAACTGTTGTAAATCTCTATAGTTTGATAAATGAATCTATGCACAATCTGTACAAACAAATACCTAAAATAAAAATGGCCATCATTTTTTGGTAGGGAAGGTGGGGGGGGGGAGTAAATAAATGTGTCATCAAAATAAATAAAGGGGAGTAAATAAATATGTTCTCTCTCTCTCTCTCTCTCTCTATATATATATATATATATATATATATATATATTATATATATGTTTTTGGGGGTTTTTTTGGTGTTTTTTTAAATAATAGACTACAGTGAACACAGCTGGTTATTTATTTTTGTAGCTTTGAAGCTTATTATCCTTCCATTTTTCCAGCTATTAACAAGACCATGCATATCTAACAACAAATATATGCAATTGTTTTGTATATATGACAATATTTCAATGAAAATTTAGTAAAAACATTATCCCCTGAATAGTATAAAGATGAGTATTCCATACAAAGTGGGCTCTATTTAGTGGCAGTATAATCAAATATACCAGCAAAAAGGAAGCCAAGAAAGAAATGAAAATCAAGAAATTTATATTGCATGACTTTTCTTTGTGAGTCTTTACTGAAAGTTAATTACTAATTATATGTTCATTATTATGATTAAGCCATTAAGTTTCCACAAGGAATTTCATTTATCAGTTCTAATTCCTTCTGTAAAATTAACTCAGATGGTTTTTATTTCGCTCATTTTTATTCCTCTCTTTTCTTTTTCATTGCAATTATTCACTGAAGTAATGAGTTTTATGAAAGGTTCATTAAAGTAGCCTGTAGCAACATTTTCAAATATAAGCATACTGCTAAAAGCCTGATTCTTAACTCTAAATAGTTCTTACATACTTTTCAATTATAGAGAAATTTTTATTAGAAAATTAGCAATACACTTTATAATTATTATTTTCCTTTATGTAAATTTTTACCATCATATTTGTAAAGTTAAAGCACATTTTATGTCTCTTAAATAATATATATTTTGATTTAAATATTTTAATATGAGAGATGTATGTTTTTAATTTAAATATAATGGTGTTTATTTTTTTATAAATTTGGCATTCATTTAAATACTCTTTCATTTCTTTTTTACAAATTAAATATTCACTTCATTTTTTTCCACTTAAGTTTATTTCCACTTTTATTTCCAGTTTATTTCAAATAAAAATTTTTTATTGTGAATTCATAAAATATACCATTCATAGAGATTTCTAACATAAAATAATGCCATCTATTTATTATTTTGTCAACTATAAAAAAGTTTCTAGTGTCTTGCCTAGTTGTTGCCTAAAAAGATTGTCTGCAAATATTACTGCATTTGCATAAGGAATTATGTCTGTATGCACTAAGTATTTGGGAACACAGCTTTAGCAGCCCCAAATGATCTAATGTAATGTGTCATATTTTAACATTGTCATTTCTCTCAAAAGTATTAATATGACAACTTCCAATCTAACACATGAAATGAAAACGCACACCATGCTTGTGATATTAGCTGCCAACCACAGTGACTCAGGCATAGCCAACTTCTTGAAAGTGACTATATGAACAGGGGGAATGACAGTTGACTTTGCATGGGTCCCACAGGCGTAACCACCGTGATGCACAGCAAGGTCACATAATCTTAGGAGTCCTGGGCATGAGCAATGAGGGCTATATCATGCTGTTCCACTTCAGGGTTAATGTCTACATCAAGGTGCTAAACAAGGCTGTCAAAGCGTAAGAGGAGATTGCTCTATGCATTATAGCAGGATTCTGTTCTATCCCATGTAGCCCAGAAGTATCAGACTGAAAATTTTCTAAATGCCATCACACACAATATTATTTCATTGTATGTTATTCTTGTTGTCTTAGCCAAGAATGAAAGCATACTAATGTAATCAAATATAATTTCTAAGAAATATTGAAGTATTGAGTCAAAGATTGTAACTTTCTGAGGGTTGACATGTAAACATGTGTATGTGGATGTTAGCAGATGAGTTTGTAGCATTTAGATAGATATCATTCATAAAGCATTTGCTGATTTACAGATACTGGGAAATATTCCAGAATTGCCATTGATTTTTTGTTTCAGCTACATAACTTGTCATGGTATCTACTACATTATTCATATCAGCCAAATGGACAGTTGGCAAGCTGCAGAATAGCAGTGGAAAGTATAGAGCAAATTTTAAAGGTTTCTAGTCTGAGTAATAATGTCACAACTTGTAAAATGATATCTGAATGTTGCCATCATGAAATAATATTATTCTGACCGTTACCATTCTGAAATATGATTGGCTTAACTTTTAACCAATAATCTGACACTTTCCAGTCAGTACTGCTGTCCTACATTGTTTGACTGTTTATCAGTATGCATAATGTGTGCTCTATATACATATTTTTTTTCATTTAGAAAAAAATGAATAAATTTGTTCAAAGACAGTTCATTATTATTAACAAATAAGAATTTTTCTATTCTATTTGTTTAAAAATGCTAAACATCCTTACCGAAGGATAATTTTGTTTTGTTTTTAATTGTATATTAGTTCTAGCTGTAAAAGTTATTTGTGAGTGTACATGTCTAGATTTTGAACAGTACATAAATAAGAACAAAGTAATAATTACACTTGTCAAAAGTCTTTTAGTGGTAGGCTAGTATTCTTTGAAAGAATTATTTAAATAATTTAATGTTATAATTTAACATCCCTGCTAGAAAGATTAGCATCGTATACTATTTAATTAACTGTCCATTATATAATATATTGTCAGTTTTTCATTTTGTATATAGTCTTATGAAACTTTAATATGAGTCAGTATTTTAATGTTCATAATCAGAACTGAATTGATAAATACCATCTAAATTCTAATATGATCTATCCATCATTATAACAGGAGTTGTTTAATATATTCTCAACTTCATTGTTTTTATCAAGAACAACACAGATGCTATTTTTTCACTTGTGAGAGATCCTCAAATGAGTTTTTACATTAAATCTTATACTGTCTTTGTTTATACAGCTTTTTATTATGTTGTGAACCCATTTCAAGGTTTATGACATGTTCTTTATACATATATGTTCAACCATATCTAACATCCTGGTATCACTTTGGATTATGTTTTTGATGTTTTTCAATACCAATATTTGCAAATTAGCTGGTTTCTCCTCTATATTTTCAACTACAAATTTGAAATATTATGCACTCAGTTTTTTTGTTTTTTTTATTATATTTTTTGTTTTTTTTATTATTATATTTTTTCACAAGCAAGTCCAACTTTTGTAAATTACATATAGTGGTTTTGCTGTGGAAAACTACCTTGGTGTTTCATTTGCTGTAAATTTTGTTTCACTTTTTTATGTAAGATAGGTTCACTATCTGATGGTCCCAGCATTTTTTTTTTATATGAATAGTTGTTTCTTTAGATATTCATATATTCATGGTGTAAGATATCAGAAACCCTACTAATAACTTTTATCAGCTATGCTGAAGGCAATAAATGATTCTTTTAAGCAAAAGAATTGGTTTGAATCTGTCTTATTTTGTATTGTCTTTCTCTCTAGAGATGTCTTAAACTCATTTTGTGAAGATCACCAGGACTTTTCTATGGAATTATATTGTTGGTTTAAACATCCAGTACTGCCTCAACATCCTGTGGGACCAAAATACGAAAGTGTATATACATACCTCAACCAGATTGTAGGTTTTAGTGGTATTGTTTTAAGGTTCAGTTTCTCAAAAGGTTTCTTGTAGATTTTTAGATATTTAAATTGTGACTGGAAACAAATCTCAGACTATAATAGGAATTCTTATTACTAAATAACTTACTGATGTAATGGAAGTCAATGAATGCATCAGCGAAAATTTAGTTATAAGAAAAGTAAGGATCATAATACTTGTTTAAATAACTTCTGGAAAGCTAAGAATTGAAGTTGTTTGTTTGCAGCTGAATTTAACAATGAAAAAAGAACAGAAAATTTAATAGTCACATTGTATTTTAATTAGACTTTCTTTTAATAAAATCTAAAACCATATCTTATCAGCATACATAATTAAAAAGAAATCCAAATAACTTCAATTTTTATCATAATTGCCATTAATGAGATTCTGAACTGAAAAAGTTTGCAACAAACTTAAAAGGAAATTGCAAAGTTTTAAACAATTTAAAAAATAAGCCAGTAATTCATTTATTGCTTCCTTGATATATAATAATTATTTCCATTTCCTCATGGTTCTAATTTGTTTCAATTTAGAAAGGAAGTAGAGAATGAATCAAGACAAAAATAATTTAAGTCGTATTTGATCCAAATTATTTATATCAGCTGTACAATAGTTTTGATTTATGAAATTAAGGATAAATACCTTTTAGTTCATCATTTAAATCATTGTAAAATTAAATTCATTTTTGTTTATCTTTTGGCTAGCTCTTCTGATAATTTTTATGACTTGTTGTTAAAATCTGTTGATATCAGTTTTTTTTTCATAGATGTTCAGATATGCAGCTGCTGTTATCTATCATGATTGATGGTTATGGTGCAGGAGCAGGATGAAAGTAGTAGGAGTGATGTCATATAAATGTGACTTGGAACAAAGAAGAGTACAACTCAAATACTGGTATAGAGTGGTGTGTTTTGTCAGTATATTTCTTGGCCACTAGAACTGAGCAACATTTTGTGTTGTTACACTTGTGTTGGTTTCTTTGTTTTTTTATTTATTTTTTTAATGAACTTACTGAATGCATCCCACTCACAGTTATAAGTTTTGTTTTTCTTTACTCTGATTTAACAACAAACTATTTTAGCTTAAAAGTTCTAACTTATCAGAATTGAGTATTCTTCTTTGATGAGCCATGTCCTTACAGGATGTAGGTGATCATGGCTCTCCACCTTCCTCTATCCCTCTCAACAAGTTCCTTCTCTCTGCTTCCTCCCCCAGACCACATTTTGTCATCCACTTGCTTAAGTCCGCCAGGTATGTCATGCGTTGTTTTCCCTTGTCTCTCTTTTCCTCTATTTGACCCATAGGTATCAGATTCTCCGGGCCCACCTTTTCATTATGTGTCTCAGAAACTTCAGCTGCCTCTTCCTGATATTAAGTATAAGGCTTCTTCTTGTTTGCAACCGTTTTAAGACCTCATCATTACTCACACACTTAGTCCATGATATCCTTAGCATCCTTCTACAGAACCACATCCCTGTTGCCTTGAGTCTCTTCATCTTTGAGGAAATCATCCAACATTCGCTGCCGTAAAGGATAGATGTAATGTAACAGTTCAGTATTCTTTTCTCTGTTGCCAAAGAAATCCTCCTGTCTCTGTACTCTGCCCAGCTACTGGAATGTGTTCTTGGCCATCCCAATACATCTATGGATCTCAACGTGTGTTGCACTTACTGTCCACTGCCCAGATATTTAAATTTCCGCATCTGGTTGATTCTAGTGTTCCCAACTTTCAAATCACATTTTGGGCACATCCTCTTACTGACAACCATGCACTCTGTCTTCTTATAATTTATGCTTTCTTCTCACCCTCTATCACCACCCTCTGTAGAAGATCCTGCAATTTCCCTTCCATGCCCATTATCAGTACTATGTTATCTGCATATCTTATATTGTTAAGATTGTGGCTGCCACTGCTAAATCTCAATAGGGTTTCCAATTCTCTCAGAATTGACTTGAGGTTGAACATGTCGGGTGAGAAGATGCATCCTTGCCTTACTCCCCCTCTCTATTTATGTATATTCACTGAACTCATTCCCTATGTGTATGCATGCTGTTTGCTGCCAGTATAGGTTCTTGATTATTCTGATATCTTTTCTGAATATACCGAGGTTGTTGAACAGTTCCATCAGATCCTTGTTGGCATACTTTGTTGAAGGCCTTTGCATATTCTATGAAACGTAGGAACATATCCTTCTGCATCTGTATTGCTCTTTCTGATAACATTCTGAGCATGAATATTGCGTTCCTTGTCCTGGTGTCTTTAACAAACCCGCACTGTTCTTATCCTATCTCTGGGCTCATTCTGCTGTGCACTCTGTTCATTAGAATACGGATGATGAGTTTTGTCATAGGATTCATCAGGCTTATTGTTCGGTGCAGTTTGCATACATTTGCACCTGGTTTTTAGGCATAGCTATGAAGATAGATCTGCTCAGTTGTAGATTTCATCTGTTATTTCAGTGATCTTGTCTATGCCATCTAAGGCTGTTAGCATTTCCATTACAATTCCATCTGGTTCAGCTGCCTTGTTTCTGTTCAATATGGCTAGTATGGCTTTTACTTTGGTTTTCAGAATTCCAGGTCTGTTGGTAGTTCTGTATATTGCTAGTTGTTCCCTTTCATTGTAGAAGAGTTCTCCAATATACTCATTCCAGTGTTGAAGAATTTTTTCCTTCTCTAATATAAGGATTCCATCCTTTGATTTTAGGCAGCCTGTTGACAAGAATATCTTTTTGTCCTGTTAGTTGTCTTATTTGTTTGTGGATGTCTCTTTTGTTGGTAGTACTCAATTTTTCTATTTCTGCACATTTTTCATTTAGTCATTCTTCTTAAGCTTGCCTGCATTTGGTTCTTATTTCATTGTGTAATTTTTTTGTATTCCATTCTATATCTTGGTCGAGTTTTCTGTCTTCTTTCCATCATGTTGAAAATCTCATCAGTCATCCATTCTTTTCTCCTTCTTCATCCTGTCTCCTTTGGGATGATATCGTTTGCTGATGTCACTAAAGCGTCTCTTAGTGCGTCCCATTTCAAGTTTTCATTGTGTTCCTTGTATCTTCTTTTTACATTGTTTATGTATTTTTCTTTTAGGTTAGGATCGGTCAGGAGTTTGTTGTATTGCAGTTTGGGTGCTGCATTAGGCTTCTTTAATTTCCACAGTTCCACTCTTAGTTTACATATAAGAGGGCAATGATCAATTCCGCAGCCAGAAGGTTTTGCAGTGAATCATTGTATTCCTGAATCTTTTGTTGATGGTCATATAATCAATTTGGTTTTTAGTTTCTCATCCTGGGCTCCTCCATATCCATAGTTGTCTCAGGTGTTCTTGGAACCATTACCTGATCATTGGCTGTGCACCATTGGATCCATTTTCTTTGTGCTCTTTGCAGGTTCCTAATCTGAATCTTCCTGCTATATCCCTGCCTTTTCCCTGCCTACTTTGTCATTTAGGTCTTCCATGATAATGATGACTTCCTGTGATTTGCATAGAGCTCTGATACTGTCCAGCATGGTGTAGAACGATTCGATGTCCTGTTCCTTGGTTTGTGCCATCGGTGCGTACACTACTATAACAGCCACGTTGAAAGGCTTACCTTTCAGCTTCACTACTAGAATCCTTTTGGAAAGTTGGTGGTATCCTAGAACACATTCTTTAAATGCACTATCTAGTATTAGACCTACTCCTTTGTCATTCTTCTCACCGCCTTAATAAATTAACCTGTGTTTGTTGCTGACAAAGTTACCGTTGTTTGGCCATCTGGTTTCACATACACCTAGAATGTTGATGTTAAGCCTGTTCATCTCTTGTTTAATATTATTGAACTGGCTGCAGTTGTTCAATGTCCGGATGTTCTATATCCCAAGGTTTATTTTGTGTTTGATACGAGCAGTCACATGTTCACAGTCTGGTGACAATTGTCACTCATATTGTTCCTTTCTGGGAAAGGGATAGGGTTCGAGGACTTTTATCCCCTTAACGCCGTTTATGCTAGTAGTCACTGGATGATAGTCATGTGACACTTTACCAAGTGAGGAGCTAATTCCCATAGATATATCCCCTTCATGCCGTTATGTTTTGCATTATCTGGATGTTAACCATGATTTGTCTTGGGATTGATAATGGAGTACTTTCCCGGTGCCCTCTCCACGGTGGTTTATGGAGACACCACCTCTAGTTAGCTGGCCACTGAGTCAGCGAGTTCCTCCACCCTTTGTTAAGGCTTCTTTTTCTTCCTAATGGCTTGCTAATGAACTGCCTCACTTGAAACTTAGAGTGTGTTAGTCAGTTTAGTTGCCAACATTTCAACTGGAATATTTACTGAAAAGGGAAGGGAAACAACAAAAAAGAATTTTTTTTTTTTTTTTGTAATTAGGTTTTAAGTTTTAACTTAGTATAAGTCCTGTTGCCCCTTACTAAAATACTAACAAAAGAGGGGAGGACATTAAATTCACTTCACTTAGAGTAGAAAAATTTGAAAAAGAAGAAAAATAAAATATATAATACCAGCAATCAAATAAAACAAAAGGGAAAAGAAAGAGGAGGAAAAGTTCCCCTCATTTAAACCCAAGACTAAGGGAGGGGAGGTTCTAGTCTGACCATTTACATCGAAAAAAAATCACTTTACGACTGTGTCCAGGCATTTTCTTCACAGGCCAACTTATATTCAACAAACTTAATAGAAAACTTAAGATGAGGTGGATTAAAATTCGGTACCATTAGAAATAAGACAGTTATAGAAACTAAAACAATTAGTAATAGTGAAAGAACAGATTAATACTTAAGTAGATTAGTAATTTGGAATCAAATAAGAAAAAGAATTGTAGGAAAACCAAGAAGATATACAAGAATGAATTTTAAATATATACATGTTACTTAGAGACAGGGCCAAGACTGAAAAAGCATGTGGTTCTTAGTCGAGACTTAGCAAAGAGTGATTTCTGTGACTTCACTCCCCTGTACATACCCAAGATCAAAGGGTGGGGTGGTAGTCTGACCGTTTACATAAAAAAAAATCACTTCACAACTGTGTCCAGGCATTTTGTTCACAGGCCAACTTGTATTCAACAAACTTAATAGAAAATTTAAGATTAAGTGGATTAAAATTCAGTACCATTAAAAATAAAACAGTTATAAAAACTAAAACAATTAGTAATAGCAAAAGAAGAGATTAATATTAGTGGTTAGATAATGAGAAATTAATGGCAAAATTGTAGAAGATAATCCTGTATCCTTTCTACCCTTGTATCTAGAAGGAGATACCCTATATCTATAAATGTATGTCCTCAGATGAATGATAAATAAACTTGAATGAAAGAAACTTTTACAGAAGAGGCATACTGGAGTGGATGAAATATATGCTTATGAGATCAAGTTATTGGCCAGATTAACTGAAGAGGGCTTTGAAAGACTGGTTAAGCACATATTTTGACTAGTTTACCTGATCACATTTCCATAGGACTGCAACAGTTGAAACAATGCCTATAACAGATTTGATAGATTAAGGTATAGATGCTGGATAAAATCCAAAGCCTTTTAGCATAGTAAGATGACAAGTCTTGAATAATGAGAAATTGAGAGGTGAGAAAAGCATGAACATTCAGTGGGTATTGTTTTAGGAATCAGAAGCTGCATATGTTTAAAGAAACCAACCTTGAGTTGATGTTCTATTGATATAAGTGGATAAGTCATATAGTTAGCTATTGTAGCCAGGGAAACCATCAAGGCAGGGCTGTTATCTGGTAGCTTCACAAGTAAAAGCACTCTTATATTATTCATTACCAATTTTAGAAGGAGAGTAAGACCCTTGATACACTTGCATGACTATCTTGATTACTTCAAAGCTGGAGTGTAATGAACAGCATAAAATCAGTCAATGAAAGATGGAGAGAGTCATCAGTATTGCAAAATTAATGGTGCATGAGGCATGACTGAAATTTAAGGTAAACATGCTTGAAAACAATGTTGATGGTTCCACATATTAATGGGTATGCAAAATATTGGTCAACTGAAAATGGCAGGCATTACAATCAATGAGGAATGAGAAGTGTTCAAGGGGAGCACAATGTGCAATATGTATACAACCAAAGAGTAGGAAATGTGAGCCCTAGAGAGGGGAATATTTCTTGTATGATTACAAACAATGATTCAGGATCTGATGGCAGACAATGAAGAATTGAAATATATGTTGGGAGAATAATAAGGAGATTTGTTATGAGAATTCCCTAGAAGTGGAAGAAGAAAATTGAATTTGAGGCGCTAGTAGAAAGGTGAACTCAAGATATTCTCATACCTTGGGGAGAGAAGTGGGGAATGTGGAACATTTTCAGTGATAACAATAGTTCAGTCAACAAAAAATAAGGTTGAGCCAATGTTTGAATTTTGAGAACTGAAAAGCTCACTGGCATGTCACTCTGGGAGTGGCACTATAGATGTAGGCAGAAAGAACTTCCAAGTATGAAGACAATTTAATGAGATTTATTGATTTGAAATAAAGTTACCTATAGTTTCATGTGGATGAGAAACGAGAATTACCAGCTGGTGAATTATATGAACAGAACATACAATGAGGTTGATATTTGGACTGAATTCTGCACCAGAAATCATGAATGATAACCATTCTCAAGATAGTATTTGGAAAAGTAAATAGTCAAAAAGTGCTAACTTTGACATTATATATTAGTGAATGAAACAGAAATGACAACAGCTAAGATAAAGAAATTTGGATTGAATATAGAACTGCCAGAGCTATTAGAAGTAACAGTTGTGCAGATTATGTTGAAAGTGGGGGAGCTGGTTTTTCAAAGGAGAAATAAAATCTTGAAATTTAAAAAAAAAAAAAAAAGAGTAAGCCGGAAGTTATGTTAAGAGAATTGAAAAGTGTGAGCTAAGAAGTAGATGAGAAGGCAGTTCCTGTGAGGAGTTATATTGTGGAGAGGATAAAAGATTATGATTCACTGGTTGGTCTCTAAATTGGAAAAAGGGGATTTTGTGTGATACAGATGGTTTAAAAAAAGAAAAAACAGGCATTGTTGTAGAGGTAAGATGGAACATGTTGCATGAGTGAGAAAATATGATGATTGCAGTCATATTAATGTTGCCAAGTCAAATGCCATCTTGAAAGAGACCAGTTTGGCTTGAATCTAAAATTTGCCCAATACCAAAATCTGAACTGATTTGGTTACTGTGCTTGAATGATGATAATCAAAGATTAGAGTTAAGAAGAGAGTTCAAACAAAAGGAGCAGCAGAGATGATTAGATGATGTTTGAGAATCTTACAACTAATTACTGAATTCAACCTAAATCTGCTTGCAATGCAGATGTTCTTATGAGGATGTGGCAAACCTGATTAGAAATACAATAGAACTCAGGGATGTGAATACATTGTACTGTTTTGAGACATGTGGGTCTAAGGAAATTGCACGGTATGCATTATGTGGAAGTGGATAGGATTCTATTTCTATCAAGGACAATTAACCCCAATGTAACTAAAAAGGTTGTTTGGTGGGTGGTCAGGAGTTGTGATAGGTGTCAGTCAATTGACTCCATGCTGAGTGTGTGAAAAGGGAGAAATTCAAGTGAGGGAGAATGGAGAGAAAATATAACTGTTGATGTGATAAATTATCTTTCAAAGATTGACTGCAGACACGAAGAGTATCTATATGAAGGAAAATGAGGGTGGAGACACCAGTTGAAATTGTTGGGGTGCTAAATAAGATGTTTTTGAATAGGGGCCTAGTAGATGAGGTGCTAATGGATAATGGTGACATGACTCTTTGTTTGGAATTGTACAAAATGCTTGAATGCTGAAATATCAAACCCTTTTTTTAGCACCACATATAAACCAAGTGGTAATGGATTTGTATAGAGACACAACTGAACAATCAATTCTATGGCCTGAAAGGAAGACATATCTTACTGATCAATGCAGTATTTTGGTACAACAGGGAAATGTGAAGGACCTGCATTTGCCAAATTATTGATGTGAATAAAACCTCCAAATGTTTTGTACATCCTAAATAGGAAGAGGAACAGTAACAGATTGTTTTCCTAGAATAATATTTCAGTTGATTTTGTATCTTGTTATTTTCTAGCTATTCATAAGATTGTTTGATGAGAAGGAGGAGGTTAATGATGATGGGCAAAAAGGTGATCAGGCGAATATCGTAGTGCCGCAAAGATCAGAATGAAAGAGAGCAACATCCATATAAAGGAACAAGCAACTATGAGATGGCATAATTCAGATTAAGCTGGGTTAGTTAATTTTAAATAGGTCTAAGTAGAAATGGAGTTATTTCCCTTCTAATTTCATTCACTTTAACTATTCTCAGCTTATTTATAGGTGCAGTGATTTTTTTTGAAATGATTGGTGAATATAGAGGGCACTTGAGTAAAGGAGGAAGGAAATTAGAGCAATACTATATACAAAAGTGAATTGGTGTGAAGAGAAACACAATCCAAACACTAGTATAAACTGGTGGGTTTTGTCAGTACACCAAAATTGTTTACATTTCTCTTGGACATTAGAAGTGTGTAATGTTTCATGTCATCAAACCTCTTTTCTTTCTCCTTTTTTCTTTGCATGTATTTCCAAGTCCTGTTCATTGAGATATAGTTGAGATTTCTTTTTAACTAATTTACATGAGATCAATCTTGTTTTACCTAATAAGTCTAATTTATTGGCTAGAGAAAATATATACAAAAATAATACCAACAACTCATACAGGTTTAATTCTAACTTTCAATTGATGATTGTTTGAGATACAATAACCATAATAAGAAACCAAACTTATTAAAGATAATTGTTCAGCAAAAATATAATAATCAGGCCATGGAAACATTATTTTTGACATATGAGCTGGATGGTCAAATAAATCATCACTAAACAAATAGATTCTCCCTAAAATTACTTTAATGTATAACTAATGCAGTACTCTGATTTTGCATAAGTAAAACCTTATTCCACAATACAAAGTGATACTTGTAACCTCAAATGAACTAATTACTTTATTTTTAAAGTACAAAGTTTTTTTTTTATCCCATACCATTGTTGGATCTTTTGTGGTTTCAATTAGGTCAATCTAGCATCATCTATTTTTCTGCACTTTCATTCTTAATTTTTTAAAACACTAATTTATTGTTAATTCTCAATATTACATTTTAATGGAAGTCTATCCTTGAGTAGTAAAAAGTGAATGAGGACGTATTTCCAACAAAGTAAATATTAGGACTTTTACTAAGTTAAAACTTAATAAACTTGCATTTTAATTTGCTTCATTCAATTGTGTGTCCATATATATATTATTTCAAGTTCTATTCATTTGTTCCATTCATATCTTGGAAGAACTGGAATTCCTTTGACAGAAGTCAAAAGAATGGTATGTAGATTGTTAAGAAAATTAACCCTCCACTCCCCATACCTCAACACCCATACCAAGTGAAATATAGTCGGAAAATCAGAAAAATTAACATCAAAGTCACTGTAATTGTACCAAAGCAACATTGAAATTAAATCAGGCTGCTCTGTTCATAAAATGTCCAATTTAAATATTGGAAAGAAGTAATTGAAGTGTCTCCTGTACAATTCTAGGGACAGACTCCTACTATCTATTGCCTCCTCTCCCCTTTAATATACTGTTTGCCAATAGAATTCAATTGTTGATAGCAAGTTCAGTTTTAGAAATTATTGTTGGCTCTGCAAGAGTGTACTGAACAACAGCAAATCCTCAATCCCTCCTCTATTCAATCAATTCGAAGTCCTGACATCTACAGCAGATAAAGTTGAATGCTGTTATAGACAAGCATATGGTTGCAAGAAGGAAATACGACAACAGCAGAAATAGATTTACGTGATTTATTTCAATAGGAACGTGTAGGTTTGGGACAGCTACCTTGTAGTATAGTTCATAAGCCGGCTCCCAGTCTGGGTTGATCTCTCATAGTAGCTCACACTGGTTGGCGTGGCACTCCTCCTGCTGACTGACTGTGACAGGTCTCTTCCTTGGCCTCCTGTTGACTGCTGTTGTACTTCCCCGTGTGACCCCTTTTGTGGCGTTTTTTATGGCTTAACAGGCTAGAAAAATGACATGAGTATAATTAGGAGGGAAGCATTTTTATTGGTAAAAAAATACAATCACTTTAAAATATTATTTTATTTTTCAACTGGAACACATGCATTGGGCTTATGCATAGACGTCGATAATGGTCATTTTGTGACGGGGCCTTGTCCCGTTCACATCCAGCTCTCGCTCTTAAGTATGTTAGTTTATTTGCCTGCAAATCAGCCAAGATATGTCTTATTTTATTTTATAACAATGTTTTGCTCAGAAATTCTCTTCCAACACTTGACTCATCTGGAATACCCACACCTGATATGCACTTAACCCCATCCCTGGTCTCAGACATCATTTTTAAATTAGACTCCCATAAGGCAAGCTGAGGTGACAGGATCCCAGCCATCATCTGTAAGAAATGTGCTCCTGAGTTGGCTCCAGTTCTCTCCAAACTATACAACTATTGCCTCACTGCTTCCTACTTTCCAGCTTGTTGGGAGTTCTCCTCTGTAGTTTCTGTTTTTAAGAACTCTGGAGAATCTTCTGATTCCTCTATCACCCTATTATTCTCCTACCACTTTTTGGCAAATTATTCAAGGCTTTAATCAATACTGAAGTGGTTAAGCATTTTACATCTCTCAACCTACTCTCTGACAAACAATATAGCTTCCGTTTTGCCAGGTCTACTACTGATGTGCTAACGGCCATCACTGAATATGTATATCAAGCTCTTGATAATAATGGTAAAGCTCAAGCTGTGGTTCTAGATATCTCAAAGACATTTGACAGAGTTTGGCATGCTTCTACATAAGCTCTGGGGCTACGGTATTACTGAACGCTTATTTGATTTAATCCAATTTGTTTCTGATTTTCATCAATGATCTTCCTGATGTCATCAGTTCCCAAGTAGGCATTTATGTAGATGACACTACCATTTCCTCCTGTCTTAATAGCAAATTCGTCAGAACTGACAAAGTTAACCTGGCTGCTGCTCTTGAAAAGGACCTCCAATCAGCGGTTAATTGAGGAAGGAGATGGCTTGTAAATTTTAATGCTTCCAAAAAGTAACTGTTCACATTTAACCAGCATAGAGAAATTTTCCTGCTCCCCATCAGCATGGCTGATGCTAGAATCCTGGAGAGCAACACACTGTGCCTTCTTGACTTGAAGTGGAATGACTACATCAAATCAATAGCTGCATCTACTGCAAGGAAAGTTGAGTCACTGCGTTGTACCAGAAGGTTTTTCTTGTCAGAGTCCATCTTGCACATTTACAAATCTACCATTCGTCTATGCATTAAATACTATTACCATATCTGGTCTGGTTCTCCTTCTATTCACCTTGAGGTTCTTGACAAAATCCAAAGAAGTATTTGCAATGTAATTGATCCTGACTTGGCATCTCAACTTCAGTCATTTTCTTACAGATGTAACGTGGCTTCTCTACAAATATTTTCATGGTAACTACTCTGACGAGCTTTTTTCCCCAACTAGTGCACCAACTACGTGAATTTAATTGTTCTTCTAGATTGGCATCTAAGTCCCACCGTTTTACTGTTGAAGTGTAATGTTGTTAAATATAACTGCCACTTCTACACCAACAGTTTCTTTTCTTGCACTTCCTATCTGTGAAACTACCTTCTGTTTACTTGCTTCCCTGAAAACTACAATCTTCAAAAATTTAAATGTAATGTCAATCACCATCTTCTATCTTGAATCTCATTAATTTTTTATCCTTTCCTCAATAGACCCAGTCTTTTCTCTCACCTTCACTCTCTGTAAACCCCTCTATACTAGTAGCATTCCTGCCTTACTTGGGATGAGATGATTAAAATAAAAATATGCTACTGCAAAAATAACAGTTCTGTTGTCAATGAATTCTTCATCAAATAATGATATTCAGGCTGAAAGCAAAATTACAACTAATCCAAGATATCCTAGTAGTACCTTATGATACTACTTCACTTTGTTGATTTTTCCCTTATAGTGTAGGAAGGCCAGGTGAATATGCAGCTTCATGTATATCTTGCTGTATTCAGTCTCGTTAATGTTCATGAGACCAGTCATTATATTATGTTCTCCAAAATTAAATTTTAATCAGCATTCTACATTATCTTATCTGAAATGACTGGCATTCTTCATTTTTTTTTCAAACTGGTAGCTTGTTCTGACAAACAAATGAAGCTTGTGTACTGTGGTATTTTCTCAACTTAGCTCCCTACAGTTGGTTTACAATCACAGTCTGAGAATATCTTTTTATTCTGAGATTAAAATAAGCACTATCTCAAATTTAAAAACCTATGATTTCTATCTTTATAACTCAGACAGTTTTAAGCAGGTTTATTTTTGTGCTTTATTATATTTGATTTTATAAAATACAAATTTAATTTCTATCTGAATTTCTAAGAAGTTATCATTATTTACACTATTAACACGCAAATAGTGAAACTAACAAATTTGTGCTTTAATGATTGTAACTTTAATTTTTATAACAGTAAAAGAAAATCATGAAAATATTTTAATTATTGCATTCAAGAGTTTGATGTCATGCTTTAGAATAATCATGACAAGATAGCTTTGGATTCTCAGCAAAATTTACTTACTAAGAAAATACCTCAAATGCATGCATAGCATAACAGTTATTGGTGTGAAAAGTAGAATTAGCATGCTAAGTTCAAATTCTGACAGTTTCTAATGCCCTTGGAAAAGGACTGAAACCTTCATTTTCCAGCTATAGTTTAAATAGCAAAGCAATCTGAACTATTTTGCCTTGATAGGGTAATGACTCTGACAGTTCCAAATTCAAAACTAACCTGACAAGAGATCTGTTTTCTCACACTATCATCTTCTAGTTCCTACTAATGTTATGGCTGCAGTACATGTTCTTTTAAGACCCTAATGAGTTATGGTCTTCTTGATTGTGATTGCCCTCAAATATTATCTCAAATACATCAAAGTAATATATATTCGTTTTTGAAAAATAATGTACTGAAATGCCTTGTGAAAATTGTCTTAGTATAACACACACACTTATATATATATATATATATATATATATAAAGCATATAAAATATATAATCAAATAAAAAGAATTTTTAAAAGAGCTGGAAATTATTAATCATAGTGAAGTTTTTTCAGAATTTCAAAAATTAGTATGTTTAAATAAATTTGATTTTAAGTTAATTGAAGGAAATTAGCTGATGCCTATTAGGCTTTAAAGTAAATCATAACAAAATTGTTATTAAATTTGTTTGTACTCTGAAGGACTAATTCCCTTAAAGAAATTATTGATATGTTGAATATAGGATAATGTATATACAAACCCTGGAGTCCTATTTACATCTAACAAGTTAAGAATGTAATTTGAAAACTTTATAAATATATGTAATACTGCTAAAGTTAAAAAGAAAATATATGCATATGTAATTTGCTCAGGATGTCATGTTGTCTGTTAGCATGACTATCTCTGATTATCTGATTAATTAATTTTTTTGTTTGTAGTATAGAAATAAATTAGTTTCACTATAGCCCAAAGATGGCACAGACAGATGATATGTGAAGAGAGAAAAATGGCAGCAGGAGGCTCATCCATATCGGATATTATGTCCAAAATGGTATTGGATAATACATTATAAAAAGTAATGTAATTAGAAATTTTTAAGAAGTACAAATTCAATAAGAGTGAAAAATGCACCAAGGAATGCAAAACTTGAAAAGAAAGCACAGAGAAATTAAAGAGCAAATAGAATATATCGTGGATAAGAAACCATAAACTTTATTATGCAGAGAAACCAAAAAAGAGAAACAGAGTCCTTCATTATTGCAGCAAAGAACAAGTGCATCAAGAGAAGAGAACCAAAATACACAAAACTCACAAAACCTGTAGATGCTGCCTCTCTAGAGAAATAGATGAGATGGTAAAGCACATATTCAATGAAGGTAACAAATAGGCCTTCAAAAAGTACAAAAAAAACTGCAGTCATACACTGGGAAGTGTGTAGATAACAAATGATTTCAGTGCAAACAAGAGACCATACTGGAGAACAAAAATCACTCTGGAATTTTGACACCAAGACTGGATCTGGTAATCCTAAATAGAGAAACTACAATATTGTGAGTGTATTCATATCAGCAGCCCACAGGGTGAATGAACATCAAGAGGAGTGAAATATACAAGGATTGTGTCTGGGAGCTGAAAAAGATATGGAACAGGAAAGTTAGTATCATTCCCATAATAGTAGGTGTATTTAAAACCAAACCCAGAACATTAGAATTGAGATTAAATTTGGAAATCCGAAAAACAGTTAAAACTATACAGACCAATGTGTATTTGCAAGAATACTGAGAAATGGGCTGCAGATTTTAGGAAGCATGCTGTTGTTCAATTTTCAGTAATAACCATCACATATATGGTGTGAACATATAAATGGAAATAATAAGAATGTAAAATATTTTGTCCAAGTTTTTTTGCTTTTCATACATTTGTCTTTTGTATCATTTCAGCCCAAAACAATCTTGTTGCTCAAAAATGTTATAAGAAAATATGTTCTGTAATATATTCTATGTAAAGTTTAAAATCGTCTTTTTTTTTTTTAAATGAGTATTGTTACTTTCTATTTAAATTTTATATTGTGGATTTCTGATTAAAACATCTTTTTATTTTATAATCAAAGAGGAACATCTTAAGTACCATTTTATAGTTTTACTGCTGAAAACTCAATTTGACATTGCCACTATAAAGCTTGTCAGTATTTAAAACTAATATTAGTGGATATGGAGAAAGACTCCCCTTTATATAACATTTTAATGCTCCTTCCTCTCCACTGAACATTGGAAAAAGCTGCCTTTCCTTTTAAAAACTAAGCAGAGAAACAGAGGATTATTTAGGTTATTTTTATTTATTGCACCATTAGGATCACTTATGCGTCTACTCACTTTTCTCTTTTGATTATCTTGGCAACCAGGACTTGTTGAGAACATTAAAATATTCTCATGCCTACTTCACAATTTTCTCTTCTCTTATGCTACCAGCCAAAATGTCTTCTTATGTTTTGCTTTACACTTCTTCTCAATGATAAAATTATCTAAATTTAATCCTTACTTAGTACTAACATTTTTATCACAACAAACATACAGAATTGGTAAACGTATATTTTTGTTGAAATCTAAAAGGAAAATGATAGTTGAAATCACATTATTTGTAATATAAATCCTACATTTTTTTAAATTTTTATAATAACAGAAGAGTGCTACATAATTTGTCAATACTGTTTGAAGACTAGCCAAACTTGAAAATCTTTTTTTGCCAATGATTCAGTACTCTTAGCTCTCTAAACAAGAGTAAAAATAAAATAAATGTATAAAAATGAATCTGGTATGATATATGGGATATAAAAAAGAGCAACACTTGAAATAAGTTCTATCCCTCTTTATTTTTTTTATATCCAGTGTTGTTCCTCTTAATTTACCATTAGAAAACTGATTATATTTATACTGCTCATTTTTATACTTGTTTGCTTCAATGCATTTGCTGTGGCCTTACCAAGTTACAATTATAATCTGTTCTGATAATGATTAATTCCTGCAATCAGTTCAAGTCAGAACAGGAAAATTTCAATCTCAGCAAAGTCATTAATCTCTCTGTAAATTCTGTTTATCATATTTTGTAACTGTCAGAAAAAGATGTATATTATGAAAATTAGATGAACTAATTTTTTTCAACATCTTTAGTTATTATGTATATTGTCAAATACAGATTTAAGTATTTTTAGAAAGCATTTGACAATTTCATTATTTGCAATCATATCATCATCATATGTATCTAGTATTTGCTAATCTTCAAAAAATTTTCAATTTTTTAGTTGATGTGTCATACAAAAAATTTAAGAACACACTGACCAAAACAAGAAGGATGATGATACTCTTAATAATTCCTGGAATAACGATAATATCCCCTCTGAGAATTTCATACAAGGCACAACTTGAAATTTTATATTTTTTTTAAGGATAAAGTCAGATGTGTAGGCTATTAAGGAGTTTATTTTTTACATTAAATTATATCATTTTAAAAATTCTTAAAAATATATATATATAATTGAGAAAATCACAATTTGTTAATTTATTCAAAGTAGTATCACACATAATTAATAGACTTATTTGATTACAACAAAATTAATTTCATATCCTTTTTCATTTTGATAAAATTTGAATATTGAAAATATTAGTATAATACTTTTTTTATTATCATTCTTAAATTGTTCTGGGCTCTTTGGGTTTTTAGCCGAAAAAAATTAGTATTTTTGCTCATTACATTTTTCTGAAATTATAAAGATGTGGTAAAAATACTAATTTTGTTTCCTTAAAGTTTGCATAAATATATATAAGTGATTTCTAATAATAAGCAAAAAAAAATCTGCCATTTATTAGTTTCAGTTAAAAAGACTCAGTATCATTAAGAAACTATTTCCAAAAGATAATTTTTGAGTCTATACTTAATTGTTAGACATTACTTAAACATATTTATGCATACTTTAAAGAAATTATTAAATATAATAAGCTGCTTTCAAAGAATGTAATAACTTAGGCAAATCATCTCAGGGTTTGTAATATCAAATATGTGAAAAAATCTGAAGCTATTTACCAAAGTTAAAAGAAGAAATATATGCATTATTCATCCTAAAAATGTCTTTAGTTTAAATTTATTAAACAAAATGTTGTTTAAATTCCACTTGGGGTTAATTGATATAATATTTTTAGAATTTTATTAATTTCATAATATCAAGGTTTATGTTTTACTCATTAGAATTATATAAAATGCTGGAATAAAATTCAGTTATAGAAATTAATTTTATGTATAGCTTAACGATTTTTAAATATTTCATTTGCCATTGATGATATTTTACCAATTATAATGACTGGTAAATAGAAAGATTAATGTGGCAATTATAGTTCATATAGCCAAACAATATATAATGCAATATTTTTCAGATACTTCAAAATCTCATTTATATCATAGCCTTTTATTTTTTTCATTATTAAGTGTTTGTCAGAGATCATAAAATATAGTTATGCTAAAAATATCATATTTAATAAACATAGTTAAAAACTAAAATCGATTTTGAATTTTCTTACAGAGAAACTTTTATTTCTTTCTCTCAGAGGAATTATAGTTTCTTATCTGTATTTTTATAATGATGCTTATGTCAAGATATATTGAAAAGTATAAAAAAAAAAAAGCAATAATTGTTCTGAGATTGATTTTGCTTTTTCATTCACTCTTACTTTGTGACTCTACCTACATAATAGATAGATTCAAATTGTTTCTGTTAACTAAAGCAGTGCTAATCAAGAGTTAATAACATGTATATTTAAATTGAGATGATCACATTGTTAAAGAAACAGTCAGAAAGTGACAAGCTGTCAGTTAAATTTGGCAACAGCTGCTCCTGGTTTCTACTTTACACATTATAGGCTTAAAAATTTTTTCATGTAAAGCTTATTGGTCTTGTTGCAAATATAAATTGAAAATCACATCCAAGATTTTTACATCAGTCGCTACCACTGGGCATAATGAATCAAACTCTCAAATCACATTTGTTGGAAAGTTCTCAAATAGTTTTCAAGTTTTGGTATTTGAAAAGCTTCAGAGATCTATGCCAAAACTCATATCACAATAGCTTGCTGTAATTCTCTTTCTGAAAGTAGGCAAATTTTTAAAAAAAATAATCATTTCACCCTAAGCAAGGCAATAAAACCACTATGATGCAAGGTGTTACTGAATATTAGAGAATAGAGGGAAAAAAAAACATTATTAATGAGAGAACAATAAAAGAACAAAAATTAAGAAGACAGTAAATAATGATTAACATTGCATTTAAATTTTTGAAGATCATAGTTGACTGGGATGCAAAAGACCTGGAAGAGAGTTTCACAAGTGAGAAGTGTGATAGAAGAAATTGTTAACATAGAACTTATAATTACATTTAACCATTTCAACTGTAAAATGATGAGACTTTGCAATCAATCTAGTACTGCATATTTTCTTCATAAAGTCTAGGTACCATAGAGGAAACTTATTACCATGAAAGTATTTATAGTAAATATATATATATATATTATGTGTGTGTGTGTATGTATGTATGTATGTGTATATATATATATATATATATACAGTGTAACCCAGATATAAGAGAGTTGTCGGGACCGGAGAAGAAGTCTCTTATATCCGGGTTTGGTCTATTTTATATACATTAAAACAGGCTCTAATTTGGGACCAGAGAAAATCTCTCTTATATCTGGGTCTCTTATATCCGGGTTATACTGTATATATATATATATATATATATATATATATATAGCAAAGGAAGCTACATTACAGTGATGGGGAAGGGACTGAAGCCGTGATGCCAGGTCAGGATCAATAACATTTTAGTATCTTCTTTCAATTTTATCAAGAATATAGTGAAAAGGAAAACAATTGAATCACCATGCCAAAAAATCATTTAATTTAATTTAATTTTTACTACCATTCATTTTGACAGTAAATTCAAAGCTAATGTAAACTCTTTGGCATTCTTTTATGTACATGGATTTTTAACTGTTCACTTAGCCTTAGGTATGTTGAGTTCAGGGCTTTGGGCAGGCCAGTCTTGTAATATTCCACTCTCTTCATTAGTCAGAAATGTTTTGTTACACATTATGTATAGCAAGATTCTTCTCTTATATCTGCTAATATACCAAAGTATTGTATTTTTACAGTTCAGTATTGTATTGATTTTTAATTTTCTTACATTATTAATTTTGATGTAGTCCCAAACAGTTTGACTACTATCACCAAATTTTATAGTTTTTACTGTATATATTGTTTCTTGTATCAAATGATTTTGAGACAAAATCTCTTGCATTATAATGTAGATTAATTTTACTTTGAACTTTATATAAGAAAGTATTTGTACTATTTCCTCTTAAAGAAATAACCTTTTTGAAAGTGCCCTACAAGTAATCAAGTTTTTTCAGACATTATTACATATGACAAGGCACAGTGTTGATTTTCTTTTAATTACCTGGTATACATTTTTGCTTTAAATAAGGGATGTATTTTTTTAATTTCTATCTGTTATTTATTTAGCTTTGAATAAGATTATTTAAACAAAAATGTCATGATTGAACTTTTAGTTTGTGGAAAATAGGTTTCAAACTTTTAAACAAATTCTATTACACACAATAGCTTTTATAGAGAATACATTAGATTCATCCATATTTTTATGGCTGCTTATACCCTATAAAAAAAGATACTTTCTTGTTGGTGTTAAAAAAAACATCCTGATCATTGTCATTTTTTAAAATGAAAAACATTTCTCTAAGGTTCTCTTTAATGATCATTTATTTTATTGCTTGTTAAATTTTTCTTTTATAAAATAGGTGTTATTTACTTGAAGAAAATATTTTTAAAAATTTATACTTAAGGGAACAGTATATATTTTTATCCCATATAGAAATTAGCACAGAACTTAAAATCAACTGATTTCTTCAGTTGTGCATAGTATGAGTTTGTTTTCAAGAATCTAAATTCTGTTCATTTTTCTCTGGTCATCTTTTTTTAAGAAAGAGTTGAGAATTTTAATGGAGTGGAAAAAGGAATATAATGTAAGCAGTGATGAACTTTAAATTTGAAAATCATTTTTTTTTCATCCAAAATACAGGAAGTGATGTAATTTTTAAGAAAATATGAAAAACTAATGAAGGAAAAAGAATAGATATATAGAAAAAGGGGAAAAAATAATGAAAAAAACAGGAAAATGTTTCAAAGTTTATATTGAGAATAAATTTTGTATACAGTTATTGTTTGTAGTATTGAATGCTTTTATTTTTAATCAGACTATTGCAGTCTCATTTGAGAACATTTTTGCATAGCTAATCTATAGTAAGTGTATAACTCAAATCAGTTCTTTTTCTCTGTAAATTTATTGTATCTTTTGCTAGTTCAATCCGTGGTTGACTTACTGAGCAGATTATTTAATAACTTCACAAGAAGCTTAGTTCATATTGGGAAGTAATTTTTGAATCTGACTGTTAACACAGGTACCAACATTTTGGATTATCCTTTTTTTCTTCTTCCCTCTTTATAATTTTACATCCTTCTTCATAATTTTACACCCCTCTTAGAACTGCTGAAAAATTCTGATTTAGTTTTCTGCCTTCAAAGTTACAAATGATATCTGATCTATTCAATCATACATATCTGAAGAAGTTTTCTTATAAAAATGTTTCTGTAAGCCAGGTGCTTAATTTGATTAGATTGTAAATACTCTCAATATTTTGTCAGAGTCCCAGGAGCTTTATTGTGTTATAAAAGAATTCATTTTAAGTATATAACAATGTCTGAAACCCAAAGAAGTAATTTTACATAAGACTTATGCAAAAGGATGCAAAAAGGGTAACTGGTTGTTTGGTAAGCAATTTCACTTTTAGATATCTGAGTGTTCAGCTGTGATCAGCATTTTAGTTACCATAAAAATGCTTTTAAAGTGTTGTTCTTTCATCTAAATATTGTTCAATTAAGAGAAACATTATTTTTACATTCAAGTGTTTATTTGTATGTATGTACTATAGAATTCTATATATACACACAGAGTGAAAAAGAAAGACAGACACACACACTTCACTCACATGACATTGTTGCTCTGAAAATAATGTTTTATTATGTCATATGCAGATGGTTGTGGTATGGCACTAGAGGTTCAGCTTCTAGTGCCATATTTCCACTATTTTCTTTTGGGCCTGTTCCAGATAGCAGTTGCACAGTAGTCTGATAGAATGGTGTATAACATGAAAGTGTATAAAACAGAGGTGTATCATTAAATTTCTATATACAGAATGAATTGCGCCATTGACATTCATCAAAGCTTGCAGAATGCTTATAGAGATCATGCAGTAGATGTAAGCAGGATTTTTCATCGCTGGCAACAGCAATGTGTGTGAATATGTAAGTTGCTTCTATTTGTGCTGCATACAGTTTTTTTGTACATTGCTAGGGAAAATGCATAGCTGATTTGAGTGACTATGTGAAAAAATAATGTTTTCTTGCTGAAAAGTTGCCCTATCTAGTGGCATTATTATAATGTGTCTTGTAGTTTCCATACAAATGAAGAGGATGCATTACATTTGGAGCAGCCCATGATTGTTGAAGGTATGAAATGTGAGTCTTTGTCCTATCTAACACTACTACATTTAAGGCTGAAGAATTTATCAGTTAAAACGTTATAAAAAGCAACAAAATAAAACTAGTTAAGATATTTGTAATTTTGAAAATGCCCTGTTGCAGAAATAACTTTAAAAAAGTATTCTTACCAGTATTTTAGATTAACTAACACAAGTTAGTTACAGAATGGTGGATTTTTCACTTAGCAAGGATATTCAAATTTATGGCAGTTAATACTACAGATCATTTCCTACTTTCTTTCATAAAACCTTTTAAAATATTTACTAAATATTTAAAATTTGTTTACATTGATAGACTCTTGCTTCACTTTATTGCCTAATGACATCTTTGTTTTTATTGGAATAACAGAGCATAGATGTGTCAGTTTGCTTGGCTGACGTGCAGTTATAATACAAATCATAGAATGTTCATTGTTATTATCAAAAGGATGTAATGACTAAGACAACTGATGAGAACTTTCATTGACTCTCATGACTAATAACTATTGCAGTATATAAAGAATTTTCATATTCTATAAATTTTTATAATTTGGATAAGTGTAATTACTCCAAAAGAAAGAAGATGCTGTTGAATTTTATAACTCTGAAGCATGAATTTTCAAATGGTTTAGCTATTTATTGGTTACCTTCAAACAGTGAGATGAGCTAATAGAAGGTAGCTTATCTTGACATCTTAGCATCTGCAGAGTTGTTTCAGCTTATCTCAAGCTTATTCTATATCAAATATCATAGTTGTTATCTTCTGCTCTGAAAATAAGGATGCAAACATCTTTTGTGAAATGGAGCAAACCGGCATTTCTGCCTGAATTGGATTCAAACATCTACACTTTTGATTTGACAGGGAGCAGTCAACATCAAATTTTTATTATTAATAATAATTCCAACAATTATTGTTATTTACTAAGTTTAGTAAGTATGGAGAACCTGTCAGGGATTGAACTCACTATTAATGATCAACCTGAATAGCTTACTAATCATTACCCATGAACTTATTGTTGTTGTTGCTGAAAGAATTAAGTAATTGCTCATAGCCTCACAAATATCCATGTCCAGAAATATATCTCCTTTCCCTTATATGAAAACACCAATGAATTTATAAAACCTCTTTTTAATCCTTCAAGTAAATTTTTTTTACTTTATTTTCAACTAAAATCCCCTGTCTTTAGAGAATTAATAATTTTCATTAAAAATTAAAAAACAAAGTACCAATGGCATAGATCAAGGCATTAAGGGAAATTAAATCTTGAGATGTTTTTATTACTTTCTTATTTATTTCACAAAATTATCATTACTGTGCATATATTTACTTAGTGATGTTAATATAGATGATATAGTATTTGTAATATCTACATAAATATCATGTGGAACGTTGACATACTGGTAGTTTTTTTTCTGACTTCTGCTGCAGACAAAGGCAAGGTTACATCCTCTCCTATCTGCATATTTATAGCATTTGACTAACAAGCAGCCTTGTTACCATTAACATATTATTGATGCTAACATAAAAGAGAATAGTACTAGCTAATATATAATACTATGCTGACAATAACTACTGCAAACTACCTTTAATGATGATACTAATAATTGTTATTTCTCAGTCATTAGTCAGAAACATAAATCTTTCAATATTGAACTTGTTTTTTTTTTTATTTGTTCCTGTAGAAAATGCAATTTTCTCATTCCAAACACACAGTACAACCTTTTGTATTTTTAAACAGATTCTTCTAACTTATTGCAAAAACAAGACTCTACGAATTTTATTTATTCATTAAAGAAGAATATTATGATCTGTGCAGATCATCTGTCGTCTTATTCATACAGCTTTACTTTGGTAGTCATTATCTTTATATGTTTATGTCAGTGTCAGATTTAATATCACATTTTTTTCAACTTTGTTCATAGAGGCCATAGCCCAACATATGCCATTTTGAAATCAGACCGACTCCATGAGCAAATTAAAAACTAGATCTAGACCTGCAATCCCAAAATTTTGGATTCCCAATTTTTCATTACTGTGATTGTTTTTGGCGATTTTTTTTTACCTGATTTTTTTGTGGTGAATTTTTTTGTAAAATAACAATTTTTTTGGACAACTGTTTTAGGCAATGGTGGAGTTGGTATATCAAATAAATCATATAATACCTCCATTGGTTCTTCCTTTTCTTTACTCATTTCTTCAATGTTTCTTCTCCTTAATTGGTTCAAATGTCTTTTGTGCGTCCATTTTTTACTTCTTATCATGTACAACATTTTACCAATTCTTTTGCGTTACCACTCCATCTTGCCAAAATTCCTTCCCATTTTTGTAATTTTTAAAAAAACTTTTTCTCCCGCCTGAAATATTTCATATTTTCCTGATGCGTTTTGTTCTGGTAACTCTTTTTTTCTTCCGCAGCAGCCTATTGAACACAGATCTAATTTTTTCTAGCAAACATCAGTTCAGCTGGAGACATCCCTGATATTGCGTTTGGATTTGGTGTTATTCTGTATATACTTAAAAACTGCTGTATATTACCATCATCTGTATTAGTACTATTTGTTTTTTTAAGTGCTCTCTTGAACGTATCAACAAACTGTTCAGCCTGTCCATTTGACCTAGGATGGTACGGTGAAGTCAATTCCCAGAGTCTTACAAAACGCCTTAAATTCACTTCCTGTGAATTGAGTTCCATTGTCTGTGACAATTTTTTCTGGTACTCCAAAACGTGCAAACAGTTCTGTAAGAAAACCTTTTGTTACAGAAGCAGTTGGTCTTTTGCACTTAAAATCCTCAGGCCACTTGGAATAACTATCCACAACTATCAAGTAAAAATTACCATTCATGGGTCCAGCATAATCTATGTGGAGTCTGGTCCATGGAACATCTGTTTTTGGCCATGGCGTGTATTTTACTGGCGGTGCTTTCGCTGCCATTTGACACCCTCTACAAGTTTTAACTACCTGTTCAATGTCTTTGTCCATATTTGGCCAATAAACGTAACTCCTCATCAGGGCTTTCATACGTCCAATACCAGGATGCCCCTGATGAAATTCCTTCAAAATCCGCTTTTGTAGTACAACCGGTATCACGACCCTTCCAGCATATAACAGCACTTCCTCACATATTGAATATGCTGGGGAAGAAGTTTTATACTTTTCTGAAGTTACAACTTCTTTCATTTTTTTAATAAAAATGTCATTTTCTGATTTTAATTTTATTTCATCTAATGTCACCGTTAATTCTTTTACTGTGTTATACAATACTTCAACCAATTCATTTTCTGCTTGTAATGACGCTATCACCGTATCTTCTAGCGGTTCCGAAGATGTTGGGATCAGTCTAGATAAACCATCAGCATGGCTTAATTTTTTAGACGATAAAAATTCCATTTTGAAATTGTAGTTCAACAAAATGGTTCCCCATCGTTGCAAATGGTTTGCCGTATGAGTAGGTATACCCTTCTTCGAACCATAGATTGAAAGCAATGGGCAATGGTCGGTCTGCAATATAAACCTTCTTCCATGTATGTACTTATGGAATTTTTTACAAGCATAAATGATAGCTAAGCTTTCTTTCTCAATTTGAGAGTACTTCTTTTCTGCGGGTAATAATGTCCTTGATGCATGTGCCACTGGCTTCGTATTGCCGTCTCTGAATTTATGCAAAATTACCGCACCTATTCCATACTCACTTGCGTCCGATGCCACTATAATTTCCTGTTTAGGGTCATAATGTGTTAGTGATAATTCCGACGTCAAAATATTCTTTATTTTGTCAAACGCCTTCTGACACACTTCTGACCATTCCCACTTTGCTCCCTTTTTAAGCAATTTATTTAATGGAGCCGTAAGGCTGCACAAATTAGGAATATATATCCCATAATAGTTAGCAAGTCCTAAGAACGCTTGTAGCATTACTACATTTTTGGGAGATGGCATGCTTTTGATCGCTTCTGCCCTCGCCGGATCTGGTCTTCTTCCATCAGAGTCTATTATCTGCCCCAAAAACTTAATTTCACTCATAAAAAATTCACATTTTTCAGCTGCAAGTTTGAATCCATATTCTTCAATTTTTTCAAAAACCTGATTAATATGTTTCAGATGTTCATTTCGATCTTCACTTTTTATCAAAATATCATCAAGATATGCAATGGCGAAGTCCAACCCTGCCAGCGCAGTGTCCATAATTTGCTGAAAAATACTAGGGGATACTTTTAAACCAAAAGGCAAACGGTTAAATTTGTATAAACCCTTGTGTGTATTGATAGTCAACAATTTAGAACATTCTTCGTCCACTTTCACTTGGAGATAGGCATCTGATAAATCCAATTTAGAGAATATTTTCCTCCACTTAAACTTGCAAAATGTCTTCTGGTGAAGGCAAAGGATATGTGTGGTCTTTTAAGCAATCATTCAGACCCGTAGAGAAATCGGCAAACATCCGAATTTTATTATTCTTTTTCTTAACATATACAATAGGGCAGGCCTACTCTGAAAATTCAATGCATGAAATAACTCCTAAATTTTCAAGCCGTTCCAATTCTTTGTTAATCTGTTCCAAAACACCAAATGGCACATTTCTTTTTCGCTTGAAAATAGGTTTTACATTTTCCTTCACTTCAAATTTTGCCTTCGCCTTTTTGCAACATCCAAGACCTTCTGAAAATACTTGCGGAAATTTTATTTTCAGATCTTTCAACAAATTTTCTGTAACCCGATTTTTACATCGAAAAGAAACATTAATTCTATTGCAAAAAGAATTTATAGGGAGTTCCCATAAATTAAACAGTATAATCCAATCTGTTCCAAACAAATTTGAAGCATTTTGTAGCACATACACTTTAGACTTTAGTGTCTTACCAACAAATGAAATATTACAAGAAAATTCACCTTGAAAATGCAATTTTCTTCCAGAAATCCAATGAGCCACTTTTTTTTTTCAGTCTTTTTTAAGCAAAGGTCTGCCTATTTTAATCCATGTTGCTGTATTAATAATGGAAATATCACTTCCAGTGTCTAGCTGTAGTTTAACATTTTTCCATTAATTTTCACCTGTATGAATTTTCTTTTTCTGCCCTCCTCAATCTCCTGACGTGACAATACAATATGCACATCTTTTTTTCGACTTAAATTTTTTTCTTTTTGCTTTTACAATGAGTACTTATATGGCCTTTATTGCCACACTAATAGCAATTTTTGTCGTGAAAAAAAAACATTCACTTTTAAAATGACCACCACCGCATCCAAAGCATGTTGGTTTTTAATGTTTTTATTAACTATTCCCTTTTTTGGTCGAATAGCATGGACACGGGATATGTCTTTTTCTTCAATTTGGGTATTGTCATGTTTTAAGTTTTCAATTCTTTGACACTCTTCCGTAACCTTCTGCAAAGTGATCTTGGAATCTTGTTCAAGTTTTGCCAATATTCGGGAGCTTATGTCCTTATCTTTGCTAGAAGTCAAGCCTTGAACGAATATCAAACATTTAAATCGATCAATTGAAAGATCATGTAACATAAAACGTTCACACATTCTGTTAACATTTCCAGCATACATAACAATATCCTCATCGTCACGCTTTACCATATTCAAACACAAGAAACGAGTATGAAACAAGCTAACTCGCTTGCCAAAAATACTAGATAAAGTATTAACAGTTTCTTCGAAAGAAATGTCAGCAGTTTTTCTTGGAAGGACAAAATTCATATACTTATTATTTTCATCTGTACCCAACTTTTGTAAAAGTAAACTCACTTTTTGTTCATCAGTCCAACCTTCACATTTTTTTTCAAATATTGTTTCAAATCTTCTGAAATACACAGGAAATGTCATGCCCTCCTCTGGGTTAAATTTGAACTCAGTAATAGAATTAGCAATACCTTCGGCCGTGAATGACGAATTTACTGGATTCTTAAGTAAAATTGCTTCATATAAAGCCTTTGTATTATTTCGCTGCTGAACTTGTAAATCCAATAGTTATTCCCGAAACAATTCTTGTTGCAAAATTTGACTTTGCACTAGAGTTTTCGTTAATGCAATCAAATCTTCCATTATGCGTAATAGATTACACAAAACACTTTTCGAAAACAGTCAAAAAAGGGAAAAACACGTATATATCCAACAATAAGCACAAGTCTTACTTCATTTTGGCACATTGGAATCCTATTTCTTTGTGAAGAACAAAGTTCGATGTATTGTTTTTTTTTTCTTTCCGTGCGAGAAAAAAAAATTATATAGCCCACCTAGAGTTGAAAAATTCTCCACTCAGCGTGATGAACGAATCTCTCATCACCACTGTTATGATGTTGATTTGGGGTTAATAAAGACAAACGCCAAATAACATGTAACAATAAAAAGGGGTTTATTCGGTTGGTAAGTAGGTACAGAAATCGCCTGAGTAGTCTATAACTAGCTCAACCAAGAACTTCTCGACTCTCTCTGTCTTTTGACATGCCACCATTTAACGTCTTTGTTTGTAGACAAGTTCATCTTCAAGAGGGGTGGTAGGTTTCCTACACAACAGTTTGTATAGAAAATAAGTACCTACGTACATCAAATTGTCTTTAAATTAAGTGGTAGCAGAAGAATTATCGTTGAACTTTTAAAAGGTAAGCTTAAATATTAATGCAACACTTAAATGCGTTAATCCATTTTGAGTTCTTCTCTAGTTTATTGTTGCCTGTTGCATCTACTCCTCCCTACCTATTGTGATGAAGGCCCAATGAAGAGCACTCCACAGGAGCTAGCTTAAAAGCCACACAATAGGGAAGTTTTTAAGCTAGTTTAAAAAATAATTTTGAGAATTAGAATGAAAACAAGATTTGGTATCTCTCCTTCCATGTCTTTTTCATCTTTTTTCATTCAAAGTTATTTCTATCATATCAAAAATTTTATCTCTCAAATTGCTGATTTCAGGAATATAATGTGCCTTCATATTAAGATAAAAATTATACATTATTCATATGTAAGCCTGACATGAAAATGTTTCTGGAATGCTGAGAAACTTATAAATTGTTTTTCTTTTTGCTAGTCAATATATATTTCATACATTTTCATATTTGTATGTTTCATTTAAATCATTTTAATCTTATTTATGGACACTCCATCTACAATTTTCTACATTTATTTGCCTTTACAGAATGATAAATAACTTGTTTAGGAAAATAAAGCTTGATGACTTTTGAATCCAAGTAAATTTGATGAAAACATATTCTCTTATGATCAGTAAAATAAATTCATTTCAAGTATAGTTCAAGTTTAGTAAATCATATTTTCTATTCTTTTTATAATCTTCTATTTCACATTGATTTTTTGTGATATTAAACAGTCTCTCATATCTTTAATCAGAAAAAGAACTGTTAACTAATTTTCTTTAACACTTTTTCTCTTGATAATAAAAGTTATATGTCTAGCATTTTACCTTCTGTTTTGTTTCACAGTGAAGAAAAGCCTTTAAATTTTAGAGAAAATTGAATTATCCCAATGATTGCACATATCCTATCACAGCTGCTCAAGTCACATGAGGCAAAAATGCTACCTCCATTCAATCTTTTTATTTTTCTTGGCTTTTAATGAAAGTGAGTAAGGGGCTTAGTTATGGGAAAGTGGTTTAGCCAACTATTCATTCACCATTGTAGTATGCTACTGATGACTCATCTTGTCAAGACGTCTGAGACAGCACAAGGAGTATTCATGCCCCTTTCAAGGGTATTATTCTAAAGTGAGCTTCCATTCAATCAGCTTGTATTATAATGTAAATACTCTATATACAAGATGCAAAATGTTTTTCTAGTCTCTTAAATAGTTAAAATTAAGCAATACATTTTGCTGCTACTTGTCCATTTGCATTTTTAATCCTTTACTGTTTTATTTGTTTTTTTTTCTATTTTTTTAGTATTTGAAATTAGTTTTATATTTGTCTACTGTTTGCAATCTATTTGTTTTTTGACTGGCTTCCTTTATTCTAAAATGATGAATAAAAATAGTGATATGAAAAGTTAATTATTCCTTTAAATACTAGTATTTTACGAAAAAGAAAACTCAAGGCTGATAAATAAATGCCATGTTTAAAAAACTTATATCATTTTATATAAACTTATATTTACTGAAATTGTTTGAACTACTATTCTCATTTTTTGTGTTTTTATTAGTTTTTCAATCAGTTCATATTTTCTTAACCAAAAAACTACAATGCTAGCTATATTCTTTTTTTCTGATTTTGTTCTTGAGAAAAGTCTTTGTGTTACATAAAATTAAATCTTAACACAGAGAGACTGGTTTCAAGTTAGTAACTCTCTCCTACTGTAAAAATGTCAGAATATTTTATGATTTTTTTTTTTGGTTGATACAAGCTTACAGTTCTTGTTCATACATTCAAGCTATTTTTCTATTTTAACATTTTTGTATACCCAACTGAATTCAGCTAATACTTAAAAAAATGATATAAATAGTTCATTATGAACCAGTCAGTGTTTGTATGATTTTGTGTGAGCAAGTGAGCAGCATTTGGATTAATTCCAACTAAATCTTCTTGTGTATTTTAAACACTTCCAATCTTTTCTCAAATATGAGAAAAGGTTTCTGTTTTAATACAGACAGAAGATAAAATCAGGTTTACTGTTCAGTCAAATTCTATGTTTTATAGCAGCATCAATTTTAAAGGCTATTTTTTTGGTACATAAGCATTCTACTTGAGTATAATTTTACATAGGTTTATGATTCAGATATTCCTGATATAATTCCTACTTAAAAAAGAAAACTAAATTTTTCAAATTTTCCTTGTTTAATTCATTTGAATTTGGTATAAATGTTGAATAATGTAAATTTAGAATTTGCCCAGTATTTACAAAAGAATTTGTATACATGAACACCTGTTGACTTAGCACTTTTTACTGTCAATGCTATATTGCTTGTAAAGTAAGCAATTTCTAGTTTATTAGTGGGCATGATGAACTTTGTGTTTATTTCAGTATATATCTACAAATAAACATAAAATACAACTTTTTTTTTTCTTTATTAGTTAAGCTTGCATTTGTCAAGATTTCTATTTACTGTCTTAGAAAATAATATATTTAGTACAACTATTCTTATAGTTTCAGACCATATTTATTAAAGCTAATCATGATTACTTATAACACATATAGTTTGGTCAGTTGTTCAAAGTTACTTATTTGTAACCAGCAAACATTTCAGCTGTTAAATCTTTATTCATTATCAGATGACACAGTCTAATTAAGTATTATCACCTAATAAAAATGGTTGATTTATGGATTGTTGGATATCATCTTCATACCACTCCCTGTAAAATGTAAAACAGGTTACAGGGAGTGGGACGAAGGCTGGAAATTTACTACTTGAAATCTCTCTCTTGTTCTCTCTCTCTCCCTATATATATATATATATATATATATATATATATATTGTGTATTTAGGCAGCATCTTTTCATTCATACACTTTTCATTAAATAATATAGACAAGTGTTGTCTATTTATTTTATGTAAACTCTTTTCATAACGTCTAATAAGTTTAATAACATTATAATTGAACGAAGAAAGAAATTCACAATATTGATCCACATTTTTTTAATACAATCTAAGCTTTCGGCTTACATAAGCCATTATCAAAGATGTCAATTACAACATATTAAGCAATATACGGACAAGACAGTGATGACAGTCTGTGAATGTTTACATAGATGATCTCTAAGCAACGATAAACACGTGCATATAAGATGATAGAAGCGAAAATCGCACCGCATCTCATGACGTCACACATGACCACACGAGAGTGAATTGGAGAAGTATGAAGTATGGAAAGCCGTTGGCACAAACCAATGGCCTCCGTCACCAACTACAGACATTTAAGGATATTTGTAGAGATTCCATAGTTGATTTTGTTTAGGTTGGATTTCAACTGTTTAATGTATAATGCTTAAAGGATTTTTAGTTTTTGTCTATTGTTTTCATGTTGAAGTATAATTGTGTTTTCAACAAGTATTTTACGGAATTGTGTGTGCGGGCAGGCATGTTGTTTTAAATGCCTAAAAATGTTAGAGTTTTCATTTCAATGTAGTGTCAAGTGTCGTGAAAGCAAGCTTGTGGTGTGACCAACATAAACATTATTTAAATCGTTGGAGATACAATCTCCCAAAGGGCACTTGAATTTATAAACTATGTTGGTTTTTTGCAAATCGCTAACCAAGGGAGAAGAATCATTGTGAAGAATTAAGTTGGATATACTAGATTTAGTGTAGTATATGATTAATTTAATTTTTTTGCTAGGATCTGTTGTTGATATATTAGTATTTACTAAATTTTTTAGTATATTTTCATCTTGTTTATAATTAGTATGCATTTGATATAGGATATAGGAGATTAATATGTTTGAGATCAGTAGAAGCATTATTATGTACAATTTGCTTAGTATTGAGGTTTCTAAGAAAGCATCTTATTTGTTCATCAACTATATAGTTTGGACAGCTATTAATAAGTGTCTGTTTTATATTCTTTAGTTCACTGTAAAAAATCTGTTGTGTGGATGAATTAGTTTCTGCACGATGTATTAGATTCTTTATAATTGCTATTTTGTAGTAATATGGGCATTCACTCTTGTAGTTAAGTGTACATGAATTTATGCTTGTAGGTTTTTTGTATGGCAAAATAGTAAATTTGTTATTATTTGTGTTCATCAATATATCAAGGAAGGGGATTTTATTATTAGTATTGAGTTCATATGTGAATTTAAGGACAGAATTATTTTGGAAACGTTTTTGAAGTTGAAGTATTTCATCTGTATTTTCAACTAACATAAGAATATCATCAACGTATCTTAGGTAGATTGATGGTTTTTTAAAATCTGTAAATATCTTATTTTCAAGGTTCGACATGTAGAAATTGCTAAATGTCAGACCCAGTACTGAACCCATGGAGACACCATCATGTTGTATATATATATTATTATTATTATGATCGACGAAAAGGACTTAAGTAGTTGTAGTGAACGAGATAATCAAGTACCCCGGAAAAAAGTTCGTGTTTTGTGTGCGATCTGCGGGAGGGATTGCCAAAAAGTAGTCAGCAAAACTCTTATAGCGACTTACCTCGCAACCCAAGCGAAAAAAGAAACAAGTTCGTCGTCAGGAGTCGCTATAAGAGTGTATTAATATGCAAATTACGGAGCATCTTATCCTGGCTGTCGACGAATGGAAAAAATAGGTTCTGCCGATAAAAGCAGTTGGTGTTGTCGACTCAGGAGGAAAATTCGGGCAGTTTTGGCTACGGCGTTCGTGAGTTATTTTTCTGACGTGTTACAAGTGATTTTCTTTCTTTGTGTTGTGAAAGCCACAAATTTGCTTTGAGAACACTTTCTCTTCAGTAGTACAAGCTAATAGTAGTTTTCTTAATATATTAGGATTAATTTTAAGTGGGGGTAAAGATGAGTTACTGTATATATTTCTTATAATTATGTCAATAGTTTCACTAACAGGGACATTGGTAATAAGTTTTTAACATCAAGTGAAGCCATGATTTCATTGTCAGGTTTTTCACTTTTTAGGATTTGGATTACTTCTAATGTTGACTTAACACTATAATTAATAATTTTGGAGTGAGGAACACTCTTTAGTCCCAAATAGAGCTGCTCATGCTCCACCAGTTGAATATAAAATGAGTCCTCTTCTCCTTTGCTCCAGTAAAAAGGAGCATGCTGCAAAGCCCTACATACATACATACATACATACATATATATATATATATATATATATATATATATATATATATATATTGTTTTTGTAGAATGTTTAATAGTATTAGAGACAAAAGTGAAGATGGAAAATTGTATTAATGAAGTAGAAAATTGTATTAATGTTACCTTTTACCAGAGAAACTTGTACTCTCCTTGACTTCCTAAGGCTACAAAAAAAGAAACTGTGTGAGAAAAATACCTTGGAATCTCTGAGGATAAGTGGGTATCATAAATTAATTACCCTAGCTTATCACCTATTAATCTCCAGACCTAAGGAGTGTTCTTCTACCCATGTGTTTATTTTATCTTGTGTAGTGTATGTTAAAAAGTAACATTGACCAATATTAAATACTGGTAAGGCTTTTAATCTTTTCAATGTGCAAGTTAAATAAATCTAGGTACCTCCTCTTTTTTCGGCAAAATTTTCGATACCTAACTTTAAAATAAATTTTTAAAAATGAAAAAACATGCTTGAAGATTTCATTTTAGCTTTAATTGAAAGTTTAATCATTAAATTTATTATTTCCATTAAGGAAACAATTCTGGTGTATTTCAGATAGAAACTATATACATTGGAATGTCAAATTTAATTTTAGAATTTTAAATTTTCTTAATTCCCGCCATTTTCTTAATTTTAAGAAATTTGTAAACAAACACAAATTTATTGATTTTAAAAATATTTAAAAAAGTTTCTGACACGTTATTTTAGTAAAATTAGAAAATTTAATGTTAAATTAATCTGATTTAAAAGAAATATTACTTACTTCTAGCATAAAAAAGTAATATACAACCAATTATTAACGATTGGTACTGTTATTTTTATCCAATATTTGATCTACGTGTTGAGTGACGAGTGATGACAGCTAATACGGATGACCATAAAAAATGAAAATTATTAGAAATCTGAGTGAATGCTTTTTTTTAGTTTTACTGAAAGGGACAAAACTCTTTTTATAATAATGGCAATTTCAGTCTACTGTACATGGAAATAAGGAACGTATTAAGTAAAAAAATACAACATAAAAAATTATTTGAAAAAAATTAGCACAACTAAGTTTATTAAACTTTGCAATTTTGAACTCGTAAATTTTGTTTCTACTTAATTACTAATTACCACAAGGAAATAGCCTAATACAGAATTTTGCACGATTTTTAAACTATTATAAATTATTATAATTAAAATTTAAAACAAATGAAAAAATTCTTGTAAAATTTAATTATTCATCAGAAAAAATTTATTTCTTCAGGCAATAATGACCTTAATATTACTTATTTACAAAGGCAATTAAAAGCTTTTCTAACTAAGTAGTATCATAGATTTATTGGATTCATTATTTTTCAATTCAGAGCAGCTTTTTAGTTAGTTAGCGTAAATTTGAAAAAAAAATGTAGGTGATTTACCATCTCTAATGACTCTTACTTTAAACAAAAAAAAAATTTTCAGGAAATAAAAAGGTTTTGAATGAAATTTCAGGACAATAAGTAAGTGGGGTGTAACATATTTAAAAAAAATATTTTTTACCAAAATTTTCTAGAAAGAAATATTTCAAAAATAATTTCATTCATTTGTGAATAAGTCCTGAAAATTTCATTAAAATCGGACAATTATTGATTTTTACAAGAATTTCCAAATCAATGTGTTTTCAACGGGAAAAAAAGCGCAAAAAAAACAATGTTATTTTAACAGCACTGCGATGACGTAAAAAAAAGGAAGACTTTAACCAAAATTTCGAACGTGTTAGAAAATATTAAAAAATTTCAAAAAATAATTAAAAAATACTTTGGTCTTTCATCTTAATAATAACAAGCATTTTGATGATAAAACTTTATTTTCGTTAAGTTTGTGGCATTTTTCATTACGCTATGCTGTTTTCCCACGAAAAAGTGGACGTCGCTAAATAAATCTGATGAGAGCAAATGATCTTGTTCAATTCCTTTTTATATTTTTGTGTATTCACTAGATTTGTTCTTTATTCACATGCAAGCTGTTTATTCAAGGAAGAAATTATAGATTATTTTAAATACTTTTCTATGTAAATCAAGCTTTTCTAACATTTCAAGTAATTCTTTATGTCACTTGTATAATCTATAAAATATATGTATAAATTTTTCTGCATTCTTTGTATTCTTTGATCTGTATTCTTTGTTTTGACAGCAAATTGATCATGTAAATTGCATTTCTTTTTCCAGTGTCCTTGAACAAAGCCATTCTCTTCTTGCTCTATTTCTGGCTCAATTCTGTTTTGAGTTCTACTCAATGGAATCCTTATTATTAGTTTAGTTATCAAGCTGGTTGTCCAGTAAATTTTGCATTTATTTGTACTTCATTTCTTTATCAATGCTATGAAGATTGTGATCTATTGAGGATCTCCAGTATTTTGCTATTGTCATCTATTTCAATAACCTTATCAGTCCACAGATTGTCTAAGGCAGTTAGCATCTTTGTTACAATATCATCTGATTCTGCTGTTTTGTTTCTCTTAATCTTGGCCACTAATGACCTGACCTCAGAATTTAATACTGCAGGTCATTTTATGCATTGTAGGTTTCACTCCTGTTATCATGGAAGAAATTTCCAATGTATTAATTCCATCTCAGTAGTACCTTTTTTCATTATGAATGTTCCCACTTTAGATTTTATACATCCTGCCAAAGAGTATGCTTTCTTCCCTGCTATTTCTTTTATTTTTTTGTACATGCCTCCCACATCTTTAACATGCAGTTTTTCAATCTCTGCAAATTTGTCATTATGTCATTCATCTCTTGCTTATTTGTACTGATATTTTTGTTTAATCTCATATATTCTGTGCCATTTTTAGCATTATCTACTGTCTCTCTTTCAAGAATTTCACCTGTCATTCACTTCATTTTTTTTTGTTTCTCTTGAGATGACTTCTTTTGCTGTTATGAGTACTTCCCTTAAGATGTCTACTTAGTATTCCTGACCTTTTACAGAGTTTCATTATAAAGGTTGATATATCACTAAACAAAATCAACCAACCAACCAAAGTTTCATATTTGTTCTTAATTGCAACTACATAAGTATGTTGCTATTTGAGATATGAACTAACATCTTTGAGAAAATATGTTGAATCTGAAAACCTTACCAATATAGATAGTAATCCTGTATTTTATCTATTCAAAAATGCTGTAGCTTCTTGACAGAATTTTTTACTGTTTTAACTTCAACTTAGGTCTTTTCAATTAAATGTTGATTTGTTGACATTAGTTATAATTAAGACTCCAGAGAAATATTGATAAAAAATTTTTGATTAAAGACTAAGAATAAATTAACAAAAAAATATTTGTAATTATATGGCCCTTAAGATAGGAGCCAATATGTAAAAATTGTACAACTGCTTTGTCTGGACTTCAGTTTATCTGTTATACCAAAAAATTCCAAATCTAATCAGACATTTATCTGTTTCTGTAACCAAAGAGCAGTATCAATTTTTTTTTTTTTTTTACAAACATTTTTAAAATTCAGCAAATGCTTTGTATAATTGTTTTCCACTGTTTACAAAGTGTCTGCCTTTGTGACTTTGTTTACTCAGACAATGACATATCGGTTGCATTTTTTTGGATGCCTGTAAAGTTTCTGGTAATATTCATAGCCTCTGTAAAATACTTAACTGACTAGGCTTGTATTCTCAAAATTCTCATTTCTTACTGCCTTTTTTATTTTTTTAATTGTAAATGTAAATAGCTCACAAATGAATAGCAACAGGCATAAAACATCTTAAATTTATACAGAAATTGTTTCTAAAAAATCGTTTTTGCAAATTCTCTTGGTTTTATTCAGTAATTAACACACATACAAGGTGTTGACCCAAAACAATTTCCCAAATCTGGCTAAATGAGTAAACATCAGACTTTTTTTGTAGGGAGGAGTGGGTCAGACCATGAAATCTTTGGCATCTTGAAAGATTCTATGTAAAAAGACAAAATTAAAATAACTGAAGACATAAATAGTTTACATATTAGGTAAGGAAGATGTCATTTTTGAGTGATTAGATTTGTATAAAAATAGATCTGTATGATATTAGGTGCTAAGAAGCCCCAATATAATAAATATGACTATTGATAAGCAATATTTAACTGTGTATTGCAATTGAGGAATTTAGGTATTTTTAGGTTCCATTTGCTTTTCACTAATTTCACCTATCAACATTTTGATAATGGTTAGATTAGATTGTGTGATTTTATAACATGTCAACCCTTGGCTTTTTTAACATTGAAATTTTTATGGAATAACCATTGAATATCAAACTCACTATTCAGTAGTAATGATCAACCAGACCAGCCTTCTTCACTATTACCTAACACTGAGGTACCTTCAATAATAATTAACCCAAACAACAATAGATAAAATAACATATACATCATTTTTAACAGAATATTGAATTTCTTCTCTGATAAAAGTTTTTATGTTGTTTTGATTCAGACTGTCTATAACTCAAATCTTAATATTAAGCTTTATTACAAAAAGCCACTTTTGTTTTTGTTATCTTACCATATGAAAACATGATGCTTTCATATCATTTATTGTGCCTTTTAACTGGCAATTATCAGCAGTAGCTTCTTAATGATCATAAATATTTATTATTTCAGATTTTTAATGCTTTATGTCTAGATTTTGTTTGCTTCATTATATGGATCTGGTCTTTTTAATTTGGTTCTAACATAACACTTTTCCCTTCAACCTTTGCAGTAACAAATGTTTTTGTTCTTTTTACAAAATTTTGTTACTAAATTACTTTCTTTATAATGGCTAACTAGAGTTCAATTAACATAAGTGAGTAAAAGTAAGCCATTTCTCCTGCCACTCTCATTAAAACTTTAGAACTAAACTTAATGGAAAAATTCTATTGATTCTTTTCTTTCCATAAATAGTATTTTTCTCATCAGCAGAGAAAAAATATATACAGGTCCTAACAATTGTTTATAGATAATGTGAACATTAAAGGGAATATTGTTTTAAAAACAAAAAATGATATTAAGATACACTGATTTTATGTTGGCTGTGAGACATGATAAAAAGATTAAATCATTCATTTCAACATTTTTATCATTACTAAAAAAATTTTTTTCCTAAACTTAGAATATGATTTTATAAAGTCTGTGTAATTTTAAATACTTATAATTTTCTAAGTATGCACAATAGAATTAATTGATAAAAAAGATAAGAACTGGATTATCATTGACAAAACCTGTTTCTATAAACTTTTTCATCTACTTAGTTATGGAATTCCTGTGTGATGCTTCTTCATTATAATGAATACTAAACATTTTTGAACACTAGTGACAACCAACATAAAAAACACAGTTTACTTACTCTTCTAGTGAAGCATTGGGTTCTGAAGAAAAAACAAAAGAGTCATTTTGAAATTTCAAAGGAAGGATAAAGCACAGTAGGTAAAAAGAACAATAATCAATTTTTCAAATAACATGAAAAATCTAGACACATCAAATATATAAATATTTTTACATATTAATTGTATCACAAATAGCCCCAAATCTTTATAAAAGTATTTAACATTGCACACAGTTTCTATAAACTCTCTGTATATATATTGCTGTGTATTATGATGGTCTTTAATTTTACAACCCAGTAATTGTATTAGTTGTCTTATAAATTTGAATACTGAATAAAAGCTATTTCTTTTTCAGTGTCATAGAAAAATATAATAACTACATTCAGAACATTTGAATATATTTTGTTTACTAGCAACTCAAATAATTATTTTAATAAAAATTTTATTCCCAAATCATTTTTTAAGTAATTTAACATGGACTGAAATATATAATGGTGCAGGTATGACATAATAATAATAGAAATTTGTTATTTTTTCTTTTAGCATTTGCTCATATATTTATATGAACATTGAAATAAATAAAAAGGGCAATTCTGCAGATGCACAACCAAAACACATTTCTATTTTCAAACGAAAGCCAAACAAGAAATATGCCATGATTGCCTTCACCCTCATTTTATTCCAGAAGGTTAGAACATTTACTGCTCCAAATTATTCTTCACAACATAACCAGAAATCCATAATGTGTGATAGTGAAATTGCTGGTGACTCTAATAAAATTCTTAAGTCTATACTATCCAGACCTGTACTTGTCTACTGTTCAAAAAGTGGGCAAAGAACACTTGACTGAAAAATGACTGTGTGCCATAGATATAGAATTTGACCACTATTTAAATTTCTTCCTGCTTTCTTTGTAGAATGTAGATTGATTTAAAAAATGGTATTCTTCTGGCTGTTCTGCTTCTTGGGATATAGATACCATAATATGCTTCTTGAATTGATCTGAACACATTCTACTACATCAGTAGCCTTTCAACAGGAATTACTTTTTTTTAATTTACTGTCTCTTTCCAAGGATGCTTCTTTTTTTTTCTGAAAGAAGCACCATTGTTTCCCTTCTTTTGTTGCTAAATTAGATGATTATATTTGAAGGTAGGATGAAAAGTCCATAGGCTGACTATGAAGGAGAAATGCTAGAGCTGTGAAATCTTGCATGCATTAATTTCAACACTTCTTATTAATAACTGTATTGATTTTTTTTCTTTTTCAGATAAACTTATATATGATTGTTCAAAGAAGACTTCATATTGTTGGTCAAAAAAGTCATCAACAGCAGATATGATGTCATCATAACTGCAATACTGGTTCCTAGCCAAGTGTTTTTTTCATGTTGGGGAACAGGTTATAGTCAAATCGGGAGAATAGGGAATGTGATCAATAGTTCAAAGCCACAGTCATCCACAACAGCCATTGAAACCAAAGAGTTGTTTCCTGGAGCATTGTCCTGATGAAGCAAGACCACTTTCATCAGTGTTCCTGGGCATTTGATCTTGATAGCCATTTGTAACTGCCTTGGCAAGTTGGCATAGTACTCTCCATTGATGGTGGAGCCCTATTGAAGAGAGTCAATAAACACAATGCCTTTTTGAATCCCAAAAAACTGAGGCTATCACCTTCCCTGCAGATGAAACAACCTTGGCCTTTTTTGTAGCAGGTGAAGAGGGGTGTTTCCACTTCATGGATTGTCTCTGACTCAAAGTGATGGACCCATCCTGGGATATGAATTGTTCAAGGAAACCTGCTAGATCTGCCTCAAGCAATATCAGATTTTCCTGTGATGTGATCAGTATGGTGTGCTTTTGATCTGGTATCAGAAGATGTGGCACCCACTGAGCAGAAACTTTTGTCATGCCAAGTTCATTGGGTAGAATATTCTCAACTGTCTCATGGGATATGCTAATAGCATTGGTTAGTTGATTTACAGTCAATTGCCTGTCATCCATCACCATGAGGTGAACACAATCAATGTTTTCCTCGGTGGTGGCAGTGGCATGTTGTCCAGACCTCGGGTCATCTTCAAGGCTCTTCCTTTCCCTCCTAAATTCAGCTGACACTTTTTGCACTCTTGATATAGCTGGAGTGTCATCTCTAATGTAGCAACCATTTCAGTATGAATGTCCTTGGGAGCCATACCTTTTTTCTGCAAATAACACCAAGGTGCCAAATTTTATCCATTTTCAAGAGAAGTTGCTACTAGTTACTTTTGTAGTTTTTGAACAGTCAGATTCCAGTTTATCTGGAAAAAAACAATGCATTTATTAATAAAAAGAGTTGAAATTAATATGTGCAAGATGTCACAGCTCTAGCATTACTCCTTTATAGTCAGACTATGAAGTTTTCCGGCCAGCCTCATAATTTTCAGATGATAATGAATTTCCTAATTTCAATCTTATATGACAATGGCTCATAAATATATTTTCAATAGTCTTACTGTATGTTACAGTGATATAAACAAACTATCAATGTGTGTTTCTTTTTTTTTCCTGTCAGTCTAGAAGCTTGAGTGCTGTTGAGGCATGAAAACACTTTATTATACAAGAACCAAAATTTTCAATATAAAGTGAAAAACTGTCCCTGTTTGAGATTTAGAAATTATGGTAAGCCTATCAATAATCAGTCAACAAAGTGATGTGAGTTGATCTAGTGAAAATCCAAATAAAGGACATACATAAAAAATTCTTTATTAATCTTTTGTCAGATTTCAAACTGATCAGTACATTTAGGCCTGCGATTGAAACTACATTAGTTATATAAATCGTAATTTTTTTATCATCCAAAGTTATTCAACTTGTTTTATCCCTAAGTGCCTTGGCATGAGGTAAGGTCTAGCCAGCTGATCATTATGACTGAATAGTGAGTTCAGTCTTCAAGGATTGCCTTATACTTATCTTGCTTAGCAAATAGCGACTTCCTTTTATTCATTAGTAATCATACTTTGGGCACTTCCAAGTGGTGTAATGTTTAGTAAGTTTGTCTCACTAGATAAATGATGACTGAATAGTGAGTTCGATCCTCACTGAGTGCCCATACTTTGGTCTTGTACTATATCTAAGCTATGCTTAGAAAATCACCATTAGTAACCATACTTTCCATTTACATAAAGGTTTTAATTTAATACCAAAAGCAAGATTTCTTAGTTTGGTATTTTTTTTAGAAAAGTAAACAAATGTGTATATTTAACTTAAAAATTCCATCATATATTTATTTACTGCCTACCTTATATGCAATTCTAGAATGTCATATTAAAATAAAGATAAAATGACAATTTCAGTAATTCACATTTAGCCAGATATTTTGTTTCAATGAGTCCTGTTACTGAAACACTTTAGGATTATCATCATATCTGATAAAATTGCAATTAAAAGCCTAATTTTTCATTTCTTTTGAAAATGCTTATTTTGAGATTACTTATTTTTAAATTGCTTTATTAAATTTGTATGCAGTGATGATAATAAAGTAATTTGATGTTTACCTGAGGAGATTGCTCCAAAGTTTCTTATAATTTTTTTTAGCAGTACAAGGTGATCATGAGCAAAAAATAAGCCTTCATATGGTGACATCATCATCAAAGGCATTTTTATTTCATGTTACTTAATATGTTCTTAGTACAACTTAACTAATATAGTGAGGGAAATGCATGCACACACATGTGTTTATAACTTATCAGTTTATTTCTTGAATATTTTTACAAGTACATTATGTATAATATATATTTTAAAATCCAATCTCATTATTTTGTATTTTATATGCTGACTTTTTCTTTTCTTTTTACAGGTTGAACTTAACTGGGATAAAGTCAGAACCAAAATGGACTTTGAATATCAGAAGGAAAAAGAACATTTTTCAACAGCTAAAGCTTGACATGTCTTTATGGGAAATTTCTGTTCACCAGACTTGCCTCAAAATATAATATCACTATCTTTGAAATAACTCAAAATGATGTACCATTTCATCTTTCCATTCTTTTGTCTTCTCTCATTTTCTAATTCACTGGTAAATTTCTTCTTTATACTTCACTCTTGTTGCATTGAGTATCAGAGCAACTGCTCAGTTTATTCAGAAAACAATAATCTGTCATTTAAATATGTATATTGCAAGTTAAGTGGCACCAGTCATCAAACAAATTTGTTAGTCATTTAAGCGAACATCAAACTAATAAATTGAAGCCATTGACTAAAAATATTACCATTGTTGTAACAGATACTTTATGCAATGAAAATAGTTTTATAATAAATAATACTTTGTTGTCAGATTTGTTTAAATAATTATGGATACTTTTTGATTAAATGTCAAGATATTTTCATGTTGGATATATCAAATGTCTGTTCATTTTACACATAGGATTGTTTCTGGAGCTAAAATAATAGAAACTTCCTAAGCTGTTTTCAAGGTGTCTTTTCTCTTGGTCAACATCATAAAAACACTCACAAATTTGTGCTTGATGTCACAATATCAGCTTGTATTTTAATTTATTACTAAAATTTATATAGAACTTTCCAGTTTGTAATCACTGAAATAGATAATTATATATATATATATATATATATATATATATATATATATATAAAGGGAATCATAATAAATAAATTCATAAAATTAAAGGTTAATATGTTTTAATATTCAATAATTCTAGAGTCATTATTGACGAAAAGAAAATATTAACTGAAACATATTTTATAAAACATAAAATCTATATTTTATGATAAAGATTTTATTTATATTACTGGTAATAATTAATTTTGATAATCTTATAAAATCTGTTTAGCATTTATTGTAACAAAAAAAATTAAAAGTAATTTTTTCTACTGATTTAACTCATTCTAAGCAGGAAAATAGAATAAAAAATTATTTAAAAAAAATTGTTATGTTGTATTTAAAAAAAAATCATAAGAATTTATTTACTTAGTTTATTAATGTGTTTTCTAGCTATTTCAGTTTCTGTTTTATTTTAGAAATCATTGTAGAATAATTTACCTTGCAAGCAAATTTTCTATTCATCTAGTATTTATATTATCTGCCTCATTTTTTAAAATTATTATTATGAATACAATTATTGAAATATTTATATGACTGTATTGACTTTATCATTAACGGTCTAAACAAATATTTATAATAAATCTAATTCAAATAATTACAATTATCACATGGGATTTTGTAAAATAGTACTTTGTCATTTTGAGTTTGGCAATCCAAAGAAAGATTTTTAGCTCTACCCACCAAAATTTGACTGAATAATCAAACATCACAATTTGCATTTTTTTAAATTTCTTCTTGGTCAAGCCAAACACTTTTCAGCACCTCTTTGGTTTAGCTGCAGTAATATTTATATACTTTTTTTCTTTTTTTACTAATTTGAATTAATTTTCAAACAGTAAGTGGTTTAAAATAAGCTTGTCATCTGTTATAAAATTGGCTATATATGAATTTTGTATGACTTTCACTGACCCTATACGGCACATATATTCATGCATTCAACATTAAATCTTTTGAAAAATACTCCAGCTCATAGAAAATCTTAAAACATTATACTGTTTGATATATTTTACTTACAGCAAAAGTCTCTTCAATGAAAATATTAGCATTAATTAGTTCAAGGATTACATAATATGAATTTGGAAAGAGTGTTTTTTTTCTTCTGTTATTTCATTATAAATATATTCTGTAGAAAAATTACGTGGTCGAGATAAAAACTCAGTTGTGGAGCAAGCTAAGTGAATAATAATTCAACCTTGAGAAAGAGCTATTTATGGTGCAATGGAGCATCTCATTGTGCTAAAGTGGGATAGTCCATTGCTTGGGCTGTGAATAGCTGCTGGTACCTGAGTGGAGGTATTTCTATATAAATACCAGCTTGATTCAGTTAGTTTGCAGGGTTTGTATTAAGTTACAACCTGCTTTATTTTTGTCTGCCAGCTGGACGCTAGCTGGGACCCTTACGCCGGTAAGTGCTGTTTATTGTATTGTTATTCTATATCTCCTTTCCCCCTATCGCATGTGGGTAGTGGCCTTTGGGGAGGGATGAGTTCCTTTAAACCTGGCTGGTTGTGTGGAAGTAGTCTGGACAATGCCCGAGGGGGTTTTGTCCATGTTATTGTAGACGGCTGAGCAGTGTTTGATGTTATTCCAGCGTCAAATGTTTGTGGCACTGGTGTGGGGTCTCAGGTAAGGCACTAGATCTTGGAACTGGAATTGTTGGTGTATCCAGTTTCCTGAGGAATCGGCCGATTTAAATGAAGGTAATTCTACCTGATCCGTCAACTCTGATACGGTATTGGTGGTTGGGGAGGGTTTCAATGACCTGACCTGTTGTGTCTCATCAGTGGGTTGACGGCCGTTGTAGTGCCACTATTTGTCCTTTATGAAGGGGGTTTAATGTGTGTGCTGTTCTATTGTATCGCTCTATGAGATGAGCGTTCCGCCGGGACAGACTTATCTCGTGATTTTGGGCTGCAATTATCCAATTCGCGTGTGGCTTATAGAGTGTGGGGTGGGGTGGGATGGTATGTATTCATGTAGTTGGCGGTGGAGTAGTAGTTGTGCAGGAGATAGCCCAATGTTTTGAATAGGCGTATTCCTGTATGGGAGGATGGCTCTTGCTGTACGATTATTGTCCAACGATCCTTGGGCTCCTGTGTTGCCATTTACGATTCTCTTGGCTGTTTTGACAGCAAGCTCTGCCCGACCATTGGATTGTGGGTAACCAGCAGATGATAACCTGTGTTTAACAGCCCAGTCTTGTAAAAATTGCTTGAATGTAAGGGATGTGAAGGGTGGCCCACCATCAGTGCTGAGTTCCTCGGGAGCACCGTAGGCTTGAAATATGTCTCGGCAAATTGAAATAATCCTTGATGCATTAGCTTCTCCATGGCTCAAGTGGTATAGATTTAGCCAGCCTGTTAACCTGTCAGCGCATGCTAAGTAACCATGGTTCCCAACATGGAAGATGTCCATGACAATTTGCTGAAATGGCCAATCAGGTGTCAAATTGATTGGCTCTTTTGGTTGACTCGGGGCAATTTTTGAGCAGAAAGTACAACCTGCTCTAATGTTACATATTGAAGCATTCATCCCGTGCCAATAAACAGATTCATTGGCACGTACCTTCATGCCAACTTCACCTTTGGTGTGCAGAATGTAGGCTATGTAAGTCTTTTTTAAAATTGAGAGGTGGGGATAAATTCTTTTGATCTAATAGCACTAATCCGTCATCAACACTTAGGGCGGTGCCTCACTTCCCTGTATTCACGGATTTCGGTGCAGTGATGCTGCGTCCTTTGGAATCCATTTCAGACATTTCAATTAATTTTTTTTGTATTAAAAAGCTCGTCCCCGCCGCACGGATAACGCCTGGTGAGATGAGCTCCAGGTTGTCATTTGCACCGAATGTTGCTAATAGGGTTGTTGATTTGACCCAGTCATCCATGTTGTCAGACTCTATGATGTCTGATTGAGAGGGTTCAGCAGTGAATATATTTAAGAGTGCCTGTGAGATGTCTGCTGGGTTGCGAGACAGCATTGGAGGCTCTGTGCCATTTTCCAGGGCAGTGCTGAATGGTGAATCTGTACCTGAGGGTTTTCTCCTTTAACCTGAATAATCGGGGTTTTGGATTTTACTAAGGTCTCTATCTCGAATAATTCTTTTAGTGGTTCATGATCTGTAACCACTATGAGATTCGGCAACCCATTACAAAATGCGACATTTTTCCAATGCCCACGCAAATTGCTGCTGCCTCGCCTTCAATAGGTGCATATCTGCGTTCAGCTTCAATGCAGAATCTACTACCAGCAAATATCAGGCGCCAACCTTCAGGGCAGCAAACTGGGGCTTTGTCGGTGGTGCATGAGCAATACTTCTGTAGAAAAAAGCCCATTCCGTCTTTGCTCCAATCTGGGCGAGGCAGGTTATTCATTCTTTTTCAAATGTTGCAATGCCTTTTTGAACTAAGTCAACTATGACCTTCTTTGAATGCTGGAATGCATCCTCAAGGCTTTTATTCCATATAAAGTGTGAGTCTCGTTTGACGAGATCACGAAATGGAAGCATGACTGGGCTCAGTGAGTATGCCCAAGCGACTTGGTTGACCAGACCAAACCATGATCTGGCATTGGTGAAACTGGATCCCGCCAGCTAAAATGTCCAGCATGGGGAAAAACATGTAGTAATTGTGGGAAGCCCAATCACCTATCGAGGGTATGCCGGGCTAAGAAACTGGCTCAAGCGGTAAGGAAAAGCCCAGAGGCTAATGAAGCTGCCATGGACACACTTATCGCCCACATTACATTCAATCAAACGACGGGCACGTATACATCTAAAGACACAGGCCAGGTAAGGGAGATTGATGCATATGTTCCATTCTTGCCAAAATCGGATCCCAGACAACTTAAGAATATTCCCAGCAATCACAGCACTAGGATGACGATCTTTCCTGACAGTGGGGCCACCATATGTCTCGGGGGAATTAAACACCTTCTGAATATGGGGCTCACTACCAACAACCTCATTCCATCAAGAAAAGTCATCCGAGCTGTGGGAGGCTTTACACTCATATGTCAGGGTTGGCTCGCCGTGGAATTCATCGTCCAAGGAAGAACAACTAAACAAGCCCTATACATATGCAAAAAGATCCAGCGGCTATACTTCAGCAAACCAGCCTGCATTGACGTAGGGATACTGTTGAAAGACTTCCCGAACCCGACGACTACAATATTACCCCAAACAGCAATGCAACACATGCCCTCGACAAGCACACATAAAAAATCAGACGCGAGCCCTAAACAATGCAAAGTCGAGGGACAACTTCCAACGTGCCCCCCAAAAAACCCTTATATTTTGTCTGCCAGCTGGACGCTAGCTGGGACCCTTACGCTGGTAAGTGCTGTTTATTGTATTGTTATTCTACATATTCCATATACTTTGGCAGCATATTTTCATTTAAGCATGACTGATTAAACAATTTAGAGATGTTATGTTTATTTATTTTCAATAAAATCCTTTCATAATCACATATAAGCTTTCTTGGTACATGATTAGAGACAGCAAGAAAGGTACTATGGTTATATTTATTCATTTTTATTTTTCCCCCAAGTACTTTCAATATTTTCCAATATTATCGTCAGGGTTTTGATGGTTAAGACAAATAATTGTGTTCGTCCGAAATAAATTTTTGCTTTTGTGGTTAAACCATTAACAATTCATGTCATGCACAAACTCACAAACACTGATTTAAAAAATTTGTTTGGACAAACACAATTGTCTTAACCATGAAAACCCTGAAGATATTGGAAAATATTGAAAAAACTTGGGAAAAATAAAAATGAATGATTATAACAACAGTACTTTTCTTGCTGTCTTTAATCATGAAACAAGAATGCTTATATATGATTATGAAAAGATTTTATTGAAAATAAATAAACACATGTCTAAATTGTTTAATCAGAGATGTTTAAATGAGAATATATATATATATATATATATATATATATAATGAACTGATAAAAGAAAAAAGAACATGCCTTTCAAATTTGTTGGAAATATTGAAATTCATTAACCAAGAAAAAAAACATTAATTTACCTTGTACATTGTAATGCCAAGAGTTTTAAGTTAATTCAAGTAAGTTGAACATAAGAAATAGGTAATTCTTATGTAGAATAAACCACCATTCCTTTTAAACAACTAAAAAAAAAAGTGTCTCTGCATAGCAGAGAAGCTGATTTTAAGGAACTATAATGGCAAAGAAATTATTGGTGGCAGAGTAATAGAAGTTTCTTAGGTGTTGTGAACTATGTATACCTCTAAGTAGTTTAGCCTGTGTCAAAGCAGCAATAAGCTTTGTGTTCCTTATGACACTAAGTAGTCTCAATCAGCATTGTTTTTCCCTCCATAACCTCAGGGTGCATTTTGTATTTGTTCATACTTTACCACACTTCTCCCATTGCGCATTATCATGTTGACATTAAGGAAGCTTAATTTGCTGAAATTACTTTCTATCTCTATTACTTTTCATCTTCCTTCTTTTTGCATAAGCAATGAAGATGGATGAAAACTCTCAGTGGACTCTCAATCTTCCTTCTTTCACCATGATTTACATATCTCTGTCATCTGATACAGGTTCAGCAGGCTTTGTGCTAATTCTCACACACAAATTCACATTTATAATTATAATATAAGCAGAAAAGATATTATTTTATAGAAGTATGACTGTGACATCTTTCTCTATCTAATATATACCAAGAATCATACACAATCAGTCATAATACCAAGCTAAATTATCCTTCAGCAATATTTTGTTCATGTTTTGTTAAAATTTTTAATGCTTATATTTCTTTAATGTATGACTCAATTCTGTATGTAATCAACACCATGCCAATAAACCTTACAGATAGGGTAACATTACCTATATTGAAATGGCCATTATTGTCATTATATATAGATAAATTTGGTTTGTCACATTCCCTTTTAACATATCAAAGTGATTTATTCATTTGTGCCTGTTTCCTTATTCCTACAACAAAATGTCTTTTCTTAACTTTTTGTCTAAGATCAATGCCTAATTATAAATGTACTGACTTAGGGATACATTTAATTCTGATTTTAAAAAAAAAACTGACAAAAAATCAAAATCATGTGAATTTCAATTTCATTCACTTTAGTTTTTGCTTATAATCTGAACAATTATTTTCCCTATTTTTTTTTCAAGATTAATTTGAATTTTTAGAATTTCCCTAATTGTTTATTATTTGAGATTCTACGAGGTATTACATCTGATTTAAGTTAATAAATGCTTCCTAGTGATTAAACTTTAATCTGCAGTTTAACAAGATTTATTTTACTGTTATTTTTAAATATTGAACTTGTTTCTCCTTTTATCTAAATAAGTGTTTGTTTTTTTGCAATCATTATTTACTTTCAGCCTTTTGATCTTAGTTGTTCTTATCAATGCAACAATCATAGTCATTTTATAATGTTTTACCTGATCTAATCTCCTCATCTTGGTTACTATCATTAGAAAATAATGTCATTGTATTCTCGTCTGGTGTTCTTTTTAATTAACCTTAGAATTTCAACAATATTTCCTACAATGTCAAGCCTAATCTCACAAGTGGTGACCCAGAAATATACCAACAGATGATCAGCATTAGAAACACTATTCAAAGGAATAACAAAACTGCAAGCAAAACAACAGAGATATAAGGATCTTAAACAATAGTCAGAAAGCTGCCTCAATCTATTTTGCATCAGAAACATGTCAAAAAATACCATCACCAAGCATTGTGTATATTCCATTCTATACAGCTGTGGCAGGGAATATAAAATATTTTTTTCTTTTTATTATCATTTCCCTGCTTTCAACTTATGGTACCTCACAAAAGCATCATCTTTTTTTTTTGTTCAAATTCTATTGTTTATAGATAAGAATATGGATCAAATTTTTTAGGGTTTCAAATTACTTAATCACTTCCCTAACCTGTTTATTCAGAATGGTGCTTTATATTTTATTCTGATGCAATATTGGCAACCAAAGTAAAGTTTAAGGTTTCATTATGTAAAAAGTTTCTTAATAACTTAAGAAAATGGATCATTTGCTTTTGAATATCTATTTAGTACAAACACATTGTTTCTTTCAAATAAACCTTTATGGATTTTAAATCAAAAGTATACATAAAACTGTCTTGATATAAGATCAAGTCTGAAGCCTATTTCTCATGAAAAAAATTGTTTATACAATTTCAATACTCCTTTTACAGTTACATGATGAAATCAAGCTGAATGCTTATGACAAAGCTTCAAATTCATGCTGAAATCAAACTGAGCAAAACAGATTATTTTTTAAAATCTCAAATGCAATCCAAACTTCTACAACAAAAGCCTATTCTTTAAAGCAATGTTAAATCAAAACTTATTTTTCATGAGATTTGCTTTCATGGAAACTTTTAGTAAAGTGGATTAATCATATTTTTGTTCAAATATTGAAGTTTTATTATTTTCTATTTTACTTAGGAAAAGTATATGATCAGCTCTCATGGTAAAGATTGATTTACCTCCAAGAGTCTAACTTTACATTTGAATAGAGGGCAAACAAATATCTAGATTTTGCTTTTCAAAACAGCTTGCATAAAAAAAATTATGAAAATATGGTGGAAGTACTTTTGGTATAAATGGACAAATTTATATTGAAATCTTTGAGTTTTTTAATTTGTGGAATAGCCAAGTAGCATTTCTATGAGAATGCAATAACACTTTGAATAAATTTTACTGAAGAACTTTGACTGTATTCAGTATCAAAAAGGATTCATAAAAAATCTTGTGAGGGTTTCCAACAAAAGAAAAGAAGTAATTTCACTATAACACTTGATATTACAGATAAAGAAAACTGTTTGGATAACAAATTTGTACAATACAAATAGATAATCAGTGAAATGAAAGTATATAAGTTCTTGTGGTCATTTTCTTGATACAAACAAGACCAAAAATTATTTCTAGAATGTTGTAAGCCCCTTTTTCTTTTTACCAGACACTCAACTATAAAATCTTTCTGACATTATATTTCAGTTTGCTAGAAATACTCATCTAGTGAATGTAAATTGCATCAGCAAAAGCTGATATCCTATTTTTTTTAATCACTATTAGGGCTCCTCCCAAAACAGTTATACTGATTCTTTTCTTTTTTTTTATAATCTGATTTTTTTCCTAGGTTAAAGTAATTAAAGTCTACTAAATATTTCCTTAAAGAAAAATGACCAAAATTGTCAAGGTTAGAAACCTTCTATAATAATAGTTTTTGTTGGCTGCTTGAGTCTTCAATAATATTCAGACTGAAGCCCAAATTGAAGCACTTTTTAGAAAGAGTGTTAAAGAGAATTATACATCTATTTTATTGCATCTTTAATGAACATTTTTAATTAGTATATTTGTATTAACAATATATATGTGATTGTTTTCATTAAACTAATAAAAGGCTAATTTGGCCTTTCCTTTTAATATCTTAGTGTAAGTAGCATAATTTTGATATGATATTTTTGTGATATCTTCTAGTCTGTGACGTAGAAATTCTACCTGCTTACTGAGTAACAGCTGACTTAATAGTATTTGCTCAACTCTATGCAAAATAGGGCAAGTCCGTTTTGCGTATGTCATTACACCTCCCAAACACAAAGAGGTTTCATGTCCTTTGATATGTGACTTCTCCAAAGAATAGTACAAGATCTTATATATATATATGTGTGTGTGTGTACCTGGTTCTTTTTATTGAGGGTCTTGGTCTGGATAAAGTCACATTTTTAGTCACTTGATTCTCTGTCTTTTTTGTACAACATTTTTTTCATGATCTAATTTCTCTTCCCATAAGTGTAGAGGAACTTTGCCTTCTACTAACATGTGGAATAGATTTATAACACAATAATAGTCTCAGTAGATAACTATGTATGATATCTCTGGATGGAGAAAATGCCTTCAACCACATTTTTACTGTCTGCACCATTCTTCTGCAATTCCATTTGATTGTGGGTGTTATGGTGGTGTTTTATAAGGAAGGCATCCAATTTGTTTTAACCATGAACACAAAGTTTCATCATAAAATTCTGGTGCATTGTCAGACACTAATGTTTTTGGCACTCCAAAACTGGAAAACATTACTCATAATATTTGCTTTACTGTGTCTGCTTTCCTATCCTGAACTCTAACCACTTCAGGCCATCCAGAGAATGAGCCGACTGTAATTAAAAATAGTCCTATACCTTTAACAGGCATATGATTCATATGAACATGGCTCTTTTTCTTTAGGCCATGAATGTATCTTAGTCTGGCAAAAGTTTTATTTCTGTACATTTTTTATACATATTTTTCTACATCTCATGAATACTCAGACCACCATGCTTACAATTTTAATTCTATTTGTACTGCTGTTATATTCTACAATGGACATCATCATGTACAATTTTTATTACATCTTTTTTTTAATCTCTCTGGTAGTATTAAAACATCTCCATTGCCTATAAAACCCAGCTCTATAGTTAACCTGTACCTTGTCTTTTTATAAGGTCTCTCTGCCTTAGAACAATCACGCAATTTGTTTCTTTTTATTCTACATGCAATCTTGCTTAATACTGGATCCTGTAAGGGTTCAAATTCAAGACAATATAAGAGTAATATAGCTGCTTCAATTCAGTTCTGAATTGTCTGATCTTTCTAATGGTTTGTTGTTGAACTTTAGACATGATAGAACATCTACATGTAGAATAGTATTTTCTTTCACATATATGATGTTGAAAGCTTTATGGCCCATCTTAAAATTCTAGATGTAACTTTAGGTAACTGGAGTTAAAAATAAACACTAAAGATTTATGATCAAATTTAAGTAGAAACTTCCTGCCTAATAAAAATTAGCAAGCTCTATCTGTGCCTATTACTATGGAAATGACATCATTAAGCTTGTGGTATGGACTGGGAATGACCAGATGTCAGCCATTTTGTTTTGATTGAAATAGTTGCTTTATCAGTGAATATAAAAAAACGTTTTTTATAACGTTTGTTTTCCAATCACAATTGCAAGGTGTGGATCTGTTATGCCAATAGAGGGTGTTTTCACAGACAGAGTGACGAAGAATTTTGGGGATTCACCTATGCAGATAATGTTGATATGCATGACAATGATACTGAAAGGGATTCTGACCAAGAAGGAGAAATTTCAAACCATACAATCACCTGTGGCTAACAGAGTTTTCCTATATTCCCATATTGGTTGGTTATTGCTGGGAGGACAAAGTTTATCACAAGCAAACAAGAGTCAAAAGAAACAATAATACAGTATATACACAAGCTATGAGAGGCTTTCAGTTTTTGTGAGTTTGAGAAACTTGGCACTGGAGAAATGATCATCAAAGATGAGTTAATACAGTTGAAATTAATTGAAAATAGGTGTGCGGCTTCTTTACCAACACAAGATTTTAGAACGTTTTTTTTGTTTTTTTTTCATCCTGTGACCGGTAGGGTCATAGGAGCACCATGTGTACTTCAATCACAGTAGAAGTGGTGTTTCTTGAGCAAGAACCTGACAGTCCAACCCTCTCTGCGCCGGTTTTGAATTCAGAGTTTTTCCTTCTAGACCGGTTGCCACCCAAGGTTATAGAACCTAGTCCTGCTATTTACCCATAGCTGGGGGGAGAAGAAGAGGATTCCTTCCTTTCCCAAGGGTATTAACACATAAGTGAATGTAATGGACCTGACTGGAATTCAAACTCAGCACAATCTGAGCTGCTATCCATTAGAACGGTAACAACTGACTGAAATGTCCTCTGATGAATCTATATGGTTTCTGTAACAATTAGAATTAATTGAACAATTCAATACATCCACTGAAAAATACTGCATATCGAATTAAATTGTGCAGTGCAGATACTGTGATAAAAAGACAAGAAAAAAAAATGTCCAGGACAAGTATGCTGGAATTGTGAAAAGAAAAGCCATTTTTAGTCTGTGTGCCAACATAAAAGGAAAATAAAAAATGGTAGAAAATTTATCCCCACCTCCTCAGGAAAAGTTTCTGTCACTTCCTGATATTAAGTACAAGCCTCCTCCTTATTTGCAACTTCTCTAAGACCTCATCAATGCTCACATGTTCAGTCCATGATATCTTTAGCATCCTTCTGTAGAACCACATTTCTGTCATCTCGGGTCTCTTCTTCATCTTTAAGGAAGTCATCCAACATTCACTTCTGTAAAGAAGGACAGATGTCATGTAACAGTTCATTATTCTTTTCTTTGTTACCAAAAAAATCCTCAGTCTTGCAATACTCTGCTCAGCTTTTGGAATGTGTTCTTGGCCATCCCAATATGTCTATGAATCTCAGTGTTGCACTTACTGTCCTTTGTCAAGACGCTTCCCAGATATTTAAACTTTTGTATCTGCTTGATTCTAGTGTTCCCGACCTGCAAATTGCATTTTGGGCTCTTCCTCTTACTGATGACCATCCATTCTGTCTTCTTGTAGTTTATGCATAGTTCTTTCTTCTCACTCTCTGTCGCTACCTTCTGTAGGAGATTTTGTAATTTCTTTTCTATGTCTGCTATCAGTAATGTGTTATCTGTGTATCTTACATTGTTAAGATTGTGGCCGCCGAAGCTAAATCCCAATAGGGTTTCCAATTCTCTCAGAATTGCCTCACTGTATAGGTTGAACATGTCGGGTGAGAAGATGCATCCTTGCCTTACGCCCCCTCTCTATTTATGTATATTCACTGAACTCATTCCCTATGTGTATGCATGCTGTTTGCTGCCAGTATAGGTTCTTGATTATTCTGATATCTTTTCTGAATATACCGAGGTTGTTGAACAGTTCCATCAGATCCTTGTTGGCGTACTTTGTTGAAGGCCTTTGCATATTCTATGAAACATAGGAACATATCCTTCTGCATCTGTATTGCTCTTTCTGATAACATTCTGAGCATGAATATTGCGTTCCTTGTCCTGGTGTCTTTAACAAACCCGCACTGTTCTTATCCTATCTCTGGGCTCATTCTGCTGTGCACTCTGTTCATTAGAATACGGATGATGAGTTTTGTCATAGGGTTCATCAGGCTTATTGTTCGGTGCAGTTTGCATACATTTGCACCTGGTTTTTAGGCATAGCTATGAAGATAGATCTGCTCAGTTGTAGATTTCATCTGTTATTTCAGTGATCTTGTCTATGCCATCTAAGGCTGTTAGCATTTCCATTACAATTCCATCTGGTTCAGCTGCCTTGTTTCTGTTCAATATGGCTAGTATGGCTTTTACTTTGGTTTTCAGAATTCCAGGTCTGTTGGTAGTTCTGTGTATTGCTAGTTGTTCCCTATCATCATAGAAGAGTTCTCCAATATACTCATTCCAGTGTTGAAGAATTTTTTCCTTCTCTAATATAAGGATTCCATCCTTTGATTTTAGGCAGCCTGTTGACAAGAATATCTTTTTGTACTGTTAATTGTCTTATTTGTTTGTGGATGTCTCTTTTGTTGGTAGTACTCAATTTTTCTATTTCTGCGCATTTTTCATTTAGTCATTCTTCTTAAGCTTGCCTGCATTTGGTCCTTATTTCATTGTGTAATTTTCTGTACTCTGTTTTGTATCTTGGCAGGGTTTTCTGTCTCCTTTCCATCATGTTGAGAATCTCATCAGTCATCCATTCTTTTCTACTTCTTCATCCTGTCTCCCTTGGGATAATATCGTTTGCTGATGTCACTAAAGCGTCTCTTAGTGCATCCCATTTTGACTTTCCATTGAGTGCCTTGTATCTTCTTTTCACATTGTCTATGTATTTTCCTTTTAGGTTAGGATTGCTCAGGAGTTTGTATTGCAGTTTGAGTGCTGCATTGAGCTTCTTCAATTTCCGCAGTTTCACTCTTAGTTTACATATAAGAGGGCAATGATCACTTCCGCAGCGAGAAGGTTTTGCAGTGAATCATTGTATTCCTGAATCTTTTGTTGATGGTTATATAATCAATTTAATTTTTACTTTTTCCTCCGGCACTCCCCCATGTCCGTAGCCATCTTGGATGATCTTGGAACCATGTTGGCTATTACCTGGTTATTGGCTGTGCATCATTAGATCCATTTTTCTCCTCATTCATTGTGGGTTCCTAGTCCAAATCTTCCTGCTATATCCCCTGCCCTTTCCCTGCATACTTTGGCATTTAGGTCTCCCATAATAATGATGACTTCTGGTTATTTGCATAGAGCTTTGGCACTGTCCAGCATTGAGTAGAAAGATTTGATGTCCTCCTCCTCCTCCTTGCTTTGTGTTGTCGGTGTATACACTACTATAATAGCCACATTGAATGGCTTCCCTTTCAGCTTCACTACCAGAATTCTTTTGGAAAGTTGATGATATCCAAGAATGCATTTCTTAAATGCACTATCTAGTATAAGTCTTACTCCTTTGTTGTTCTTCTTGGCGCCTGCATAGATTATCCTTTGTTTGTCACTGACAAAGTCAAAGTCACCGTTTGGTGACATTGTGATGTAGAAGTTCTACCTCCGTACCAAGTGACAACTGACTTATTAGTAGTCACTTGACTCTATGCAAAATAGGGGAAGTCCATTTTGCCTATGTAAATACAGGTATCTTACTTTTGAAAAGCAATTCCAGATTTAAAATTATGTACCTCAAAATAGAGAAAGGAGTTTATTTTCATTTGAGCAATGACAATATGAATATTTTTTTCTGTTTTGGGGAATCAGTACTTTTATTTTCTATGTCAACTTATTTCAAAGTTTCTTATGTAGATTTGATATTTTGAGATCTTAGGAGAGAACTTGTCTTATTTTATCAGATGATAACATCATCTCTTCCAGATATCTCTCAATATAGGAGTTAAGCTATTCAATTAGTGATTTTTTTTGTTAAAAGTTATAGGAAAATGGTATACTAGAAGCGTTAAACATTTAAGTTCCATACTCTCTGTTTTTGTTGGAATATTATAATGATTTTAAATTCTGATTTAAAGTTATGCTTTTTTTTATTTTTATGGTAATGATGGCCTATTTCCCATTTTCTATATTCACACATGTACTTGGTGGTGTTGAAAAGTTCTTAATTAAGAAGCTTTTTCAAAAAGATTCTGATATTTGTTCAAATATGGAAAAGTGTGTCAGATTAAAAAAAAATTCATTATTCTCTCATATATTTCCATTCAGATCAAATATTTCTTTGACTGAAGGAAGAATAGCACTTCACTGGAAGGAAAAATAGCACTTCACTGGCATAATCTGGGTATTATTCTCATATCTTCAGCCACAAAATTGTCAATGTTAACTGAATTAATCAGCCACAGATTAATTCAACATTTCTTACAGATAAATCCAGCTCTTGATTAATTAACCACTTGCTATGTCATAAAGCATTTTTTATGGCAGAGAGAAAACTGTCTAACAGTTAATTGATCAGTAGTATAAATTCATATTAAAATGTCACCTTTTTGTTCTTTCAAGATCTAAAAATGAAACCGATTAACATTAAACAGAATATTTTGAAATCCCAAGTTAAAGAGAAGAATTCTTAATAAATTGCTAATTTGCTAAATTAAAATGATATTCAGTTTTAAACAAACGTGGTAGATTAGCCAGGGTATCAAAAGTAAAAAGTAGTTACAAGAGTTTTATGAAATGCTTTAAAAAAAGATTAATTTTGATTCAATATTCTAAAGAAGCAAAGGTTTGAAGTTTAAAATCAAGACACTACTACAGAACCATCCTTTCTGAATTAAGTGATCTGTTATAACAAATAGAGCATCTTTGAATTAATTTGTTTCTTGATTTTATTAAAATTATTTTCAATTTTCTTAGAATTGCTAAAGTTACAAATGTTTGATTCCCCACTGTATAAAATTCCCTTTTCCTATCATGTAATTAGACTCTATTCAAAGCTGCTGCTTTTAATTCAATCTACATAGAAAACCTAGTTTTGCATTGAACATTTAAGCATAATTGCATTAATACAGAAGGCTCAAATTGATACCGAAACAACTTCTCAGGCTTTAAATTTTATTACCTCTGCATTTTTGATTCATTTGTTGACTTGCACTTTAATTAGGCATCTTTTCATCCAGCTGTGGATTGAAATCCTTACAGAAGAATACATTAGTGCAAATTCTATACTCACATTCATACTGGCTTTTTCTTTATGAAAACAATTTGACTACAAAAGCATTTTATATTGAAATATAGGAGCGGGAAAATGAAAGATTCTTTACATCTCCAAAACAATTTAAGTAATTATGCTTTATTTGAAGTCATTTGTCTTGTGGCTGAGACAATTGCAAATTCCTTACAACTACTAGAGTTCAGAGTTCAAGACTAAGTAAAAAAGCTAGGGATTTGAATGTCAATTTCCCAAACCAGATTTAAAAAATTTAGTATCATGCGAAAATGCCATAATGAGTAATTTTTGATCAGCTAAATCAAATTTGAAGTCATTTAGAAACATAAAACAGATGAGAAGTGAAGTGTTACCAAATGCCATCTTAGTGAGAATCATTACAACCAACTAATTTTGGAGAACTATTTTTGTAATCCAAAGATTATATTTTGACAACATGTTAAATTCTTAGCAATATAGAATGCTTGAGTTAAAAATAAACAAACATATATATATATAGTGTGTGTGTGTGTGTGTGTTTGTTAATTCTGTAGACTCACCACCCTAGATCTTACTGCTGTGGTTTCTGGAACAAGTAATTCTTTACAGGGTAGAGTTGCTAGCCTTGCGACCTGGCCACCATTATCAAGTCAAATGGGCTCTAAATAAAATTATCTAAGTCTGAAGGGTTTAGTTTTATAACCAGCAGTATAAATCTACAGAGTAAGATATTCAAAGCAGCCAGCCACTAACCAAAAGGGAATAAAATAAACAGATAATGAAAACTTTCAGAAGCAAGTGCCACTTGGCCGGAAATTGGAAAGTTTTGCATGCGAGCTTATATGAGCAGTCACAGTGAGAATTGAGACTAGTTATGATGTTATTATTGCGATGATATTTTCACCTTTCCTTTCTTTATAAACATACAACAGGCCTTTGTACACAAACAAGAATTAAAAAACAACATCGAGTTGGTTGTTGAGTGATGAAAAACTGAGAACGGGACTTGTTGTTTACAGACCCCCACCTATAGCCATTTTTTAATTTAGAATTATCCTTCTTCTAGATTGTTTGTCCACCAAAGCTAGAATGTAAATCTTTCAACAGGATTATGGTATTTTCATGACAAGTTTATTGAATTTTAATTTGCATTACTAAATATTTTTGATTTGTTTGAAATTTTCTTTTATACACACACGTACATTTACCTAACTTTCTGCTCAGAACGGAGTCTCTACTGTTATATGTTTATCTATGGTTTCTGATATATCATCTCTAAATTTGATGCCTACAAAAGCATGTGGACTCAGTGTTATCCTCAGCAAATTGTCTTTAAGAAATATGTCCTTGAACTGGCCACTGTTCTTTCCAAACTCAATAATAGATGTCTTATTGGAAATCCTCTTCTATAATTCCTGTTTTTAAGTGAATCATCTGATTTATTGACATAGCGTGGGATGATTATATTGTATCAATTCCTAGGTTTTTTGCTAGGAAACTTGGTTAACTATGTTGTGTTAGACAATTTTTCTCAATAGATTCTTGCACATTTATGAGTCTACATTTCATATGTGCATTGAATATTGTTAGATATCCTTGACAAAATCTAAAGAAGAATCTACAATAGTTCTGACCTGGCATCTTGGTTTGAATCACTTTCTCACTACCATAATGTAAATTTCCTGTACATTTTCTATAAACATTTCCATAGTAATTGTTTTGATTAATTTTCCTCTTTGGTACCTCAACTTATATAAGTACTATATGAGATTGGCAGCTAGGTCTCTGAATTTCACTGTTGAAATTACTAGTAACTGTAAGTTCTATGCTAATAGTTTCTTCTTGCACATTTCTCACTTTCAGTTTCTTGCTTTCCTATCAATTATGGTCTTCAAAAATTTAAATGCAATCTCACATTGAATCCTGTTCTTTTATTTCCCCTCTGATTCTTTCACTCTTGCATCTTAGTGGCTTTTATTACCATGCTGAGTATGAAGTGATTAAAATATGCAGTAGTGGGGGGCTTCTGGGTGGGACAACAAAATGTTTCAAAAGTAATACAAACTGTTCATCTCTATATAAACTTACAACAGATAAAAGGAGCAAAATAAAACCGTTTAATAGAACCAGTTTTTCATTCTAAAACTATTTCCCCACTTCATCCCCAACTTTGGTTTTGCATTTTCACCTGCATGGTGCATGAAAATCTGTGCTTACTGTAGTGATCCATATTTTCATGCACATCACTGACGCCTATACTGAAATGCATTGCCTACAGACCAATTATGCTCACATTCACTGTTTGGTTTCCGTAAACGTTCAGCAGGCGTCAATGCATATCAATGGGTGAACGCTTTTGCCATATTGTAACAAAGCCAAAAAGATATTTTTATATACTAAAAGCTCACCCAGTACAAAGGCACTGAAGGTTACTGAATGAGAGTGTTGTATAGACATAAGAGGAGAAAGTAAGCGCAAATTATTATGATATGCAGGGTCAATAACGTTTGACTCTAGGCATGAAGATTGTAGTGTGATCGTGGAAGCATCTTCTCAGGAATCTGTTCCAAAAATGAGCTGTTTTAAGGATGAAGCTGAGTAGAATTTTCTTCATACTAATGAAATACGAAGGGAATGAGGACGACGCAACCCTTTGTACATGTGTCATGGTATGTGTGCGCTCGCGCTAAAAAAAGGTCTGAATTGGTGGAACTCAGGAATGTAGCTCGTCTGAACATTTGCCATGGAAATAGTGATAAAGAAGTGAGATTCTTGTGACGTTTCGTCTGTTGGAAAGAGTTGTAGGGGGTCGGAATCAGCCACAAAGCGAAATAAACGTTTTCAAACTGTCAAGACTCTCAATTGACGATTGGGTAGTTATGGGAGAAATAGTTCCATTTTCGGCCTTATTTATCTTTTTCTTTTTAAATAGATTGGTTGATTCATTTTGTTTAGCAGCATTGAGTTGCTTAATGCCAAAATCTAAATATTTTGACCACAATTTATGGCTTCAACTGAATCTACTTTGAACGCAAGTTTATGCCTTCAACTACAGTTATTTCATACATAATTTTATATTTTCAAGGTATATGTATATTTTATAGATATTGTTACACCCGGGCTTTCGTTAGGACTACGATAGCCGGGACGCAACGAGAAAATAAAAAAAAAATAAGAGATCCCAGGGTTCAATGTAAAAATAAAGAAAAAGAACAGTGGGAGGGGAATTCTCCGAATCCAGACACTGGTAAACACAGCAAGAAATATACAATGCATGGACACAAAATGACAGGAGACAATATGAGAATCTATAATAAAAATAGTTTATTTACAAATGTACAAGATGTATATAAATATATAAAAAAAAAAATGTAACACTCACAGTAGAAGATGATTGACGTTAATCAGGATTTTCCCCAATAATACAGTGTAATAAAAGGGAGGGATAATCAATCTTCTAATATACACATGTGGCCGACTTGGGTGATGTTGTTCTTAATTCCTCGGGCAGCAAACAGCGAAATTTGGGTTTGGTGACATCTACGTCTTCCAACTGCAAACAGCTAAGACAGATTCTGGTGACGTCCACCTGGTCCGGGGGCAAGCAGCTAAATGAAGAATTGTTACCCCGACACATACACAATGTACTTAAAATATACTTATAAAATCTGAGGTGAGGGTACAAATATCGGGTTACCGTAACAATATATATAGTATGTACATAGTCTGTTTTAGGTGTTATATATTTTGTTATAATCCCTTAAGGTAGGATTTTATGTTGACAGTTTCAGTATTTTCTCATGTGGCCTGGGGATCCAGCATAGCACTATTTCTTTATGCTTAGATAATGAGTCCCCAGCCTGCAATTTCACCCACAGTGGGTTGTCAGGAAATATTAGATTTTTTTATTTTTTTATTTTTTGTTTCTAGAGGTGAAGTTGAGTGCTAGGTTGATTGCACAAATCTCTGTGTTGAAAATTGAAGTTTCTTTTGGCAAATATTTCTTATTTATTTTCTTGTTATACACTGCTGCACACCCTGTTTCTTTTATGTATTTTGATCCATCTGTGCAGATGTATGCATGTCTGGGATAATTGATTGTTTTTTTTTTTTTTTTTTTTTTCTAATTCTTCTTGGAATATAAGTGGATGTGTACTTGTTTTATGATGTTTGCTGAGATTTAGATTTATTTCCGGTATTCTTATGGTCTAAGATGGTATATTTGGTATGATTGCATTATGGATAGGTAGTGGTAGTTCTGCTTCTTGAATGATGGGTTCCACCTGGAGTCCAAAGATTTTTATGACTTTCTTTTTTGTTTGAAGAGGTTTCTGTATTTTGAATCAAATGTGATATTGTATGCAGGATTAGAGGAGCTTGTTTTTATTTTTATATAGTATTGTAGGATTAGTTTGTCCCATCTAAGTTTTGGTGGAAGTTCATTTGCTTCTACATAGAAACTTTCTACGAAGATATTCTAAATGCTTAAGTGCCAGTCTCAAGCCTTCATGGCAAGTTGGGTATTTTGAGATATGGTTTCTTTGCTGATTGTTATATAAAGTTTCCATAGTCCAGCTTTGATCAAATTAATGTTATGTATATAATTTGATCAGCGTTTGCCGGTCTACTCCTCAATCTTTGTGAGCCACAACTCTCAAGAATTTTACTGCATTTTATTCTCAGATATTTTAAGTGTGGTATGAGCGTTAGGTTCATGTTGAAAATTATTCCCAAGGACTTGTACTCCTCTACCATTGGGATTTTTGTCTGTTTGAGTTGTAATTTTGAATCATTATTTAGTTATTTTTATAGCAAAAATGCACATATTTTGTTTTGATTTTTGAAAATCTAAAACCATTATTTATTGCCCATCTGTTGATCTTATTTATGCATTACTGCAGATTCCTTTCCATGGTATGTATATTTTTCGATCTACATACAAAGATTAATTTATACCTTGAGTGAGTTCTTTTGTAATGTTATTTATTTTAATACTGAATAGAGTGCCACTCCTTGGATTTTGGGATCAGACAGAATAGACACAATGCAGACATGAAAAATTCTATTTGAAAGAAAATTCTTAATGAATTCTAGTAACCTACCTTTCAGTTGGAGTTCATGCAAATCTTGTATGATACCGTATTTCCAGGTAGTCTCGTAAGCACTTTCCAAGTCAAAGAATACAGTAGCCACACTCATTTTTCTTATAAATGCGAACCAGGTGGTCCACTGTACTCTTGTTTGTTTTTTGTTTTTTTCTGAAGGCCATATTATAAGTCAGTCATTAATTGTTGGACTCCAAGTACCAAACGATTATTCATCATTCTCTCCAAAGTTTTACATAAACAGCTCGTGAGAGAGAAATTGGTTTATAATTTCCATTTTTTTGAATTGTCTTTTCCCAGTTTAGGAATCACTAGTACAGTTGTTTGTCGCTATATTTTAACGAACTTTGTCCAGATATCATTATATATTTCTAATAAAAAATTTAATGACTTTTTTGGGAGTTGTTTGAAAAATTCGTGGACATCGTGCATCGTCCGGCCCTACGGCTGAATTATATGAACTTTTAATGGAGTCTTCTAGTTCTGACCGAGAGAATGATTTGTTCCAGTCTCTTTGAGGTTTAATTTGTATTTTTCTGCATTTTGTTTTATGTTGTTGTTTTCAATTCGTTTCGGCCAATATATTGGTTATAGCCTTTTTGTCTGTTATTGACAGATGTTTTACTGGTATATGTCAGCTATTTTTCTAATAATTTCCCAAATTGTTTTCTTTTTGTAGCAGAATTTAGTTTGCTAACATATTTTTGTCAACAGTCCTTTTTGGTTTCTTTTATTTCTTTACGGATCTTTGCTCTATTGAATTTAGAATTGATGCAGTTAGTGGTTGTTTGTTCTTTTTTTAAATTTTCGAAGTGCTGCCTTACGTTTACTAATAACTTCTTTACATTCATCATCGAATCAGGGTCTATTTCTTCTGTTTAGTGTTGAGTTTGGGAGATGCATTCTTTTGATATGGCCATTAGGATTTCCGCAACATTTTCTGCTGTTTTATATTATTTTGAGTTAATTTGTTTTGACATAACTTTCTGAATTTTCCCCAGATGGTCTTGCTTAGTCTTCATCTAGGTTGGTGTTCATCAATCACCTCTCATTGTTCCTCAGGATGATGGGGAAATTGTGATTACCGCATGTATCAGAAAAGGTAAATTGTTGGATCACACATGGTTAGGTCAATTGTTGACAGTCTTCCAGCTGTTGGATCAATGTGTATCACTGCTTACTGCTTGAGTAGACATAGCTCATTATCCATAATGAATGTTTCCATAATTTTACCTTTTTTCTTTGTCTGCTTGGATCTCCAGATAGTATTGTGGCTATTAACATCTCCTAGGAAAATGAAAGGTTTAGATAATTTCTTTAACAGATCTTTGAACTTATCTTCTTCTTTCTGGTTATGCAGTAGGATATACAGAGAGCATATACTGTGCTGTGCAAAGTAGCTTTCATGGCAGCTGCTTGTCATTCTGTTTTTAGTTTGCTCTGAGGTACGTCATTTTTTGATTAAGATGGTTACACCTCCAAGGGCCTTAGTCCATCCAGAGCTGTAAATGTGACTGTATTCTTGCTAGTTTCTAATATTAACATTCTATTTTTAAAAATGTTTCTTGGATACAAATAAAAACAGGATGGAATATAAATAGAGAAATCACAAAGTTTGTTCTTCGTGAGAGGGGGATGCCAAATAAGGAATGGCCTAATTTGGAATGAAAAGAGGATAAGATAACTTCAGGACCATTTATAATAGTAGGCACTGACGGTTTGCCTCTATTATGAATCTTGTTTGTCATTTAACAGACCTCGTGGTAACCAAGTTTTTTCAACTTTGCATTTTTCATTGTATTTTCCAGAATGCTTTTGCACTGATTGCGGGCAGCGTTCTACTACACTGTTCCCTTTTACAAAGATGGTAGTAGTGGCTATCGTGACATTCAGGCGTGAAACAAGGTTGGCTATTCAACCTTTACTGATCCTTTTTATGTGGTATGCCAGAAAGTATCCATTCAGAAATGAGGGGACAGCTCTTCTATGAGCTCTATTTTTGTAGAATTCTGAGAGAGGAGGTTCAGCAATCTAAGATCTGAAGCTATCCCAGTTAGCTCGCATGTATCGGAAGATTGTCCTGTGAAATGAGACATCAGAGGATGCCTTTTGTTTAGCGTCAATCTTGACATCAGTGTGTGTTCAGAAGAGGCCAAGGGAGGTAACTAATACTTCAGTTGAACATATGTCAGGACAGGAGGTGAGAAATGGGTCAAGGAGGTTTGTGTGATGTTCACTTATATCGAGAACATGAGTCGGTTTATACACGAGCTGGGGTCAGGTCCTATGCAACTGAGAAGTAATGACTGTATTTACCTTCATTGATTTTGTTTGAGTTGGTGAAGAACTCCTCCTTAATATTGAAATAACTACATATGTAAATACTAGCTGATGGATGATCAAAGCCGATAATATCAATCTTCTCAACTACTCTATCAAACATCACAATTCCATCATCTTTAAGAGAACGTTTCATAACAAAAAGCGATGGAAATATGAACAAAAAGAAAAAGAATCTAAATGAAATCAACTAAATATGTATGTAAATACATCACGTAAAATAAATCCTTTCACTAATACAAGAAATTAGAACATAATCTTTTTCCCTCTTGATTATATAATTTTCTGATTCATTGAGGATACATATGCTTTAACTGTTGTAAATTTTATTTGGCTATGTAATAGTATTTATTGATCAATACCTCCTCAGAACTATATAGTACATACATCTTTAAGAGAAGCTTTAGTCACGCCAGTAAATGAGACCACTCCAAGGAAAACTAGAGAAGGAAAAAAGGAATGACTAGCAGATTAAACTTTCGACATGATGAAAAGTAGACAGTAAACAATGCCAAGGTATGGTTCAGAATATAGTACATTACACGACAAAATTAGAAACAAATACAGACAGGCAAAAAAGGAAAGGCTCAATGAAAACTGTGCAACCTTTACAGCGAAGCGATCCTGAGACAGAAATCCGACCAGGATTTATTATTGGCTGACAGTCTTAATAAAATATGCTGATGATCCAGTGTTGATAACCAGACACAGAAAGAAAACTGCTGGAAATCCTAGACAAGATAGTAAATTGAGAAGAAAGTTCTAAACATCAATGATAAAATGATTGTCAACAAGAGAACAGTCCAAGATGTGAGCTACGAATTAGACATATCACAATCAAGCAAAAATTTAAATATCTGGGAAGTGTTTTAAAAAAGGACGGAAAATGGGACATCGAAATCTGAAGGCACATTTGAATAGCAAAATATGCTTCCCATAGTTAAACTAAGTATTAAGAAACAGAAATATTTCATTAGGAACAAAGAAAGGTGCTGAACTGTTACGTAATATCAATATGGCAGTGCATGCTGGACAATTTCCTCACAGAGGAAGGAAAAGACTTGAAACAACAGAAGACTTGGTTCTACAGAATGATGCTGAGAATACTATGGCTGAAGAATGTGAGCAACGAGGAAGTTTTAGATGAAAATGGAAAAAAAAGATGTCTACTTAGAATCAAAAAGAGCAAGTTGAAATTTTTATGGCACATAATAAGGAAAAATTTATTGGAGAATTTGACATTCACTATAAGGAAAAGTCTAGTCAATCACCTCACATATCAATATTAACTAAAACATTACCGACAAAATCAAATCCTAAAAAGTTCTTCAAAATGGAAAATAGGACAAATCAGTGTTCAGTCAGGATCAGATGATTTCAGGGTGCATTTCCCTTTAGAAGAGTGCATTTTCTTGGCAAAAGATAAATTCTAAACAGGCTTGAGTAAAATTTGTATATTAGAAAAAAATCCGAAAACTGTACATTAATTGGGATTTTACTAATACCTAATACCATTTTAAAATTCCACTGCTACTTTGATGGTAAGAAGATAGCACAGTTTAAAACAGAAACCGCAAACAGCAATAGAGAACTTTTGCTAGATTTTTGTTACTCAAAAAGATACTCCATCCTTAACACATGAAACACCGCATCGCATGATATAGCCCAGAAAATGTAAAAAAAATATTGACTACAGCATCTCAGACTCTTGGATTAGGCAGTTTGCGACAAATGTTAGAATATACAATCATGATAAATCTGCCTTCAAACATTCAATAATGAATTATGAAAAATTAAGGAATAATAACCCATCACTCGACAGTGAGACTGAAATTTTGAAAATAGTTTATTTTTTCCCCGAATTCAATAACAATGCTTTATTTTATAAAAGAAGTTTGGAATCAGAAATGTATTCCAAAAATTAAGAGTTTATCACACATTAATGCATTATGGAAACAGAAAGGTCGGCCTGAAAACCCTCACACATATACAGAGGTATCAGAATTGGATCCATCGTTGTGGAAGTATAATGAACATTATATTAACTAGGGTCTCATTGTTTTATGAAAGTCAACTCCTCATCCAGTTTGGGTTTCGTTCTGGTAAGAAAGACAATCATGGCACATATGTGATCGAACAACTCCAAGAAATTGAAATTGCTATTAGAGAATAGGAAACTGTATACCTGCTTTGTCGACCTCACAGCAGTATATGACCAAATCAATAGAGACTTCCTCTTCTAACATCCATTAGAAACCACCTTCCAAGTTCCGAATCTACTGAATGCATCAAACTAATAGAGAAACTGCATTGATCTACATAATCTTGTTTGTCTGGCGAGGACCACAATACGAAAACATTTCAAATTTCAGCAGAAGTACAAGGAGCTCCAGTTTATTTAATTTTTCATAGATTATACCCTGTGGTTTAACAAAACACAGATGTGATGAAGTGGGCACTGATCATTTAAACATCCTGTACTACATCCCAAACGAATCTACCAATAGAAGTCAACGAGCCTGCTTTCTCTCCCGAGGCCAATGAACTGAGGATGAAGGGGGCTATGTCGATGATATAAATATTCATAGTTGGAATAAGAATGATCTTGAATAAAACTCAAAATCGTTTACCAAATGTTTCAAGAAATGGGACTCCAAATAAACCTTTACAAAACAGAAGCCGTGATCTGGAATTCGAATGAAAACAATGATTGCACCTATCATTAATCCATCATAAAGATTCAGGATGTGGAATTAGAAAACACTTCAGATACCTATGGATAAGTAATAACAAGTTTAGTATAGGAGAACAACAAATTGAACATAGAATAGGCTGCGCCAGTGGCAGTTTTCGCCTAACACCGCAAATTGCTACACAATCAAAGCATCAAATTGAAAGCTCGAGTCATGTTTATAAATAGCATTGTCAGATCGAGACTTTCATATGCATGGTACTAAACCCGTTCAGAAATATCTAAACTATCAGCTGTATGCAACTGCTTTCTAAGATCAATTGTAAAAAAAAAATGCCTTTGAGCGAGTGAAGCCTGAGGCTTTTGGCAAAGATCACCCTTCTTTGAATATTGTAGACAGGCGATAAAGAATCAAAAACGAAGATCTCTGCCAAATAACTTGATAATTAACAACAGTATCAACAACTAAAGTGAATAACTTGTAACTCGAAGAGAAAACAATGACATAATCAAGATGCTTAAATTTCACACTGCTTCAAAAAAAGTTTAGGAAGGAAATTATCATCAATACTGGAAACAGTATTGGAAAGGTTTGGAAATATAGAAAATAGGTTTCTCAAGTACAGTAGCTGTTATAGTATTCCATCAATGCTGGAATACTATAACAGTTACTGTACTTGAGAAACCTATTTTTCTGAAAAAATTGTTTTAAGAGAAAGATTTTATAAACTTCAACCGAAAGCAGTACTGGCTGCTCAGTCACTGAATGCCAAATGCTAGTTTTTAGAAAAACGTTAATACTATCATTACCATTACCAGTGAAGGTAAGCAGAACAGAAGAAAAATAGCAAGTAATCTACTTGACGGAATTGTGTTAATGGATGACAGAACAGAAGGGACTTTGAAGGATGGGGAAAAGATAAAATTTACTAAGAGTTACAAAGGATAGGAAGCTGTGGATAGCCACGGTGATTCATGTCCTGAAGGGACACGGTACATAGAAGAATAAGAATGTAACAATCGGTTTGGTCATGTGGCAAACAAGTGTAAAATGTTGTAAATAAAAGCATGCAAACTATTTTAACGCGCTTAGAACCACCTTGATTGTTGTAGATGAGAGACGCGTCAACCTAGTAAACCTTTCTCAGCTTCCATTTAGATTGTTGTTGCAGATTGATGAATGCCAATCAGCTGCCATTTTGATTTGTATTATCTTTGGCGCCGGTGGTCATCACTTGAGCAACGATCAAGCGATCTGTACAAGAAGAAGGCGCATCAATTATGAAAAATTCATAATAATATGATCAAGACCTCAATTGAGGCAATTGACTGAAAGTGAATTACGACTGTAAGTAAAGGTTAAATGAATATGTTGTCGTAAAAGCAGCAGTAGTTAATCAATGCCATTCAGAAGAGAAGCATTGCCTCAGCCGAAGTAAATAGTTCAAGTGGGCATATGAGAGCTTCTCTAGCCTCTAGCGTCCAACTCCCTCAGGCGCCGTACACATTAAACACGTCATGGCTGTTAAGCACGTTTAGTATATAAAATATTTAATATTGACATACAACAATTTTGTAGCGTGTTTCATTCAATGGCCTATCGAAAGCAGTACCATACAAGTATGATTATTTAGAATATTTAAGATATGATACAAAATTGGGCTTTAGCAAAAGTTGCAAGGACGTTTGAAATTCAGTGCTAAATTCAATTTAGTCCCAAAAATAGATTCTAACATTTCCTTCAAATAAATTTAATATACTGTGAATGTTAACAAACAAAGGTCTACGTTATAATATTTATTGTCAATATTGATACTCATTTGAATTGAAAATTATTAATTATAACAGCACTCAATTTCTGGTTAGCGTGACAATACTGATGCACTTCCAACCAACAAATATACGGTCTTGCTGAATTTTATGTCTGAACATCAAATATTTTAACATTCAAAAAAACGTAGAATGGCCTTCTTAATTTTGTTTAAATAATTAGAAGTGCCTGAAAGTTGATAATAATACAGGTGCTGTTTATATATATATTAGTTTTTATCAATGTACGATTTTTTTTTTTAGCTTCTTTCTATCATGTTGAAGTTGAAGTGTTATCTGTCCATGAAATAAAATATTCTTTGTAAGTTTCTACTTTGCATTAAATTGAGCGGAATAATTTAGTTATTTCTTTTTAAAGAAGAAAAAACTAGAGCCTCATTTCTTTGTAATTTTTCTTGAAGAAGAAATTTATTCATTCAACAACAAATAACAATTAACTTAACACAACTATATTACATTTTGTTTAAAGAAAGTAAAACTAAACGAGAAGTAGCCTCTTTTTACAAAAAAAAAAAAGAAGCAACATGTTCAAACGTCAAACAATAACGCTGTAGTTATTAATTATAAACTTCATTTTATCTGGATTCAAATTTGTGGAGGGTGAATTTAGAAACAAGACATCGGGACTAGTTTTGAAATTTTTTAATCGATAATTAAAAAAAATGCTTAAATTTCAAATTTTATTTGTCGTTGAAAATCAAAAAGATTAATAATCAACTTTTAGTTGATTGAATACGCTGAGACTTGTGCAACATTATTTCCGCACAGAAAGCCACAAGAAGTGTCTGTAACAAACATTAAAGAAAGAATAAACTAAAAACTAAACATGTTTGGTTTTTGTTGGGTTTTTTTTCAAACAAATCGTTGTATCCCTTTTTGAACATGTTGCTTTTTTTTTAATTAATAATGTTTTTCTTCAAGAAAAATTACAAAGAAATGAGGCTATATAGTTTTTGCTTCTTTAAAAAGAAATAATTATCTAAAACTTAATTTATTACTACTTTTTTTTATTAAAATAATAATTTAAAAAGAAGATACAAGAACTTAACTTTAACTTAGATAAACCGATTTTATTTATTGAATGAAAATAGTAATTAAATAAATAAAATACTGATTTAAAAAATATTTATTTAAAATATTGGAATGGGTACTTAGCCACCATCACCCATCCAGAAAGTACGGCCCTTTTATTGTTGCAGTGGGGTTTTATCTGGACTGGAACCCATGATTTTTTTAGTTAATACTTATTTAAACGTATCCCCCCCCCACTACCATCCAGAAAGTACGGCCCTGGTATTGGTCTAGTGGGATTTTATTTAGACCCCCCCCGTATTTATTTTAATAATACTTTTAAAAAAAATATTGGGAAAGGAAGCCTAGCCCCCTAAGCCCCACTTCTGTAAGTACAGCCCTGGTATTGTTGTAGAGGGGGTTTTATCTGGACCCCACAATGTTCAGTTATTTAAAAATATAGGGAATGGGGGCTTAGCTTCCAAATCCCCATGCCAGAACGGCCCTAAAATCAATTTTCAATTGATTTTTTTTTTTCGATAGTTACCGAATTTTCCTACCTTGTAAAATTACCTAATTTTCCATTACCGAATTTTCCAAAAGTCACTGTTTCCATTCAATCTGGCATTGTCCCAGACTTGGAATTAAAAGAAGATCAGAAGATTCAGTTACAATACATGATCACGATTCGTTTTTGCAGGCTCGGGAGGCAGGATTTCACCTTATCTTCAAAATTCATTTCAGTTTTTACAAAATCGTTGCCACTTCGTTTGTGTAGCTAAAGAAAACAAAGCAAAGTAAACAAAACAAAAACATACTTAAGTAAAAATGCACTTTTGTGTTAAGATTCTCACAAAAGTTATTTTTCATTTAAAAAATATGAATGCTGTTCAATGTTCACTAAAAGAACAGTCTGGTACGTACTGTAATATTTATTTCTTTTATTATATTTTCAAGTCTATGCACCACACAAACTTTGCCAATTATACTAGACTCCATCTGTTTGTGCTGACAGCGGATTAATTGAACACTTAACCAGAATAAAGCAACAAACGCCGCAGTAAACAAAAACAAAAAAATCTATCAGAAGAAGAAAAAACATAGAATGAATCTACATTTCTTTAAAAGTAATGAGTAAATAATACTAAATAATAGGAGACACGCAGCAAAATTCTTGGCTGTGTTTTTTTCTTGTTCCCAGCACATGGAATTGGCATGATGTTCAAACTAGTTCAAACCAGTTTAGGAAATGCGTTTATTTTTATTTTATCTTTCTTGAAAAGCTGTTAGAATTTCTTCTGGCGAGGAAAGATATCCAAGTGAAATCTCAAAATGGGATTGAAGATTTTAATGGCGGTTAAATCTTAAAAGTGTAAAATAAAATAAATAAAAGCTCACATAGCAAATACCAAATAATCAGTGCAATAGCTGGTATACGACGCCTAGGTCGTCCTCCTATACTACTGGCGATTAGTAATATCAGTTTCTTTCCTAAAAACATCACCTTGGACTATGCTAACCGGTAAAAAACAGTCTCCTCTCCTTTTGCTAGGGTCTCAGGTCCTCCCACACCGAAACTTTGATACGGGGCCCCACTCTCTACTACATGTTGATTTCAAGGTTTCCCAACCTGGGGGCCCACAAACCCTCAAAGGAAAGATGATCGGGGCAAGGACATTGCTTTTTTTAAATTACCAAAAATCAGGGAATTATCCACTGTAAATGGAAATTTCAGTACATATTAATTATTTACTTGTATAATGAATAGTTTTATTTTATTATTCTTTTTCAAATAACTACCAATATTTTCATGACTAAATTTTACTCGAAGACAAATGTTTAAGTCGCAAATTTTTACATTTCCATAAAGTTTTACAAAAATTTCAACACAACACATGAAAAACATCTCCGAGAAAACTGAATTTGAGATAACCGATTATTAATTGAAGACAAACCCTCAAAAAGCGAGATAAAAAAAACATTCTTCGGGTGTTTGAACTTCGTCGAAGGACTCGTATTCAAATAAACGTATTTTGCGACATTGCACTTGTGATGCAAACTTTTCATCAATATCATTTTCTTTTGCAATTTCACGCGCTGTCGACAGGAGAAGCATAACCATTTTCGCGATAGTCATGAAGAAAACTGTAAGTTGCATTGATCTCTGCGATCATAATATCGATAGTAACACCAGAAGACTGCAACAATTGACTCAGCATGTTCACCTGAAGCATAACAACGTACCAAATGATGATTCTAAGTACAAAGTTCCAAGTAGAAATCCAGTCCAACAGTGGTGTTGCTTCAGTCGCTGAAAGAATTTTCTCGCAGGCTGATAAGCGCCGTTCTAATGTTTATTTTTAAAAGTGAAACAGCAATGATTTGACTGCATTGATTCAGGATTCCCATCTTGTATCACACTGTGCTTTCAAAGAAATAGGCACAGAAGTTAATAGTATAGCGGTTGCTATGTTTTTCACACCAACATACACTCCAAGTCATTTTATTCGCCTACGATTGGCTAATAAATTACTACTAACTTTATATAGGACAATTTAGTCATCGCAATCGTTCCTTTGGATCTTTTGGTTCTGAGCATACTTACATATTCTGTTTAGTACGTGTGTAATGTAAGATATTTTTAATGTAAGATCAAGTTTTCCCGCGGTACCGTGGGAGCCTACCTCTTTTCCTTAAATAGGGAGACTTTTCGCAAGTCGTCAGTAAGATCCAGTAAGATCCCAACCGTCAACACAGAATTTCGTAACTACAAACTTACATTTTCTCCCTGTAACTTTCGCCAAGCACAATCAACCAGAACTTTGTTGATTCAAACCAGTTTATTCACAACACATTTCAAGCAATTGTATTCTTGGCGTTATTCATTCTTCACATGCAAACTTTCCTCTAACAATTATTTCGGAACATTTATCTCACAAGAGAACTTTCTTCAAACGGTTGATTACAATCAATCTACGGTCAAAGGGAAAGAAATTCCTTCTCTTTAATCTATATTGTGATCACAAATTTATTTCATGCTTGTTGTTGTATTTTATTCAATATATATTTGTTGGTTAACAAATTGGAGTTTGATGTTATTATTTCTTGAATCCTGTACGTGGAAGAATCATTAATATAAATAGTTGTAGTACCTATATATTTGGTGTTCCTGCTACATTTAGTGAATCGACCCGATGCTATATTTGGTACGTATGCTACACTAGTATCTTCCAACAAAAAGTTGAGGCAGAAAATAATAAACCGTTAACTGATCCAAAGAATGTAACCGAAGCCACCCGATGACTGGCAACTCAGACACAACCAGATTCAAAGTGTGTGCATTACAAGGCTTTTTTTTTTATTTATCTCCAGAAAAATACAAACGTGTAGTCAACTTTGACTGCACACGTTTGTATTTTCCTGACATATTTGTGCCATTATCGTAGTTTTGACCTCGACAATCCAATAAATTTATATCAAACTGTTTAACACCCTCATTTAAAAAAAAGGTCTAAAAAATGTCCCTTTCCAGTCGTCTCATCTACGGTGAGAAAACCGAAGAAAGATTCACAAATCTTTACGCCTTCACCGAGTTTACATTATTTAAAAATTACTGACAATTTTTCAGAATGCGAGTTATCAAAAGTACAGTCTAATCTGACCGAATAATATTTACAAAATAAGTCTGAAAGATTGCTTAACAATATCATTTTCGAGATCAGATTGATCAGGTCGATCTGGCTATCTTTACTCAAATAATGACTGTTTAAAAGTCTCGATACGAATTAAAAGAGTTCGCTGAGGAGAGGGTCGTATTTAGCTATCAATTCGATCAAGCCTAAAATATTGCCATTAGACTGAGATTTTCAATTGTTCCCGAAAAGTAAAGATTCTCTCGGATAAAAAATTGTAACATTAACTAATTGTTTCACCACATTCCTCCAAAATTCCTTCTACCTCTGCAGCAAATCCATTTTTGTCCTATCGATTGTGGATTTGCTTGTCAGACCGAAACGCAAGTCTATCCACTGAGACAAGCAGTGTTGATGCGTCTAGCTCAGTTCGTGTATTTTTAATCTTTTCGAAAGACCTTCCCACACATCTGTTCCTTTAACAAAGGCGCAAGAGACTCTGAATTACAAAAAAAAAAGAAGTTTGCAACAAAAACAATGTATTTGATCACTTTTCAAAGAACATCCTAACCATGACCGTTTAACTTTTTCCTTATTTGGCTTTATTCAATAATAGTGACATTTTGAGAAATGCCTTCGAAAGTTGTTTTAAGGATGTTCACTCTGTTCTACTTGAGTCGGACCATGTTTAACGATATCGCATCGGTCTTCATCTGAAATGACTAAAGGTAACTAAGAAATGTCATCAGATAAAGAGGTAAATTCAGGAAAATCTGTTGGTAACTCCCCCGAAGGTGTTTCTTTCTCATTTATGGTTTCTTCTACAGTAGGTGTCTGTTTTTTTCTTTTTCTGTGATTGTTTAGTTGGTTGTATAAAGAATTGGGAAATTCTAGGGATCCACTGATGCTGTCATCTGCACTTACTCCTTTCGTTTCTAAGATCCACCTTTATATTATCTCATACCTTATAAAATAAGATGCAATATTTATCATGGTAACAATAATTGTATCACTGCTAAAATTTAATCTTAAATTTATTTCTTATGTGAAGTTTATAGAAAAACAGTTAATATTTTTGCATGATAGAATAAAATTCTTACTTGTTGAACGGGTTCCGTAATGGATAATTATTTAGAAGTAGTAGTCACAACAATAAATGTCTTTTTAACCTTTTACGTTATATTCGATAACTGAATATTTTTCGGTCATCTTTTGTTTATATATATATATATATATATATATATATATATATATATATATATATATATATATATATATTCAGGAATGAAATATTTGCTTTTCGTCTGGAATTGAAACTGCCTCCTGTCCTAGGGTCTGCGGTTAGATCAAAGGGAAAACTTTTCTGATAATATTTTCTTTCTTTTTTATGTAAGGTCGTGTCTCTAAGTTTACGACTTCGAACTTACGAACCACCGTAATCGAAAAAAATCTCCAATTTTCATTCAATTGAATAAAGTCATTTTTTTTTAAATAACAGCGAAAATTGCCACATAATTTTTAGCCATTTATGGTAGGCGGAAAACTTAGCCTCTACTGCGAAACTCCTCCAAACCTTTTCTATAAATAAATTCTCCATGCCATAAATAATGAAGTGATAAAAAAATTATTTTATAAAAAATTGGAAAGTTTTTGAAAATTGAAGTTTAATCAATCTTTTGACAAAAGATTTCTATTCTTCGAAGCAAAATAATCTGCACTTGACAATGAAACTAATGAAAATGTATCAGCATATTTAAATTTTTTAAACCTTTTTTGGTTTGAAAAAAAATTAAACGTGTTTCTACTTTTTCATTAGATCGTAACACAAAAATCAATTAAGTTTACTTTTTATAGATTTGAATAGAACATTCTTTTTCATAAACTAAATACGTTAGATGGCCGAAAAATATTAACAGCGTCAAACTATTATTCAGACACCAAATTAATGACTTAAAATTTCATACAAAAATATCTAGTCAGATCCTCCGAGTTTGTCCTCTTATAAATCCAGCTCTGCTTAGATGTCTTGTGTGTCTATGAATTTATTCTCCTCTGTTAAGTATTTATTAAAGACAAAGAGAGGGGAGAGAGATAATGTGTGGTATCTTCAATAATTCGTCGAAAGAACAGCATAGAATGATGAAAAAAAGGCCCAAACTTAAAAATAAAGTCAAAATGTTTGTTATTAAGAGAGACCAAAGTATTTTTTAATTATTTGTTAAAATTTTTTTAATCCTTTCTCGGACGTTCTAAATTTTGGTTAAAAATCTTGTTTTTTCTTTTATGTCAGCGGTCATGTAAAATTTCCCATTAGTTTTTTTAGCGCATTTTTTCAATTGAAAAATACATTTCGCCCCCAATACTTAAACTCGAAAATTCGACTTCTGTGTAATTTTGTGATTATATTAATTAAAAAGCAGAAGACTTTGAAGAATATAAATCATTAATTTAAAAAAAATGGAAATGCGTATCTACCCAAAATTCAGCTCTGAATTGTAAATTACAAAACCCAATAAAACTAAGACTGTTTAATTAGAAAAGCTTTTAATGGATTTTATGAATAATATATGATAAGTACATTACTGTTTGAAGCCAACATATTTTTCCGATGAAAAATTAATTTTTTACAAGAATTGTTTTCCTCTTTTTTTTAAATTTAAATACAAAATGTGATAAATTTGTTACATATTTTAAAATTAAGTTTGAATCCGTGTCTTTTTGGAATGAAAAAGATCTATTAAAAGATTTGGGAATGAAACATATTTTTACAGATCATAGTGAAAATATTTTTTAATATGCAAAAAATGTATTAAAAACGTTTTCTCCAAAACTATGGATGCACGGTTCAGAAATAATAGGTCACATGTTTTAAGAGTTGTTTCTCCTGATAGTGAGGATCAATTGTTTCGTTTTCGTTCGTGTCAAATTCTCTGACTGACCATCATCGTCGCATTTTCAAAATTTTTAATTTTCTTTTTTATTTTCTATTTCACTAAGTATTTTTTCAGTTTTTAAATACAATTAATTTATTGTTTTTCAGTGAGAGACATAGTGTAATTATTAATTATTTTCTTTTTTAGATTCAATTTCAGCGCAGGCTTTGGACATTTCTTCGTTAAAAAAAAGTATCTAAAAAAATCAATAAAATATTAGACATTTGAAAGTATTTAATTTTTAAAAATTACTGTATAGTTAAATAAGCGAGTTCACTTAAAATTCGAAAATACTGTCACTTCTGTCCTTCCGTCCGATAAATTCCCCTGAAGTTAGTTATCAATCCATTGACGTAAACGTCAATTCACACCTCCAAAACCAAACACCACGGTTAGACAGGCTTCTTTTATGTTCAACTAAATAATTTTCTGCTAAAAAATTAAGCAATGTTTGTTTCCAATTAAATTAAGTAAACTTTAAATTTTCATGGATAATCTTGGAATAAAAAATTATTTTAATGAGATATATTCCCCTCTTAATTGCTTTAAAAGAACTGTTCAGAAAGAAAATTACAATTTAAAAAATAAAAAATAAGCGCTACTGAAATTAGCACTTCTGTCCCCGTCCTCCCCCTCCCCGGTAGGCATAGGGCTTCCACGCTGTTGAGAGGTTCGGGGTAGTAAGTACCGACTCTGTCGATTATTATAATTGATGATTGACAATTTAACTTAGGTAGAAACATGTACAAAAATCAAGAAAACGCTGCTGAAACTAGGCCTTTGGGGCTTCAACCGCGTCGGGGATGTGGATACACGATGTACAGGGTATTTCAAAAGTCGTATTACCATTGATAACCTTGTAAATTTTATATTTACCAAATGGAATCATGTTTCTGTATGTGACAATATATTATTGTCGAATTATGGAAGATGATCTCATGCAAATTTTCCCTGGTTGCTATTTCACAAGTGTATTTTTTCTGCCAAGTGTCACGTGACTTTTGGAACAACCTGTATATTATTAGTTGATGACTTACAGTGTCAGTTTAAAAATAATTTAAAAAATGGCGGATGGCCATAAAACAGTACTGAAAGAAATGGCAGAGGCCACAACGGGGTCCCGCAAAGCACGCAAAACGGTCGGTGGTTATACGCTCCGGCCATGCCCTTTTGCACAACACACGGAGGTACTGATTTGTGTCTCTAGTACTGGAACGATATATAGAAACATAATCATGCTTTGTAGGAATTGTGATTCCTTTTTTCACTGGGGTTGAATGTATAAACCAAAACGGAAAGTGTCATCATTCAAATTTACGATATCAAGTCGTGCACATTTTCACTGAAACACTCAGAATAATTGCAACAATGATATGTTTAGAAAAACAGACAATTTAAAAGTTGAGGTAATTCCTTCTCCACTACTACAAAATGTTTAAAAGTATGTTGTGTTATTGTAACATAATTGTTAATATTCCTTAAATAACTGATCATCTTGATGAGGAAACTGGAGTAAGACCGTAAAAGGTTTCATTACTTTCTCTTCGCCCCGCTCTCTCTCCTATGACACACACAGATTGCTCGGTGAATATCATTAAAGACACATTGAACCAATAATTTGAAAGCATGTTTACTTAATGAAAGAACTGTTACATCGCTTCGGTATACTTGAACTTTATAAAAGTAAATTGATTATAGTTTTAGTGGTGGAAGTGGAGTTGCTCATACCTCTAATTCACGTTTCCCAGCAGGCTTATCTTTTTGGAACAAAATAAAACTTAATCACCTCCCGGTTTCATCAATGTTATGAACACTAGAACTAATTGCTCAGTTGAAATCAATGAAGCAAAGTGTTTTCTCGACCCACAAGAGAGGATGCGGTCTCAGAACACCAGCCGAACAAACTTGTACACTTAACCATCGGGTTATACTTGATACTACATGAATTATAATGGATGGAGAAAAAGTTCATATAATCGATGCCTTCTCATGGCTATTACAGAAAAGCTTTTTCACTTATTAAGTGAAGGAACAATTGCTTCCTGTACCAGCTACTACTACTACTACTACTACTACTACTACTACTTAAACACTTCCCGAAAGTGAATGCAACTTACTCGGATCACAGATTTTTTGTCCCCGAGTCGCTACCATTTCACCAGCTGCACATCCACATTGAACGTGTTATGTAATATAAACGTATAGAACACCATTAGGAAAAGAGTCTCATCAAATTACAGAGCCATATGTCTTATTTCCCTGACAAAAGAAACTCCTAAGATTTCATTATAATCATTTTTATTTAAATCCTTAAGTATTATTTAAATATACATTTTAAACAATTGTGTAACGAAGTAATTTTTTTGTCAAGTACTTTATATTATTGAAGTTATATTCTAACTTCAGGAAAAACTTTCTAAGACGTTAAATTGTAAAAAAAAAAAAACAGTTCCACGAGTTGCTCGTTAATGAAATAAAACACTCGCAGAACTTGCTGATATGATCAATAGATATATCTATATATATATATATCTATATATATCTATATATATAGATATATCTATAAGTTCTAACTGATATATGTAGACAAGTTATGCTATCTCATCATGCTCATGCTAGTCGTGAATAACCAATTCTCTACGCTTCGGGTGCAATAGAATTTGAGATCAAAATGTTTCCAACCTATTTTATGCTTTCTTCTTGTTTTTTGTTGCTTTTCGCTCTGCTGCTTGTATGCATATGGACAGTCCGTAAAATTTTTACTGGTTAATATGTGCGCATGTCTATGACACTGGCATAAAATTCGTGTATTTTTGGACACCTGACATTCGCAAGCTAGTCTCGTAGGCTATTATTGTTATTAGAGCGTATTTGATTTTGCTGGGTTATCCACTATATTGGCCCTATGCCAGACTAATGTAAACCTAGAAAATATCGATAGTATACGTACATTAACATGCATATTCAATATAACACTTTTTTTTGCAAGTACAAGTTCATGATTTATATTATTGCTAAAAAATTTATTATGACGTTTGAAAATTGCACCCCACCACCACCACCATGAAATTATTTGTAATTCTACCATCATTATAAGTAGAAAGTTTCTCTTCGTCTAATGACATTTTCATCACAACATTTGAAATATTTCAAGTAAAATTGCCTCGCGTTACAAAATCATCTCTATTTGTTTTTAACATTTTTCGCATTCATCTAAGTCATTAACAAAAACAACGGCATTCATAAAATTTTATTGCATGTTAAATTGTGCCATAGATATTCTATAAAAATATACAAGCTTTAAATAATTCCAATTAAAAGTTTCAAAACACTAAAAAAGAATATTTTAAATGATCAATATTAAACATTGAAACTTTAAAAAATTCATCTCTCAAAGGCATGAAAATGTCATTCAATGCAAATCTAACCATATTTTCTAAGTTTATCTAAATATGGCAACCATAGTATTTATTGTTGCTCTTCTTATCTTAGATTCCATGACAATTCGGCATCCATGTACAGGTTCCTTGAATAATAAGAAAAAATAATGTCTTCCATTTTCTTCTCTTATGCACAGGCTCATAGATTTGTTTTACTTTACTTTGTGTGTGTGTGTGTGTGCGTGCGTACTTGTTTCCTTATTTTCTATTTCAGTGTTTCTGGAGGCGTTATGTTATAAACCATCCAAACCCACAATATTTGCTGAATGCGCTGTGTGCGTGACGTCAGATAAGCCTCAAATTCCTTGGTTTTGTGTTTCTTTTTTGGATAATTGCCTCAAACGAAGCTGCTTCTGTTGCTGGAACTATTAAACCAACATGGCGTGCCCTACCGGTTTAGGAAATCCCTAACAGGAATGTAGATTTCCTTTTTTAATTTTTATTTTTGTATTCATTAATTTATTTATTTTATTTTGTTGTTGATCAATTTCCGTGCGATTGCTTCGAAGTTGAGCAATGCGATTAGAAGCCATAATTCATCGGTTCAACATTCAATTCTTGATTAGCGCTATATAACACAAACGCCGGGAAACGTCCCGCAACGATGCATTCATCCCATCATAAAATACTGTTAATAGACAAAATAAACAATCAGCAGTTTTGGTAGGCCACTAAAGGCGATCAGTTTATGTATTTTTCCGATTTGATGTCAACAATAAAAATTGAAAAAAAAAAAAAAAAAAAAACAACTGTGAGTCCTTGCAAACATTTTGTACCTATAATTAAAACAAACGAAATTAGTTCTTATGTCAAGAATCATCAGTTGAAGTTAATAAAGTAGTTAAAAATAATACTGAAACGGAAAGCCATTTTCATAAGAATGTGCATCAAAATATTATACACTGAAATGTTCAATCAATGTAACTCCATCAAACATATTGGTACAGCCTAATTGGTTTTATTTATTTCATTTCATCTGTCATGACAGTATGAGACCCCGGGAGAGGCATTATTATCCCGTTTTGAATTTAGTTAACTTAAAATAAATTATAAATACATATTTTTGCCTGACAGGTTAATATCAGTTAAAATTATAGTTAACAGCCCAATGTATTGATCCTTTTACTAATAATGCATCTCGAGTAATTGAACACAATTTTAGTGAAAAACTTCATGCAGATACATAAAGTTGGTGATCAATGTTATTGAAATCAGAACAAATTTACCGCTGCAAATAAATCTCTACACGTGATGATGATGACGACGATGGTGATGATTTTTATTTATAGATTTAGACTGAAGTAGATATGACATCGACAATTTTTAAATAAAATCAAGTTCATTTAATTTGTGAGTTAATTTATTTTGATGATCATATCAAAGTCTTAACTATCTTAATGCTAGTGTCACTGCTTGGTTAATTTTAAACGAATTGTTCTTGAATGCCATCAGCATAATATCCATCTAAAGTATTAAGACATTGAAATATTAGATTAATATACTTTAAAAACTTGGTAATTCTAGTATCATTAACAGATATACATTAAACACGTAAATTATATATTTGATGGCACATAAATAAATGATGATATTATGCATGACATCTCACCTAATCTTTGAAAGCTGAATTGAGGAAGAAGAAAACATTTCATGCATTTTACTGCATATACTAATTCTTTGTAAATAGGAGGTAAAATCGCAATGCGTCTTCTAAACAAGTGTCGGCTAGCTGAAAAATTTAGAATGATGGATAAACGTGCTGTAGACGGGATTGATGTGGCAGCAGATCTCAGCAGTAATAGGTGTAAAATGATCGGACCAATGCTTGGCGATCTCTTAATGCTTGGTAGTTATACTCAGATGGTTTTCATCTGTTTATTGATCACGTCTCCCAAGGGACAAAAGCTATTTTTTGTTCAGTTGCAGACAGCTTGGAACAAATGCTGTGTAAGGTGATTGTCAGAAAATATCAAACCGAAATAGGTGCAAAGCAATTATCGCAACGCTAACTTATCTATTATCAATATTTACAATATTATTCTGATTTTTTAAAATCTTATATGCTCTAAGGTTAAAAGGTGCACATTTCTCTTAATACTTCTTCAGTCATTTATATGCCGAGAACAAATCAAATATAGAGCGTTAGGTTGTCATTCGGACATAGTTTTCATAAAAGAAGCTACATTATTCTTTACGGTGTTACCGGCAAATCAAATTATGGTATTTTTTCCAATACTTTCAAAATCTGCGATTTTTAATTGCAAGATAAAAAATATCTGATAATTAATGCAACAACATAATTCAGTATCCGTTTTAATTGTCTAAACAATTCTAATTTGAGAAGTAAATTATAAAACAGAAGCAATTAAAATGTTAAGAAATAATACTGTTATCTTAGTCTAGATTTTAATTCATGACGTCTTCGAAGAAAACTCCTGTAACCTTTCCGTATAACTTGAATTTCGGAAAATATTGATCCAAGAGGCAATGGATTGAAAATCAAATTGTTAAAATATCAATTAGTTAACTGTACTAATTTTCATAGTAGTTTCAGATTTGCATTCAATGCTACCATTGACTTAGATTTTATGATAAACAGTTTAGCTTTTGGAGAATCCAGAATTATCCACACTTTTGTCTAAATATGTGTTATGGCAAAAGTGCAAATAATTTTTTTTACTTGCCATCGTATATTTTGAAGTTACTGTGATTTTGGGAAAAGATTTCTATTAATTAAAAAAAAAATTATGCCGTTGTTCCTTTATGTTATTTCTCAATCCATTTAATAATTTCTGTGCAAAGAAAATTCTTTATTTTCATTCATTTTATTTATTTATTTGTATTAATTTAGAGACGAAGATTATCTTCGTATATCACCCTCACTTTATCAGTATTGAAGGTTTATTTATCAAATTATAACCTTTATAAATATTTTGTTTATTATTCGACTCTTTTTGCGTGTTTCATTAGGCCTTTTACTTAGAAGGAATATATATCCTATTCGTTTTTTTTTCGAGTTTTTACAGCTGCAACTTATTACTTGTTGGTTTGCTATTTGCGTTTCATTCAACCAATATTATCAATATTATACTGATATGATATTATATGTCAATATTATTGCTTATCAAATTACGTTTTGTTTTGTTTTATTTTAAGGGAAATAAAATTCACTTTTTAAAAATATAATAATTACAGATAAATGTCAACAATCATATCGTTTATACAGTCTTTTCAAGAAAGTTGTAAAGCAACGCTCAAAGCATTGCTAAATAGGAAATAATTCGCAGAAAAAACAGCATAGCATGATGAAAAAGGCCCCAAAGTTTTATTGTCAAAATGTTTATGTTATTATTAAGCTTTTTACAATCTGCGACACGATAGTATTTTAAAAATATTTTTTTGATATGCAAAAAATGTATTAAGAACGTTTTCTCCAAAACTATAAATGCATGGTTCAGAAATAATACGTCATGTGTTTTAAGACAAATGCCTTAAAAAATTGCTTTGCTTTCCTTCTGGTTGGCACGTATTAAATTCTCTAACTGACCATCATCGTCGCATTTTCAAATTTTTTTAATTTTCTTTTTTACATTTTATTTCACTAAGCATTTTTTCAGTTTTTAAATATAATTAATTTATTGTTTTTCGGTGACAGATATTATTAATTATTAATATATTTATAAATTATTATTATATTATTAATTATGCAATTATTAATTATTTTCTTTTTTAGATTTAATTTTTGGGACGCAAACAGTGCAGGTTTTGGACATATCTTCGTTAAAAAAGCACTTAAAAATTAAATACTATTGAAAGTATTTAATTTTTAAAAATTGCTGTAAATAAACTGGTTCACTTTGAAACTTTTCAATTTGAAAATACTGTCACTTCTGTCCTTCTGTCCGATAAATTCCCCTGACGTTAGTTATCAATACCTTGACATAAACGTCATTTCACACCTCCAAAACCAATCACCACGGTTAGACATGCTTCTCTTATTTTCAACTAATTTTTTTCTGCTAAAAAATTAAGCATTGTCTGTTTCCAATTACATTAAGTAAACTTTAAATTTTTTAATTTTCCTCAAATAACTTTTGAAAAAAAGTTGTGGAGTGAGGTAAAATTTCAAGTTTTATTAAGCAGGAGTCTTATTAATTGTAAGTCGCTGGCAAGATCAGCGCAATAAAATTGATGCTGACATTAAAGTTCAGCAGTAGATACCTTCTGACAATCATATTCCCTGAGATCGTGCCGATCGTGAAAAATTAATATCAATCGCAGCTATCAATTTGGCTTTCATGAAATATAATGCGTAATTATGAAACATATTTTCTGGACAAATAAAATATCAGTTGACTTTCCAATTTATTTAACGCGTTCGTTCCTGCTTTTAATCAATTATCACATATATTCGATTCATATTTACGAACTTCATGGGCGTAAAATAATACTCTGTATGTTGGCAATATCTTGTGTACAAATTTTATACAACTGCTTTTGATAGTAATTTCTATTATCGACCTAAAATATGAGCCTTAATCAATTCACCTCTTATTTGATAGATTGGTCATAGTTCTATTCTTCGAAGAGAAAGGTCAACTGGGTCATCTTGCGAATAAAATCATTGGTTGTCTGTTAAATGGCAAAATTATTAAGTTTTGGCTTTGGTTGGTCATACCCAGAGCCTCCATTCAGTGTATCGTATTCATCGTATTTATCTTTGTTCTATGCGCGCGTGTCTATTTCATCTCGCTAAGCAATCGACTGGCAGTTAAGCAGAAGGTCATATTTGCTTAAGCGAGACGAACAACTCTGGTTTGAAAGCACTGTTTGGTTACTACAAGCGAATAATTATTGCTAAACTTGGAAACTGACTGATCGACCAATGGATCGGTCGACTGAAGGACAGTAAACAATATAAAAGAACTTCACAGACAGAATTTGAACAACCCGAACCGGATATTTAATCGATTATAATGTGATAGCAGCATTCAAATTACGAGACCGGGTTTCCGAATGTATAGTTTAGATGTGAAGTCAAAATTATTGATAGAATAGAGCAAATATTTGTTTCAGCTACAGACTTCCCTTCTGGAGATATCAGCCACTTATGACAGCCTCCGAAATGCCAAGAGCAGTATTGAGAAGTGGGGGATGTCTAAAAAAGGAATTATACTTGTATGTTACGATAGGCACAAGGGCTCAAATTATGTCGCCAACATTTTCTGGGCGGTCCTATATAGTAACTGCAACATTTCCCTGTTTAATGGCGATATTGCTATACAAGTAACTGACTGATTCATTTTGTTTCTTTCAATCACTCTCTTTATATTGGAATGATATCATTCAAACTGATTTGTCACCAAAAAACAAATATTAAATATGCAGCTGTTATAAGTAAAAAACAAAAAGACCATGTAAGGACAAATATCTCAGAAGATAACTGTTTCTGATTCTTTGTTTTTCTGAGTGGGATATTTGATAAATGAATAAAATTATTTTGAAAGAGTTTTATTCCTAATATTCGAAACATGCAACATTACAGTCGTTGCTGGTGTGAAAGAATCGTTAAGACAGATAATCTCGGACAGTAGTTGTAAAATTATAGGCCAAATACCTTTAAATGACTTATATGTTGATTCATTGGAATAATAATTTGTTGAACTAACTTTTGTGGCGACGAAAAAGTTGATAAGCATCAACTCACTTGCAGCGTTATATTTTTTTAATTCTTTTGCAGAAGTTCATTATGGTAAAATTATAAGCCTACAATTGTTATCAACTCGATCTGGAAACTTTAGATAATCAAATCTAAGCACCGTCATAGAGATACACAACTGATCAAAGCCAGCTTCATCGAAGAGGCAGGATAAAAGTGCGTGTCAATTCAAGTAGCACAACTCATAAACAGATATCGTAAAAGCTGTAATCAACTGACACAAAAGTATAAATTGCTCGAAGATAGACGGCTGACATAAAAGAAGTGCTGCACAAACGTTACAGTCAAACGATAACAAGTAATGTCTATGCAATATGACTCTGATTTCAAATTGACTTCGACATTTTGCAGTTTTTTCATGGATTATTACCTAACGAGTTCTTGACAGTAATGCTTTCTCGTTAAGGAAATCTTTACTAGCAAATTACTGCTTGGATTTTTTAAATTACCTTTCTTTGATTTGAGCCAAAATTTGTGACAACCTAACCAGATCTAAGATTTCCGATATTATATCGTTATTTACTTATTTTTTATCATCATTGAATGACCCGAAAGACAATTTAGAATTGTTTGTTCAAAATCTGCGAGGATATGTTCGCAAAAAGCTTTTACTTTTTAGAGGTGATGTTTAAATCCAAGAACCGACATATTTTCATAGTCTTTTTCTTCTAGACAAAGGTTACTGATATACTACATTCTTATAAGATACAATCGATTTGTCAAGGTATCAAGTCTCGAGTCGTACTTGAAACTCGTGTTAGTATTTATATAGATGTTTCGCAAGTTTCAAAATTTTCAAACATAATGACATTTAGGAGAAACTTTACTTTTTCTAACTACGTTTATAGTAAAGAATGTCACCAGTCCTTTCTAGTATTTTCATTCTATCTTCACAAACCTTCTGTAATTCTGATTAATAACTTAATTGATAACTCGCCGTATTAAACAGAAATTACAAAAAGAAAAGACTAATCAGACGATTTAAGAACAGCTGTAAATGTCATCAGTTGGATTTAAATCTCATCTGGAAATACAATTTCTCACCTCATTGCCTCATTCACTAACCTCTTATTAGTCACGTGTTTTACTGATTCAAATATTGAAAATTGTGTGACATGATTTTTATGACAAAAATATTCAAGGCATTTCTATATATTTATGACTTGCCTGGAAATATCATTCGTAATTATGGCTTATAATTATATCAGAGAATCAGTAATATAAGTTTTTTCCTTCACCCTTTTTAGTCGTTATGCACCTATTTATATAGTTATTTATTTAGTTCTCGATTGAGTTCTTAAGAGTTTAGCGGTTAGACCTTTTATTTTTTTTTAATTTATTGTTTCTTTATTATTACTAACTTTGAATGTGTGTAATGATTTTTTGCTTATCCTTATTTTTCCTATCCTTTGTTTTAATATAATTTATACATTAATATATACTTTTAAAATTTAAGTTTTAAGGCTATAATATAATTTTGTATTCACCATTTCACTTAGTCTTAGTTATTTCATCAACACTATCAAAAATCATATGATTAGATACATTGATTTCTTTGATATATTACTTTGTGAAACTAATGTTAACCTTCAGTGCTGTGTACTAATCAATATTAATGGACTAATGGACCAATAGTATTGAATAGCTAATGAGCTATTCTTATTAAAGTAACCTATGAAAAAGTGTTTAGATGTAATCGACCCACTTCCGTAATTCTGAGCAAATGATCAAACATCCGAATTTATCCGAATCCATTCTTAGGCGGGTCGAGAACATTTCAGCACCCGTCTTGTAAATTAAATTTTCCGAATTTTTTTTACAAATGAAGACTATTCATAGCAATTCTGTGTATCATGTCACTCAACAGATTGAAAAATAAATGTATAATTCTCAAATAAACACAATTTTATTGCGTTGAAACTAAGCAATTCTGCTCTTTCGACTTCCAGTATAATTCACATTCCATAAGTGAATTCTGATAGTGCTCAATATTTTAGCAATGTCCGATGAAGCTTTAGTGGAGAGGCTTAGTGAAAGTGCTAAATCAGTTCTCATCATACGAGTCAGTTGATTTCATTTCTTTTTATTCTGTAATTGCTGGTTGCTCTATTTATTTGTAAAGGACATTAGAACAATCCAGAATCATTTTAAGGAGCAAACCGCTTGCATACAGATAGAAAATGAATTCAGTAAATACCAAAAAATAGAAAAGGGCGGAAAGACAAACTTGTATCTTCTCACCGTTCTTATTCAACCTTTACAGTGAGACAATCCTAAGAGATCTAGAGATCCTACCAGTATTCGAAAGATTTTTGTTCTTTCCCCAAATTAACCGTAGTAAGGAATTTGCATTTTTTGCTGATTGGGTTAGTTGTTATCCTGTTTTTCTTGAAGTAAAATAAAGAACCTTGTTAAATAATATAATATTAATTTCGTTGCTTTTTCTTTAACCCACAGACCAAGGCAGCCTTCTGGACGGAGCATTTACTATCATAAACACAGTTCTCTTTGATTGGATATCATATTGAATATTTGAGTTTCAGACCCGGTGATATTAAAACTTCCTCTCGACACCTCGGTAAAATAGTAAAATAGGTGAAAATCCAAAAAGCATCTATTCTATGCTTTATCTGTCTCTACTATATGTGATTAATTTTGGTCCATATTAACTTTAAACTGTCTACAATTTCAACAAGAGTAATTAATATACTAAATTTGTCTCGGATGTTTGAATCCATTCTTCGCATACTTGACAAAGAAGGCGTTCAATTAACCAAATAATATTGCATAGGTTAATTACTCTTCTCAAATTTATAGACGATGCATATATAATTACTTTGCATTCCGTTATGTAGTATTATTGCCAAAGACCCCCATTGTGCAATCAAAGAAAACAGCAGCAACTAATAACGTTCATTGTTTCTTGGTCCTAAACTTTATAATCACAAAAACTGTCAGCAGAAGGGGCGGGGAAGAGAATGGTTTATTGCAAGGTGAACTCTCCATATTTTTAACCACTAAAACTTGGAATAACCTTTTCCGATTGATATTCACAAAAAATTTCCATCATGAATACTCGACCTTTCAATGAGTTTTTAAATTAGGTACCTCGACTAATTAGCGTTACCTAAGGTTGAAAGTGAATTTTAAAAAATGAAAAAGTTTTCTTGAAGTTTTCATTTTAGCTTTAATTCAAAGCTAAATGATCAAATTTACTATTCTCAGTAAGCAAAATACTCTGTAGTGTATTTCAAACAGAAATTATATTGATTAGAATCGATTTTTTCCCCTAAAATAACTGATTAGCGTCCTTTTTAGTCGTCTTTCATCGCAATGTAATTCTCTGTATTAAAAAAAATCCTCCAAAAATAAAATATACTTTTCGGAAACTTTATTTGAGGAATATCAACTGGTTTAAAGTATAATTAATCTGATTTGAATGAAATATCATTTACGTTACGTTTAAAATAACACAGAAATGTATTTTTAAAACAGTGGCGGTGATTTTTTTTAACCGACAGATTCAGGTTTACGTAATTGACAAGTACTGATAAGGCGTTCACAGGTTTATTGTTGTTCTACAGAGACTTTCTCTGTTAAAACATAATTTAAGAAAATAACGAGTGGGCGCCTTTTTTATATAATTTTAAGCACTCAGTAATCTAAAAAATTTTGGAAAATATACTCCGTAATTTAATTTTAGGAATGTTGAGTTTACTATAGTCATCGCTCTTATTTTCTGATAATGTCGTGTGTGGTCGCTCATACTTTCAAAATGGGCACGTTGATAGATATAAAAAAAATTAAAAATGATTTCAAAAATCTTACTAAATAATGATTTCTATTAAACTTTCAGTTTTTGATTAGTAAATATAGTTTTCACTTAATAACAATATCACCTAACGCGATCAAAGTTTTGCAGAATTTTTAAAAAATTTGAAATTTTATAAATTATTGTAACTAAAATAAAAACAATTCTTGTAAAAATTCATTATTCATCGAAAAATTCTTTTCTTAAGACTATAATGTCCTTAATATTTATTATTTAATTATTAAATAATGTGATAGTTTTAGTACATTTTTAATTTCACTAATCGGAGCAGATTTTCGTGAAATCAGTAACTGTTCGAAAACATGGATGATTTACGTTTTATGAGTCGTCCTGCATTTAACTAATAAAAAGAAAACTTTGCGACCAGAATTTAATTTCTCGAAATTCCATGAAATTAAGTACGTGGGGGTAAAAATGTAAAAAATATTTTTACCAAATTTAAAAAAAAATAATAATTTCAATAATAATTTCATTCATTTGTGAATGAGTCCTAAAAGTCCTGAAAGTCCTTTGAAAGTCCTAATATTTGAAAGTCATGAAAATCCTTTGAAATCCTAATATTTGAAAGTTTTGAAATCCCGAATGTCCTTTGAAAGCCTTAATATTTGAAAGTTTTTAAAGTCCTTTGAAAGTTCTAATATTTGAATGTCTTGAAAGTCATGAAAGTACTCTTTGAAAGTACTCTTTGAAAGTCTTGAAAATTCTGAAAGTTCTTTGAAAGTCCTAATATTTAAAAGTTCTGAAAGTCCTTAGAAAGTCCTAATATGTGAAAGTCTTGAAAGTCCTGAATATCGTTTGAAAGTCCAAATATTTAAAAGTTCTAAAAGTCCTATTTGAGTCTTAAAAGTCCTTTGAACGTCCTAATACTTGAAAGTTTTGTAAGTCCTGAAATTCCTTTGAATGTAATGAAAGTCCTTTGAATGTTATGAAAGTCCTTTGAAAGTCCTAATATTTGATAGTCTTGAAAGTCCTTTTAAAATCCTAATATTTGAAAATCCTGAAATTTTCATTTAAAGGCGCTAAAATATACATAGTAATCTTTTGGTCCAACGTAGTAGAAAGGATTAAAAAATTTAATAAAATGATAAACATTTTGACGATAAAACTTTGTTTTTATCAAGTTTGTGACTTTTTTCATTACAGTATGCTTTTTTTTTATCGAGAATGTAGAAGTACCTATTTGAAATGTATTCACGATCAAGATCTTTCCATCTGTTCTGTCTTCTCGCCCTTTTCTCACTTGTTTCAAAACATTCATTTTGAAATAACTAAAACTTTCAGGTTATTATGTTCGATTTTACATTCGATCTGTTGAGATTCGGAAGTCTACATCAAATCCTATATTCCTTAACAATATCGGGTATGCGAAATAAGAAGTAATCGATAACTCTTCAATGAGATCTCGACCCCTCTATTCCTTCAGTGATGTCTCGCACACCACCTATGATGAGTTTTCAACGAGATCTCGTACGCCATGCAGGAATGATTTGTTGTTTCGTTATCAGCCTTTCATTTTGTGTACATCTTTCCTACATTTTAAAAGCAAAACTTTAGGAAGCATCTTTTTGTCAATATCAAAGGTTTTTCATACTTTCCATTTATTAAGTCAATGAATGCAGTAATAGTTATGGATTTTTGCTAATAAAGAAAAAAATGTAATTGCGAAATATAGGAATATCGAATAATTTTTATTTGTGGTTCTTCAAATGTAATGATTTTGAATTTCTGTCTCGAGTTCAATACTCATCAACTTTTGAGACATTACCAATCAATACACGATTTCCTTGTGAAACTACATCGCATGAAAAAGACGTCTATTGTCTTAATACTTTCATTCCGAAGAAAGGTTATAATCCTGTTATAGTTAAGGAAACACGTTTGTCACTGACAAAAGGATCGATAGATTCATATGAGCAAAATATTATATGGGTTTCTACCCTTATTAAAACTATTGATAATAACTTGTACTATTTATGATTAAATCTAAAAGATTCTACATTAAAGCATTGGCTCAGAAATTAAAGGGTAAAACGGACCACGTATTAAAACAAAACCTCAAAATAAGTTCTACAATAATGAGGATAAAACAAATATAAATCTTCAAAGAGCAAAACTAAGACAATTAGTGTGAACCAAAATGTTTCAATTTGTTCTAATTAGTTTTTCGATTGCTAATGACTGACGAGAGGTTAGTCACAAAATAAAGTATACACATACCATTTTCCTTCCAAACTATTAAAGATAAATTGCTATAATTTAAAAAAAAAACATCTGGATTCAGGGTATTCAAAAGACTCTACGTTGTTCTCGTGATAAATACTGCAAATTAAGAATTCGATGTTTCTGCAAAATAAGAATTCGAAATATTTTAAAATATTTATTGAATCTTTTCAATGTTATTCAATTGATTTTGAGTTACAGGAAAATGAACTTGATTCTTTTTTTATCAATAATATAACACCTCATAAAATGTAATTTTCAAAACGCAAATAAAAGCCATAAAAGGCATTAAAACAATGCAAAAATAAGCAAATATTAAATCTATCAAATGTCTGTAGCACAAGTTTACAAGTATGGCGAATTCAGTGAGGATTGAACATAATGCTAAGTGATCAGAGATATGCCATATTCTCGTCGTGGGGTATTATTTAATATTTTAAATACCCTACGACGAGAAAAATCTCGTATTTGGAGAGCTGGTTTATTTTCCGGCCAAACTGTGGAGAGGTAACTGGTTTTCTCACAGTACCAGAATGCTGGTCTATTTATGGAGAGGATTAGCACATCAAAACAGGAATGTAGCAGGTTTTCCTGTCAAACAGCAATTCGAATCTCCATTCCCTTTGTTTATGGTCAGAAGTCACCCCGACCTTTCTTCAAACTATATATATATATATATAGGGAGAGAGAGAGAGAGAGAAAAGGAGACATAGATAGACAGAGACGGTCATGTGTATCTATAACACCCACATATACCTGGATCTCCGTTATATCTAATATCTAACTTCGGAAATATATTCTTTGCATTCGAAATCTGTCTTGGTCATGGACAATTTTCAGCAGTGACCAAAGGTATGCCCTCAATGAGAAATTTCGCGCATTTAGCACCTAAAAGAATTTTAACCTCGAATCTCGGGAGTTTTTTAATTACATAATCTATTGTTAGTTTTATAATTTTACTAGAATTTCTGACAACCACAAAGCTGGTTTTCGATGTCACTCACTTTGAGCAGATCAACCAGTAACCCATCGTCATTGAAGAGGTGGATGTCTGCATTATCCTTCTGAATAACCTTCATTTCATCGATTTCGGATGCAGATGAAGTTTCCATTTTTAGGTTAGCTGCCGCTATTCGTTCCCTTTTGTCTGGCCTCCTCGTTTGTCGGGGTAGTATTCTCATTTTTGTCTTGGGTTGCGTTTTTAGTTGTCTTTTCTATCCTTTCTTTTTGAAGGCGTTATAAAGAAGCCCTAAACTGTTTAATCATATCGAGAAAAGAAAAAAAGTCCTAGTTAGCGTTAGATATTTTACAAAAGTTGAACAACTGGACCATACCGGGACTTTGATTTTTTTTTCTCCAAGAATAGAGGTCCAAAATAAAAGTACTTCCTTAATCCAGAAAAATTCTTCTGAAGAACAAAAAGGCTACAGAAAGAAACGACGCGAAGCGAATTTTTTAACCAATTCTGGTTCATTTAAAAAACAAACAAATTATTGACTATTTCCGTTATAAATCTCAATCATTTTAAGTAAATTTAAGTGAATATCACTTCTTGGGCTTTCAAATTTAATTTATATTGAACTACTTTCTTCTTTCTGTACATACAATTGTAAATTCATTCTGTTTCCAAAATTGACATGTTAACTGTAAAGATGTGCGTATTTATAAAACATAAATTGGTTAATAGAAAATCATCAAAACGTGTTGAACATTAAACTTGTTTGCAAGACATCACCCTACTGAATGTTACCTGTGTATATATATATATATATATATATATATATATATATATATATATATATATATATATATATGTGTGTGTGTGTGTGTTTTTGAATCGGTGTTAGAGATATAAGACATATACACTTAGCGTTTGTCTTACAGTCGATATTATATACATATATTTCGACAGCTTTAGGCCTATTCAAGCAAGTCTATTCTAAGAATTTCTAGCAAATCTTCTAAAATGAATCTCCATATATAATCAATAAGAATGATATAATCAAGTAAAAAAAATGATGGAGTTTCTTTATTTTCTTGTTTACATTGCACACATACCCCTTCAGTGAGATCTGTTTTAGCAAAAGAGAGATAGATAGTAGGAGTGACAAACATAAAATTAATGTATGTAAAATCTACGACATTTCACAAAACTTCCAAACTTTTTTTATTGTCTCTATTATTCTCGCTTTACCAATATGGAGTTGAGAAAAGGCGACAAATTATCAAATCGGTAATTAATACCAACTGACGAGAAAATTGTTTCACATTTGTGAACCTGCTGCAAGCCACTTATCGTCTGTCATTATCCATCAGTGAAATATAGAGAACAGGCGAATAAGTTATTCAAGACTCTGGCAGTTGGCACTTAATTTGCAAGTGCAAAAAGCATCTAAGGCATCTCATAGTAGTGAGTTTAATTCTCACTAGGTGCCCACACTTGTGGTCTTGTACCAAAAGTAAGCTACACAGTAAATAATAACTACGAAGGAGACTAACCCATGAAAAGCACTCTTGGCTCAATGATACGTGGAACTATAAACTACACAGTCTCTTAATTGTGCTGGTATTAATATTTGATAGACAAGAGAGCATACTTAAGCACCGCCTGCTTCAAGTAAGCGCCAACGTTAATATCTCCGGATAACAATTTCTGGAATATTTAATATGGAAATGAAACGTACTGTTTTCTTGTTTTTCCCACAATTTCCTCTTATCCCACTATCATTCCGTAAAAAATAATCAGATAGTTAATGCTTTAATTACTGCAGAATGTTGAAATATATTCATCATCATTAAGAAATTTGGGTTGTGATAAGGATAACACTGAGAATGAAATAAAAAGTAATACATACGTTTATCTTTTATTCAAAATAAATAGTATAAATAGACAAGCAGAAAAAAAGAGAATAGGTGTTTGTGAAAGATGTACAAGAATATTAATATATAGCTTTTTGAACTCAATTAGAGCAAAATGTATCAAATCTGTATCGGCTCCAATAAAATAAAGTAGAAAAGTAGAAAGCTGGCAAAAGAATCAGACAGAAGATCGTGGGTTGCACCACAGAAGCTGGTGCATATGAAAAGCAATCATTTTGGGAAATAAAACAAATCGATTACAGTGGCTGGAAAAACATCGATTGATATTACCAAGTTCTATGGGCTAAAAATCGCGTATGAGAAGAAAAATATTGACGACAATAAATTATAACCATTAATATCATTTGTTTGAACGTTGTTATTATTATTATTATTATTATTATTATTATTATAAATATTATTAAAAGCCACAACTAGTGTAATCTTAAAGCAACAATAAATTATATTTGTCTCTCTAAATTGCTTAATCTCTGCTGATTGATTATAGAAAACAAATATTTAGCAAAAAATTTCTGTTTTTGTTGGTGTGTTCCATCTAAGAATCTTCGTATGTTTTGACTGATTTTATTATATTTTATCGCTGGTGTTTCTAACAAATGACAAAAATTGGAATAAAGAAATCAATCTCTTGGGAAAATTCGCGCTAATATAAGAGTTGTATAGGGATAAAGTATCGTTACCGACACAGGAGTTTGAACACAAATCACCAGTGACCAAACACAGGTGATTCCATTTCTAATAAGTAGACCACGTGCTCGTAAAGGAAAGGAAAGGCTAGAAGTTGTACCGATTGAATCTGGGTCATCAGAAAACAATGGAAATGTCCGAAATAATTTTTATCGATTAAAAATTGAAATAGAGCTGAGTAAGCTAGAAGGACCTTTTGAATTCAGATGATTTTGATTGAAACAGCTAAAACCTCGTGTTAATCACGTGCGACCAAGATTCAGTTGTAACCAGCGGATTTTTCTATATAAACGCGTAGTTATGCTGAAAAAGGCAGACGGAAGAGAGAGAGAGAGAGAGAGAGAGAGAGAGAGACGGGCGAGCGTTGAGACGAGAGAAATTTCTTGAACAGAGAAGAGAGAGAATTGGCCCGGGCGAGCGTTGAGACGGAAGAGCGAGACTCAAGAAAGAGAGAATGTGACGTCAGAGATTGGAACGAAGCGTCCGCTAACATGTGCTGTTGATATAAGTACCGCTGCTCTGCTACTACGAATATTACTACTACTGTTACTACTGCTAAGGAGGAACGCCACTATAAACTTTAAGCCACGCACAGAAATCTTATTTCCCCATCGCAAGAGTCGCATATCGTTCTGGGATGATTTAACAACAAGTTAATCATAACACACACACACACACACACTCTCTCTCTCTCTCTCTCTCTCTCTCTTTCTCTGCCCAGAATTCAGTGTATGCGTTTCTACGTCAATTACTTTTCTTTTCTATAACCCGTTTCTTTTCTATACTATTCTTTTCTGCTATATAAAAGACATTAACAATTCAATCATTGAATAGTTGGTTGTCCGGCTTTCTGCAGATATTAATTTTTTTTTTTTTTTTTCGCTGCATTCTAAATTTCTTAGCACAGACTCTCCAGCCGTGTCTACATCTTCAGTCGACCGTGAATGGATGAACATCACTTCTGCTTTCTGGATCAAACCAAACACAATGTGGGCAGGAAGCAGGATTAAACCAGTGGACCTGTCGAATAATCTACGGATGTTCAGGGGATCTACGGCCACTCCCTTAAGTTCGGTTAGGACCAAGTAGACACCTCAATCCACAGAGTAAGACGTCGGAGGTTGAGGGGCTGGGGGCGAAAATTCAAGGTGGCGGTTTCTTGTTTCATTAACTTAACTAGTGCGAGTATTATGCAAAGAACTTACTACTAGTGTCCGCGATTCCAAAGTTTCGACTACAACAAGCATTACCAAAGTGATAACAAGCATTCGTTGTCATCACAAAACTGACAACACGAAAGAGTCTGACATCACGAAAGTGGCGACGAGGATTCGTTCAACTTACACGAGGAAAAAATTGATCTACAAAAAAATTCAGCAGAGTTCAGCAGAATGGAAGAGTTACAAATTATCATGGTTCAAATGTTGCAGCATCAGAAAGTACAAAAAGAACTACAATTGCAGCAGCAAAAACAACACCATGAACAGCAGTTACAATTACAATAGAATTTTTTTGAGTTGTTCACTAAAACGATGGAAGAAAAAACTTCAGATTCTTTCACTCCAGATGCTGTCGCTAATTCAGTGAATATGTGTATAATCCAGATGAAGTGGTAACTTTTCCATCGTATTGCAGAAGATACGAAGGAATCTTCAAAATCTTCACACTGAAATGATGAAAAGAAAGTTATTATTAATGAAACATGAAAAATATGTAAATTATATCTTGCCGAAGAAATCACGAGTTAAATTAAATTTTGATAAAGTTGCGTATGGTGTCTCAGGAAAGAGATTAAACTTTTGGGGGTGAATTCATATGTAACGTTTCTTTTGTTGGAAAAAACAAAAAAAAAACAACAAAAAAAACGGTGGTATTTGTATTAAAAAATACTGCTAATTTGTTTAGAACCGACTGGATTGCATTGTTTGGTCTTCGGGACCTCCCAATTAAGTCTTTTTGCAATAAGATAAATATTGTCACGTCCAGTACTAATACGCCAACTAAACAATTGAAAAATGAACTGAAAATGTTTTCCAGAAGTTTTCTCAGAAGGTCTAGGGACATGCACGAAAGCAAACGCGAAGTTTTAGTTAAAAGACAACGTAACATCAACATTTAAGCCAAAAAGAGTGTACCTTTTGCCGCTTTATATCCAATTAACAATGAATTGAACAGGCTAGATAAATTTGGTGTAATATCAAAAGTAGACTATTCTGAATTGACATCACGAAGAGTCTACGAAAAAAAAAGGAATAATAACAGGGAAATGAAAGTCTAAAACAACATAAACTCTACCCCGTTACCAAGTCCAGAGGAAATTTTTGCTAAATTGAATTGAGGTAATTTTTTTTTTAAATTCCACCTATCAGATGTATACCTACAAGTAGTAGTGAACGAAGACTATTTAAAATTATTAACAATTAACACTCATAGAGGATTAGGGTTAGGGCTACTTCTTTCCGGTATAAAGGTAGCACCAAGCATATTCCAACAGATAATGGATACCATGTTTGCCGGCTTGAATTGTGCTCAAGCATATTTGGATGACGTACTTATTAAAAGCAAGACCCGAAAACAAAATGCAGAAAATGTAAAGAAAGTCTTTGAGAGAATCAAAGAAATATGGCTTTAAAATAAGTGAAGGAAAATGTGAATCATTTATGTGCAGACTTCAATATTTAGGACAAACCTTTGATGAAAACAGTAGACGACGGGATACTTCAAGGGCGTGCGCGATAAAGAATATTCACGCTTCAACAAATTATTATTAAAGTTATAAGCATTCTTAGGTTTTACTAACTACTATCATATATATATACCTAATATGTACGAATTAAGAGCGCCATTGAATAAGCCGCTGAAGAAAGACATCAAATGGAATTGGACAAATAAATGTCAAAATGCTTTCGAAGAAGAGATCAAGAAAGTTTTAACATCAGATTTGTCACTAGCTCATTTTGACCCTAAATGAATGATTGTGATTGCATCAGATGCAAGTGATTCGGGTATTGGAGCAGTGATACTACACAAATATGAAGACGGGACAACTAAACCATGCTTGAAGATCATTAGTTGCGGTTGAAAAAAGCTACAGCCAAATAGAAAAGGAAGCATTGGCCAACATGTTTGCCATGAAAAAGTTTCACAAATTCCTACATGGTTGAGAATTTATACTGCAGACAAACCATAGTCCATTATTGTCCATATATGGATAAAAAATGTGTTCCCACACATACAGCGAATAGACTACAGCGCTGGGGGAAAAATTGTCATGCAGACGGATTGGATTGTCTAGACTGATACCAAGATTCTGTGAACCACTTGAAGGCACAGTAATTGCGGTGATAAAGGCCTGAAAATGAAATAAATAACGTATTATATAATACCGTACGAGAACTTCCCATAACATTGGCGGAAATAAAAATTAAGGTGGAAAAGGACCACTTCATAATGAAAATGAAGGAGAAATTAAGATCTAAAGGGAAAAATCCTATGGAAAAGAACGTGTTTTCATTATGTAATGGCATACTGATGTACGTTGAAAGAATGTGACACCTGCATTGTTACAAAGACGTATGTTAGAAGAATTTCACAGAGGACATTCAGGAATTTCTAGGATGAAATCTTTAATGAGGTGTTATACCTACTGGCAAAAAATGGATAAGAATATAGAAAATTTGGTGAAGTTATGCAGAGGTTATGCTCTGGCATTGAACTCACCGCGTATCAAAGTTCAGTCTTGGCCGACAACCCATATTCAATGGTCTAGAATACATATTGACTTTGCAGGATCGATAAACGGAGCTTACAATCTAGTAGTAGTCGATAGTTATACTAAATGGCCAGAAATACTAAAATGTAGGAGACCGACTGCCGTAGTAACTATAAATTCCCTACACGAGATTTTTGCAAGGTTCGGCGTTCCTGACTCTATCATTTCAGATAACGGGACGCAATTCACGTCTAATGAATTTAAGTTCTTTTGCAAATCATTAGCAATAGAACATATCACAACTCCCCGTATCATCCAAGATCAAACGGACAAGCGGAGCGGTTTGTCGACACGTTTAAACTGAAATCGGAGGGAGAGGAGTCAGATGAAGTAATGATTCAGAAACTTAACGAATTACGGCCAAACCCGAACACCGTGTCTGGAATGTCGCCTGCAGAGTTGATGTTCGCCAGGAAGATCAACTCCATCTTCAATAAGTTGTTACCTGAACGCAAGGTGAGAACATCAACAAATTACAACAAAAATAAATATTTCAACCTTGGAAATAAATTATTTTTCAAGATGTATCAGCGCGGAAAGGAATTCTGGGAAGATGGCGCCATTAAAAAAGGGATTGGCAGAATAACATATATGGTACAGGGACAAAGGTGGGAACATAAGAGACACCTGAATCAGCTGAAACGTCGATTCACTGAATTAAAACGCCCCGAAAAGAGGTACCAATGGAAATTCTGTATGACACATTTAACGTACCCACGCCACCAGAAATTGTTGAACCAAGGGTTTATAGCAAAAGGAAAAGAATGCCAACAGAATTTCTAACCATCGAACCAAAGCTGAAGAAGTTTAGTCTTCAAGCATTCTTAGGTTTTGCTAACTACTATCATACAGTTATATATGTTGTCTAGGGATAAAGTGTCGTTGCCAACATTGGAGTTTGAACACAGATCACCAGTGATCAAACACAGGTGATTCCATTTCTAATAAGTAGACCACGTGATTTTAAAGGAAAGGTATACATGGGAATTAGCGTGGTGTCTAAGTGATCGCGATTCTCTATCCTATCCTATATACTATTTCTCTATACTGATCACTCTTTGGATTATTATTCGGCGGTTAATATTCGAACAAGTATTTCTAGTGCGAGTATTATTCAAAGGACTTACTACTAGTATCTGCGATTCCAAAGTCTCGACTACAATGATCATTACGAATGTGATAACGAGCATTCTTTGACATCACAAAAGTGACAACGAGTAAGCATCTGACATCCCAAAAAAGAGAAATTTCAGCCAGTCAAATTAAATACAAAGGCCGTTTAAAAACGCAAACTGACCTATCGACGAAAGTCAATTAAATCTTCAACTGTAAACAGTAAATCAATAAATTAGACGGAAAATTGTGAATAATCGATAAATGATAAGGTCAAGAAGAAGAAGAAGAAGAAGAAGTTATAATGTCTTAGCAACAAGGCGCCGTCTCTTATGGTAGGAAGAAATAGAGCAGCTGCAATTCAAACAAATCTACGTGGCACCTTGTAATTAGTCTTTCCTATTCCTATAACTCTCTCTCTCTCTTTCCTATTCCTATAACTCTCTCTCTCTTTCCTATTCCTATAACTCTCTCTCTCTCTTTCCTATAATTCTCTCTTTCCATCGTTCTCACTATTCCCATTTTCACATCTCTGACGATAGACAACCTTGATTCAAATAAATTACTTTCAAACAGTTTCCTAGATTTATCCAAGTGATTTCCAGAACCAATGCAGAAGAGCGTTCGATATTTATGTTTCGGTGAATAGTTTGTTTTTTTGTACACATCGGTGGTCAATAAAATTACGTTGGACCACTCATTTCATAGCAACAGAATTAACCTCGTGTTCACAGGAAATAAAAACGACATACATCACAGAAATAAAACAGACAAAGATACCATGTTAAATTATACATTCATATCATACAATTTATTTTTTATGTGTACTGGTGTGTGTATATTTAGTTACAAATGTTTCCTGACTGCATGTGATAAAAGTGTGAAGCCCCTCCGTATTATTACAAGCAATATCCCGAAGAGAGAAGTTGGACGCGTGTTGACTGTCGCAAGGTTGTTGGTGAAGGGATTCAATTCAACGTGTTTTGGCAGGATGTCCGTATTTCCGACAGAAACAGTTTTTATTGCGTGCTGGGAGAACTTTTTATTATTTTTATTTTTTACTTAATTTATTTTAAACGTGGTTTAAATATTATTGTTTTATTTTATTTTATTCATAATTTTCATTATTATTATTTTATTCTTATTTATTTACAATAATAATGTCCCTACAATGTCAACCAGTCGATTTGTTTATTTGTTTCCTTTTCATGCTTCCTTTTCAATATTTCGTATATTCGAATATGAATATTAATCTCTCTCTCTCTCTCTCTCTCTCTCTCTCAAGCATAACCCACACGCACATACGTTTAAAACCGATTTTTCGCTGGAAATGCTTGCATATACCTAATATAAACTCGCAGAAATATCATTTTCCTCTCAATTATTCACAAGTTATAACTGAAGCCTTTATTTGAAAAAAAAAACGTTTTGTAACTATTCCTTAATTTGGATTGAGGAAATTGAAAGATAACTTCAGGCCATAAATGAAAATGAAAATGCTTTATGTAGTTGTATGTTTATTAATCCTTACAGTTAACCTATGGGCCAATATGCAACATTACATTGTAAACTTATAATGTCTGCATGTTGGGTATAACAAGATAACAGACGGCCTACTTAAATACGTAGGCCTATCAACAAGTGTAACGTGAGGTCATCGATTTGACTTTCTGATAACTATCTATGATCTTTATGACTGCTATTTAATGTTTCGTGTTCATTATTGAACAAACAAAAGTACATTTTCAACAACCTTAAATAATTTAAGGGAATAATTATGCGTTTAAATACATCAAACAACTTAATGTTCCTGTTTCACTGGCATTAAATCATGAATAATTTGACCACAGCAAACTGCACGCTGATTTTGATGTATAAATTCGGTTGCAATGTTTTGTGTACGCTCACACGTAAGACTTTGAACAGAAACTGTTTTTATCTCTTTATTACCCCCAGTTACACTCATTCTTTTTCTCTTTCACACACAAACTATATCTTATTATTATCAGGTCTGTGCAATATGCCTGTTTTGTAAAGGTGGTAAACGAACGGTAACGCCATTAGAATGTAAATCTGGACAGTAAGAGTTTTGAATTATTGTTGCTTTCAACGCTCATAAACTAATACCTTTTATTCAGGATTAAATGAACCAGTCAACTGGTGTGATTGAATCATTACCATTGATATGAAGTCATGATCTTTTAACCCATGCTTGTCCACTGCTCTGACCTTTCGAGCTGTATCTGTGGCCGACCAAAATGTCAGCCATCCAAGAAGCACAAGATGTAAGTAGGACTTAATCGTACCTACTTCATACAATTGAATTACTTCTGAAAATATTTTATGAATTAGGATTATATAAGTACAATGGTTAAGGCAACATTCTACGGTATTCTCGATAATAGCTAATCCTTTAAAAATTATTTCCTACCAAATATATTTCTATTCATAAAATAGTTTCAGAAGTAATTCTCAGAAGAGAAACATTAGAATACTTGAACAGCATAGATTTCAACAGGAGAAAAGTGAAGGGTATTTGCCATAAACTAAAATTAACTCACATTTTGTAAGTTTGTGCACCAAATCGCTTTCTATTTAATTCTTTCCAATTATGTTTAATGGATTTAACGAGAATAACACTAATTGGAAACGAACCTCTTTTTCTCTGCATTACATTTGATTTTAAAAAGGGGTAACAAATGTTTACTGATATAAAATGATGAATTTTGATTGACAACTACGTAGGAACATAGTACATTTTTATATGCAAAAACATTTCAATGTAGAATTTTGCAATGTTTAAATTCCAGAGAATTCTCATCGAATTTGTAATCGAAGAAAAAAACAAAGATTTGTAATTTACATAAATTTTACATTTCTGTATATCTTACCCAGTATTTCATGTTAAGAGGAAATTATTTAAAAAAGAAACATTCCTATTCCTGAAATTAGTGTAACCGGCAAAAATATTCTCTTAATGAGAAATTTGCGTACCAAACTAGGATGGTTTATGTGAATGTAACAAACGGATTATTCATAAAACCTTTTCAAACTATAATTATGAAACTATTTCCTTTTTCAAAGCAAATATTTTTGTCTAGTTATATATATATATATATATATATATAAACTCACGTAGTTAATATATATATTTATATATATATATATTTATATATATATAAACTATATAGTTTATATAGTATAGTTTGTGTATATATATATATATATATATATATATATATATATATGTATATATATGTCCCCCCACCAGCTCTGCGTTCATTGATTCCACCCTACCACCAACAATGGGCTTGGGGTACTTGCTTTCAACAGAATTAAAAACAATGGGAAGAAACATAAGGCTAAACAATTCCACGCTGGACTATTTTATCTAGCAAGATATTCGGCCCACCAGAACATAAGAATACTGACGACGTACGTTCGCCTGCTGTCCAAGACTTTGTTATTTTTATTTTTTGGAAGAGGGATTTCCAACTAAACGAACTTACAGCGTTACAAATTAGGTTAGAATAATTAGAACACAAATAAATACAGACTACATAGATTTCGGTAGAGCGAATTATACTCACTTATGGCAGCAAGTATTCATATTCATCCACTTTCATTCTCATGGTCAGTTAATGAAAGTTCAGGCTGGCTATATTGCGTCTCGCAAGTTTGATTCTAAAGATTATTGGCGGCTCTGCAATAGCGTGATGAACAACAGCAAATATTCAATATCTCCTTTATTAAATCAATTTGACTTCCTCAGCTGATAAGGCTCAGCTTTTCTCGGAACTTCTCATCCAATTCAACGCTAGACTCATCTGGTGTACCTATACCTGATTTCCCCCCTAGAACTGAGGCTCTACTGCACATGACCCCAACGATAGTATAGGACATCATCTTTAAATTAGATTCCAATAAGGCTAGTGGTGTGGACGGGATACCGGCCAATGTCGTGAAAAAATGTGCTCCTGAACTGGCTCCTGTCTTCTCCAAACTTTAACACTACTGCCTCAACTACTCTTGCTTTCCAGCCTGTTGGAAGTCCTGATCTGTTGTGCCTGTCTTTAAGAATTCTGGATGCCCTTTTGACCCATGTAACTACCATCCTATCAGTTTCCTACCACTCTTCGGTAAAGTCTTGGAGGCTTTAATCAACGACGAATTGGTTAAGCACCTTACATCCCATGGTCTGCTCTCCGAGAAGCATTATAGTTTCCGCTTTGCCCGATCTACCGCTGACGTGCTCACGATCATAACAGAATTTGTATACCAAGCACTTCACAATAACGGAGAAGCTCGATTCGTGGCTCTAGATATCTCTAAAGCGTTTGACAGAGTTTGGCATGCTGGCCTTCTTCGTAAGCTTCAGGGATACGACATTACAGGACGATTATTTGACAATACAATCATTCATGTCAAAACGTGAAATGAAGGTCGTCCTAAACGAGTTCTCCATCTCCTTTATCACGAACGCTGGTGTTCTCCAAGTCTATATCTTGGGTCCAACACTGTTCTTGATCTTCATTAACGGCCTTCCCGATGTCAACAGTTCCCAAGTAGTAATCTACGCGGACGACACTACTATTTACTCCTGCCTCATTAATAAATCTGGTATCGTCGGCAAAACTAATCTGGCCTCTGGGCTTGAAAAGGACCTCCAATCTGTGGTTGACTGCGGCAGGAAATGGCTCCAAAACGAAACTGCTCTCATTTATCCACCGCAGAGAACCGTCCCTGCCTCCCATCAGAACAGATGCCTAACTCCACGAGAGCGCCTCGCTGCATCTGCTTGGTCTCATATTGTCCGCTGACATGAGGTGGAACAAATACATTCAATAGCTTCATCTAACGCAAGGAAGGTTGGTTCTCTGTGTCGTGCCAGAAACTTCAAATCTGTAAATCAACAATCCGTCCATGCATGGAATACTGCTGTCATATATGGTCTGGTACCCCCGCTGTCTATCTCGAGGTCCGCGACAAAATCCAGAGACAGATATGCAATGTGATGGGTCCTGATCTGGCATCTCGTCTACAGTCACCGTGGCTTCCCTCTGTCTCTTCTACAAGTTTTTTCACAGCAACTGTTCTGAAGAGCTATTTTCTCTGGTTCCCAGATGTGGACGTGGGCTCGTAGTTAGCTGTCTCTCCAGGTAGCCAGCTATCTAGATAGAATGTTAATGAGAAGGGTCGATCTAGATTTACTAGATTGTCCCACGTTCCACCGTTTAGACTATTCAGATCATAGACTCATCTGTGCCCGGATGGTGTTAGGTACTAGGGCTAGAATGGCTGGACACTGGAAGTTCAATCTGTCCTTACTGGACAGGCGGGTCTTTCAAGCAACAGCTGACTAGATTAGTGCAACGGAAATTATTGGGGGCGGATATTGGGAATATTTGGTGGGAGAGGCTTAAGGATAGGATTAGGTTCTTCACCACTGAATATAGCCAGCGACACGCTCTAGATAAGGCTGAAAAGGTGAAGACTATAGATGATAATCTGCCCCGGGCGGTGGCTGGGAGGATTCCAAAGAGATAGCCGTAGCTAGGCAGGCGCTGTAGCGCGTGGCTAGCAAGCTCTACCAGGGTCAGATAGTTAGACATAGGTTAAACAAGATGTCTAACGAAGCCGTGAACGTCGGCGCAGAATTGCGCAAGTAAGAGATACGTCGAGGTTCTGATCGATACATTCGCGACGTCATTACTCCAGAGGAGCGTTCTCTGAGGTTGATCAAGGACATGTTCGAGAGGTTTCAGCTGCATTTCGAGAGCCGTTTTACCTAGGAGCCTGGTCTCAGTGGCGACAAGTTTCGCAGCTATTTAGCTAATTTTCCTCGGCTTTCGCCGGGCTGAAGCGTCTAGCTGTGAGGATGAGATCACGGAGGGCGAAGTCTGTTTGGCATTGACGAAGGTCGGCACTGGCAAGTCTCCGGTACTTGATGGTTTGCCCTACGAAATGTAGTTGAGGCTGTCGCAAATCTTTGTCCCGATTTTGACAGTGGTGTTCAACAACTGGTTCCGGGGTGTGATCACGATATTGAAAAAGGGAAAAGGTGTTGAGCGGCATTTAGATGATTACAAGCCCATAACTTTGTTAAACACGGAGTTAAAGATTTTGACCAAGATCCTGACGGAGAGGTTGCAGTCAGTTGTCACGAGCTTGTTGGGACTTGAGCAAAATTGTGTTGTGGGGGAGACGACCAATTCAAAGCAACCTGCATCTGATCCGCAAGATCATAGAGGGTGTAAAAGACGACAAGCAAGCCGCACTGATCAATTTGGATCAGTCCAAGGCATTTGATAGGGTTGACACTCAGTACTTGGCTGTTGTCGTTTAGGCCGCCAGATTCGAACCAGACTTCTGCAAGTGGATTAGTCTCCTGTATCGTTTATCCAGTGCTGTGGTTCGACAGGGGGGTGCCCACTGTCGTAATTACTTTATGCTTTGGCGTTGGAGCCCTTCTTTCACCGTCTAAGGGACATGGCGTGCAGTCCGGCCCTACGCGGAATAGCCGTTTTGCCTGGTAGTGCTCAAGCTAAGATTAACCGCAACAAGTCTTCCGACTTGCGGTTAGGTGCGTGGAAGGGGGTCGCACTTCCGGGGCCCTTCAGCTGGACTGATGGACCCGCCCGCGTCCTTGGGGTCTTGTTCGGGCCCGGACTCCGGCTGAAGAAGAATTGGTCAGAAGTACAGGCAAAGTTCGGAGCGTCGGTTCGGACTTGTCTTCGAAGGAGGTTGTCCTTAAAGGGTAGGGCTAGGGCGTTTGCCACTTACGTATTGCCTCTTATCCTTTACCGCTTGGCTGTACTTCCTCTTTACTCGACCCGTATGGAGGCGATCGAGCGTTTGTTGTGGAGTGTTCGCAAACATTGCGTCCGTAAAGAAGCCTGTTACCAGCGTCCGTGTCATGGATGGCTGGGATTGCCACACATGGCGGATCATCGCCATGCCTCAAGGTTGGCTTTCTTACGCCGCGTTTTGACGGAGGACTCGATTTTGGTGCCGAGTGTTAGGGATGCCTTCCCTAGCCTTACCATCACTTCCCCCATTTCATAGGGTAAGCGCCTTTGCGGTCGTGGAGGATTGACGGGTTTCTTCAGCGAGTGTCGGTCGGCCTTGAAGGTTTTCCTCGGTTCAGTGAGCTTTCTCGGTCTCGGAGACTACTGTATCATGAATTAGCGGAGGGGATCCTCTATGTGACCAGTTCAGTTTGTCGGCATCAGAGTTGCGCTCTTTTTGGTGTTGGGCGCCAGCGGCGCATTATCTCAGCAACCCCGGGTTTTCGCTAAGCTGGCGATTGATTCGGAACGTGCTACTTCTCAATGACGTAGTCTTCAGATGGGGCGAGACAGATTTGGCAGACTGTCATCGATGTGAGCAAACGGATTCGCGCGCTTTCTCCCAATGTTTTCACGTGCGCCCTTTCTGGGATTATGTCGGCAAGTTGACGGCTCATGTTGTTCCCAATCGGCTCGTCTTCATTGATCTCGCGTACGCCTGTGAAAATGTATCACCCCCTTTCTATGAGGTAAAATGGATGGTGTTTTTTACGTTACTAGCCGTGACTAGAATGGTGTTGTGGACGTCGAGAAAGGAGGGCATCTTGTGAAATGAACGTTATTCGTATCAGGATCTGGTTGTTTTCTTTAAGCATCAGCTTAAGGTAAAAATCAGATCTGATCGAAAACGTTTATAACAGATTTCAGTGAAAGGTGGGTGACTAAAGCGAGCCTGGTTCGTGTGGACAGGGCTAGCCTTGATTTTCTCTTTTAAGTCCCCTTAACGCAACGCGGCGGTTTCATGTGGACCCCCCTGGTTCAGTTAGATACTATTTTGTGTTCCTAGTTAATGGAAATAATTGACACATAATAATTGTCGAGGTTACACATCGACTACGCTGGACCTATAAATGGTTACTACTATCTTATAATCGTGGGCAGAAATATTCAAGTTTAGACATCCGCAAATAATATGAGTTTACTAAATGAGCATTTTAGTCGTTTCGGTATACCAAAAACTTTAGTTAGTGATAACGCGACACGATTTGCCAGCAGAGAATTTAATGATTTCTGCACATCTTTGTCAATAGACGGCATTACGACCTCTGTTTATGATCCTAGATAAAATGGTCAAGCAGAAAGATTCATGGACACTTTTAAAAGAGCTTTAAAAAGAATCAAGGCATGGATATTGATGAGAGGAGTATACAAAAGTTTATAGCGGTTTACATAATCATTCTCAATCCGAACATAGATTCAGGCCTATCACCAGCCGAACTGATGTTCGCAAGAATAACTCGGCCTGTGTTTGACAGGTCGTTGCCTAATCCAACGAAAGGAGTGGTAAAAAGAAAAAAAAGGAAAACTTTGCGACCGAATTTTACAAGCCAGGAGACAGAGTTTTCTTCATAAATTATAGAGGTGGAAAAAGCTTCTGGGAAGACAGAATTATCACCAAAAGACTTAGCAGCGTGATATAGATTCTCAAAGGAAGAAGATTTGAGTGTAAGAGACATTTAAATCCGTTAAGGCCAAGACATACGAAAGATGTGAAGAATTACCATTGGAGGTAATATATGACGCATTTGAAATACCAGTTCCCATATCTCCACCAATACCGATGAAAATATCTCCAACCCCGTCAGGATCGGAAGTATCAGCTCCTCGAAAACCACTAATGCCCCCAAATCTCACCAGCACAAGAATTGGTGCCGGGTCGTATACTTTGATAATTTCGTATTTAGGCAGCAATCCCTCTTTTATACATGTTTCATTAAAGAAAAGGTACTGCGATTGAGTTTTTTTACTTAATTTTTTTTTTGTACGCACAAGTATTTTCTTTTGTGGACACAAAGTATGTAAAAACTGTCCAGAGGTTCTGCATGTCCTAGCGCTTTTAGCAATACATTTAGTCATTATTAAGGATGATTTTATTTTTACTTTTAACTGAATGTATGGTTCGTGTTATGTATGTATCTAGAATTATAGGAATGTTTTATTTTCCAAACACTGTCATCACAATGCCATGTTCCTAGTTAATATTATTGAGTTTTGGCCTTTTCTTATTATTATTAGAGCTTCCATTATTTTTAATCTTTTTTATGTGGACGAGGTTATTATGCCTGTATTTTCTACTAGTATGTTTCGGATGGAGTCTGGTAGATTTTTGTGTTTAAATGAGTCATAATGGAGCTATAGTCAGGTATGTGTAACGTAAGTCGTCTGGATATATATGTTTTTACACACTTTGAGTCCAGAAAAACACTTGTACGCACACAAGAAAAATTAAATAAAATGCTTAATCGCAGTAGTTTGTCAGTCGTCTTTAACGAAACAAACACATACACACACACAGACACATACAGACACAGACACACACACACACACACACACACACACACACACACACACACACACATATATATATATGTATGTATTATACACGAGCGCACGCATGCACAAACAGAATGCTTCGTATAGATAATGTTTTTCTTTCTCGGTGAATTAAAGATAAGATTTAAGTTTATTCCGTCATATCAAACCTTGCACCTCTTTAGTATATTATATTACGTAACAATAAAAGGTTATTTGTTACTATCTCATAATCTTGATTCATGTATCAACGAGCATCACTTATTTTATATGTACTTAAAGGATATCAAAGTGTAAAAACATTTACTTATTTTTCAAACCAAAATTTTGATTTTTATAAGGAAGCTTTGCCTCTCAGATCGAATTTTGTTTGAATGTTTTGGATACACTACAGTGGCACATTTTGTCCCTGCATGTACCATAGACTTTGCTATGTGATCGTCATTCAAATCGACACAACCCTCCATTGAACCATAAATCATGTATAAGAAAAGTTATTTTGTATTATCTGTAGGGTTCCTTTTCGCGTGGTTAATGCCGATTCATTAAGAATGCGTTTTCTATGATCGGAAACGTGAACCCATAGAAATAAACGATGCAATCATAAAATATGGGCTTCTCTGACCCGCGCGAACGTCACACTGATGAAATGTCTGCCTCTGCAGATTGCTGAAATCCTGCAATGAAAGAAACCGATTGTCAGTGAAGGAAGCAATGATGACGTCATTCGCTTCACTCTCTTCACTAACACATAATACACTTCATAGGCTACAGTTAATCACAAGCGACTCAGTGAATCATAAATTAATTTGGTTCTGAGATGTTCTCTATTTATTTGGCCTCCAGTATTGGCCACAGTGAAACAAGATATCAAATCTCTTCTTTTTCTCATTGATTCAATCCACTATTGTGTTGGCGGGCTGTATGGCTGATTAAGGTCAATCTGTTTATGCGAGATTACAGCAATTCCATTTTCAATCCAGGATAATATCAGCCAATCCCTATCTTGTTTCTATGGACAAAATCGAAATATGCTTGTTTATGGTAGGTCTACAATTGTAGCACAAAGCCATCATTCAAGCAAGTAACTTTCAGGAGACGAAATCAAAATCATTAAGCATCGAAATGGAATCAACTTCAAGAAAAAAAAAACTTCCAAGTAAAACCTCATTAAAATACAGTGAAGCAAATTGTAGAACCGAATTTTTGCATCTGGTAAACTCTGAGGTGACACGTCCATTTTTGTTCATAAGAGGAGTAACCGTATGAAATTGATCTCGTTTTCATTATTGGAATTTGATTCGTATTTTGTATTATCCCCAATTTAGTGCTTGTACTTTCATACTTTGACCAGTTCATTCTCCAATGATCTTCGGGTGAAATTTGTCCTCATGCTTCCTTATTCATTCATTAGGCTTATATAAAACACTGATATTACGAAGTTAGATGATATATAACAAACATTTGGGGGAAGATGATGGTATATATCAGATGGTGAACCGTTATAGTTTCCGGATCATTTTAAAATTTTTCATAATCATAAATGGGTCACTCATGAATGACTTGCCTATATTTTTTATGAGAAACCTGTTGCTGTATCTTAGTTGGTTCATACTTTGTTAACCTCAGCTTAACGCATGCAGCACTCACTCTCTGAAAGTAAATGCTTGGCTTTCTTTACCGTTAACGAATACTTTTTGAGTACAGTTTCTCTTATTTCTGGACTGTCAGTTGAAAAACTTGAAGTTAAGTAATGGTCCTTTGATAATGTCAATTAATTCAGTTTGTTTTCTTCCAGATTTCTTGAAAACATTTCTAGTTTTCTTTCGAAATCTTTAATATGCTTAAATATCGACAGGATTTCCACTGACCCGCGGGTCATGAATTAACACACCATCAACTTTTTAGCGGCATAGTGTCGGTTAAATGACGTCATAAAATACGTTTAAACAAATTTAGCGATTTTTCGAGTTTTTAATCTCGCCTGGCGTGTATAGCTAAACACAACTGGCAGATACTCAGCTAATTTTATAACGTTTTCTACAGTTGTTTAGGAAGTTGTTTTTGTCTCTCTTTGAATTTTATCAGATGTAGTCTCATCTATTTTTAGTTTCTGCTTGGATAATTTGAAATATGTGACTATTCTGAATTCATTTGTGATAGTTTCTTTTAGACTAAAAATAACTCGTAAGAATGGCCACAAAGAAAAGGAAAATAAGCTCAGAATATAATGGAAGTGGGAGGCTTTTTCACGAAGAGTGAAGTGAAAAATATGATGCTATTGAGCAAAATAAAAAAGGCTTTTTACTCTATATGCAAGGGATTCATTTTTGCACTCTTATATTATACGAAGCGCCATTTTGAAAGCAATCAACAGAATTTATGCTCAATGATAGATGAAGAAAGGAATTAAATTATTCGGAGAGAAGTAAAGCAACAGAAACAACCATGTAATAACTTCAAAAGGACATTTAAACCAAAAAAACAAGACCATTATTTCTGCATCCAGTTTTCAGTTATCCTTTACTATGGCTAAGCATAGAAAACCACTTTCTGATGGTAGTTGTTTAAAAGAGGCTTTCAAAAAGGCGTTAAACAAAAAATGTGAACAGTTTTTAACTATTCACATTTTTTCTTTGAAAACTTTCAGAATAAAAATAAGATCCTCAAAGGAATTAATGAGTTTACAGTCGTTAGAAATACGGTCAAAGAGAGAATAATTGCTACGGACAAAGATGTAACTGATCAACTTGTATTAGATTTGAAAAACGCAGATGTTTTCAATGTGTTTGGATGAAAGTACAGGCATTACACCAGTTGCTAGTTTAGCAATTGTTGCAAGAGACATAATAAAGGAATATCTGATCAAATTGATGATGTTTTCAGAGAAAACTAGATATTATAGATAAGAAATTTATTGAACTTGGAGTTAAGTTCGGAGCTCAAATATAGTTGGAAAAATACTTGATTTGTGCAAAAACTTGTTTGAGATTACTAGGAAATGTCATGTCGCTTGTAACAAACTTTGTAAATTTTATAACAGCTCGCGTACTTAACAAACGTCAATTCGCCAAACTACTGAAATTAACAGTCATTTGTCCAGGTTACTCATGTACAGCAATGTCAAATGGTTAAGCTGTGGCCAAGTGCTAAATTGATTTGTGGAGATGCTCGAAGAAATAAGACTTTTCTTATGCAAAAAAGAAAATGACCATGCAGAACTGATATTAAATGGTTGAATGACTTAAATTTCTTTGCAGATTTCGCACTTCATTACAATAACTTGAATATAAAATTGTAAGGTAATGGAAGTGTTGTGCCGTTGACGTTTGGGAATATTAAGGCTTTCGAAAGAAAACTAGAAATATTTTCAAGAGATCTGAAAAGAAAACGAACTGAAATATTTTCTATTATTAAAGAAGCACTTCTTAACTTCAGGTTTTTCAACTGACATTGCAGAAGAAAGAAATTACGCAAAAAGTCTTTGTCAATAATAAAGAATGCCAAGCATTTACTTTCAGAGAGATTTTCTCAATTTCAGGAACTAGATACAAAGTTACAATTAATCCAATTTCCCATGCTATTCAATTTCATGATTTTAAGCTATCCATGTTTGATTGTCTTGATCTAAATCATTTTAAAATGGAATCGGTATACTTCCAAGAAAATGCAGTGTGGAAAACAAAGTTTATAGAACTTCACCTAACGTTAGAAGAAAAAGAAGTAAAATCATTAGCCTATGTAAGAAAAGAAAATGAATTCTTAGAAAGCAGAGCTGAGAACCTCATTCTTGCAGAAGGCCATTCCGTGCCTAACATTTTTGAATCAATGAAAAAGTTGACCTTAACAATGCTGACCATTTTTGGTTCTTATTACTCATGTAAAACTTTGTTTCATCCATGAACTATTATATAAAATCAAGTACTAGGAATTGACTTGGTATAGACATGAGTGCTGCATGCATTAAACTGAATACAGCAATGTATGAATCTGGAATTAAAACATTAGCAACTAAAACACAGCAACATTTTTCTCACTAAAAAAAATATCGGCAAGTATTTTCGGGTGACCCATAAATGGGTCATGAAAAAATGGTTTATGAAAAATTTTAAAATGCCAAAGATGACCCGGCAACAATAAAGTTTCGCCATCTCTGGTATATAACATAAGCATTATGGGTAAGATAATATATATTATAAATATTATAGGGGAAGTTGATATATAACATAAATATAAAGTGAGAAGATGATATCTAACAGACATTATGGGGGAATGATGATGATGGGGGAATGATGATGATGATGGGGGAATGATGATGATGTATAACATGAAAATCAGTAAACTCCATACAACCAGCATAAGTTCTAAACATTTTCGCTCATTGAATGACTTCAACAATTCCGAATACACTACAGAATTTATAGAATAAATCATAAAACTGGGATACGTATACACGAAACTAGACTGACCACCTGGGAAAAAGGGTATACTACTTTGAAATTTGCTATTTATTTTCCACGTCTACTTTACAGTAAGGAGACTTCAGGTGTAACCTGAAAACTTTTAGACAGCAATCTAACATTTGTCTTGTGGGTTATGTAGGTAAAATAATGCCAGGTTAGGTAAAATAAGGCAAATATTTTGAAGAAATGCTGAATAAGATAACCATCAGTAGAATTTGAGCATAGCTATATGATCCCTTTAATATTTTGACTTGCTTTTTGAATGCAAGACGCAGGAAATGATTTTCTGTTACCTTCTGCCTGATATTAAATTCAGAATTGTCATCCTCCTACAGTAGCTCCGTCTACACCTCTATTAAAATCACAGCTCTTGGAGATAGGAGATTCACGTTTTTGGATGTTATTGCAAAGTTAACAGACTTGGGACTTGAACTAGATTTGTTGTTGCAGAACCTGTACATTGACTAATTTTGAACGCACAAAATCCCAAGCAGCCCGTGTCCATTAATCTCTCATACGTGTGCGACTCTCGCCCCCCGTTTTCTGGGGTGAAACGGGTGGTGTTTTTCACATTGCTAGCCGTGGCAAGGATGGCGGTATGGACATCGCGGATGGAGGGAATCTTGCGATACAACGTTATTCGCACCAGGATCTGGTCAGCCAATTTCCGCGAAAGGTGCGTAGCTTGGCGAGCCTGGTTCGTGAGAACGAGGGTAGCCTTGATTTTCTTTTTTAAGTCCCCTTTGACGGAACGGGGCGATTTCCTGTGAACTCTCCGCTGGTTAAGTTCGACGCTATTTCGACGGCCTAGTTAATGTGAGTAAGTGTTGTTCCTTGCGTGCTCCCGGTGCTCTCCTTTCTTATGACCCATGTCGAGATCTCCAGGTTGTTTTTGTCCTCACCCCCACTTTTTTTTTTTTTTTATCTCTACTGGGTCAGTCTTTATTTTTTCCTTATCTGTCATTTATCTTCCTTCCCACTCCATTTGTGAGTGTGCTGCTTGATTCTGTCGAATTATTTTGAGGGGTGATCGGGTCCTACTAACATCTTTTATATTTTAGTTTGATTTTTGTTATATTTTTAGTTTGCTTTTGGGTTCATACCCCCCCCCCCAACTCATTTTATGATTGATGAAATTTTTTTATATTTTTGTGGAAAAAAGAGACATTTGTTCATAAGAGAAATTTTACATCATGGGGTTGTTTTATAGGTTCCCTGTGAGCATGTGGTATTGTGGTACTTGCAGGATTGAATGGTAATGGGTGAATTTTTGTGATGAATGAGTAAATTGTAATGCATGGGTCATGAGTCTGATTAACTAGGTCTAAGATAGTGATGACCAGCCTTACTCTACTTCCCCTTCGGCTTTGTGCCACAATGCTGTATTCAAATGCATAATAAATACACCATCTTTTCCACCTATTCAAATCTGCATTGTCACTCAAACTATAAAAAGTGCTGAATGTGGCAACGGTGGTGGCGAACAGGTATCCTCTCATCCTTTACCGCTGGTCTGTACTTCCCTCTTTGTAAGGAGGCGATCGAACGCTTACTCTCTTCCCTCTTTTGGGGTGGACGCAAGCATCGTGTCGACATGGAAGTCTGTGCCCAACGTCCGTGCAACTAGGGGCTGCGAACGCCGCAATTGGAGAGACACAAACGCGCTACGAGGCTGGCTTTTTTACGCCGCTCGTTGACAGGGAATTCTATTTTTGAGTGTGAGGGCCGCCTACCCTTACCTTACTATCACTCCTCCCGTCTAAAAGGGTGAGCGCCTTCGTAAGCCCCGGGATCAATCGAGTTTCCTCCTCGAGTGTCGATCGACCTTGAGGTTCATTCCACGGTCCAGTGACCTTTCTCCGCCTAGGAGAGTCTTTTATCGTGAACTAGTGGAAGAGGTCGCGAGGGATCCGCCCGGCTTGTCAGCGGATGAGTTGCGCTCGTTTTGGTCTAGGACGCCAGCTGCGGATTACCTCAGCAACCCTGAGTTTTCGCTTATCTGGCGATTCGTTTGGAATAGGTTATCTCTCAATGACGTGGCCTTCATATGGGACTTGGCGGATTTGCCAGACTCTAATCAGTTTGACCTTGGTTTATAAGAAACGGCTTCGCACGCTTTCTACCATTGTCCTCAGGTGCGCCCCCTATGGGACTATCGGCGAATTGACGGCCCGTATCGCTTGTGCTCATTGATTGTGCATACGCGTGTGACAATTTGTCGCCCCCGTATTCTGGGGTGAACCGAATGGTGTTTTTGTTGCTGCTAACCACGTCTCGAATGGTGATTTGGTTCGGGTTCACCACCTCCCCACTCATTGCTTACCATCAAGAAATTTTTATATATAATTTTATACGCAAAAATTTTTATGTCCTGGCGTATTTTGTAGGTTCCCTGAATGTGTGCTGTATTGTGGTATATGTAGGATTGAATGACGACGGATGTGTTTTTTGTGGTGATGTGCAAATTGTAATGAATGAATGGGTCATGAGTCTGATTAGCTAGGTGTAAGATAGTTAGT
>CAHIKZ030001569.1:782500-802500 GCA_903632075.3 Acanthosepion pharaonis | reverse complement strand
TTTCCCAATGACTTGCATTGGCATATCCCATAAGCAATATGAGTACGGAAAATATGAACGTCGCTTTCTGGAATTTGGAAGTTTAACGACTGGTGAAATGATTGACTTGTGTACCATACTAATAAATAAGTTAGGAAATAATTTGATCACTATTCAAATAATAGTTTTGGAAAAGTATTTAGAGATCATTTCATATTTTTGTATATTTTTCTACGTCAGTAAACAATCACGTCGAGCGAAAACAAGTTTTCCAAATGGTAGAAATTTCTCAAAACACAGGACAACTTCTATAGCAGCTCTTAATAAAGGATTCTCTCAGTTGACTTCAAAGTTTCCGTCAAACTTTATGAAAAATGTAACGCATCTCTACAAGTTTCGAACATAAACTTTTGGTGCCAAATATAATTAATTTGCCAAAAGAATCAGGTTATTTTTTCAACTCTAAACGATTATTTCCTTTTAATTTTAATTAACCATTGCTGAATTATGTTTGCAGTTTGAAAACAAAACATCTAAAATATAAAATACATAATAAATGAAAATTAGTTTGACTTTATCTTTTTAGGACAGCCAGTGGACAACAGTCCTTAGTCGTGTCGATCAACTGAGACAAGCGTGAAACGTATATCCAAAATGAAGGCTGTCTACTAATGAAAATCCTTCAAGATTAATGGTGATACACAGAAGTGAAATTCTTCTGAGATGTATTAATCATGTCGACTTTTGAAGGTTTGCCTCCGGAGGGGAATCCAATCAGCTTATCAGAGGGAAGTTGATGATAGTGAAGACCTGATTCTAGTGTAAGGAGTTCACACTAGAACGTTTATCTTGACATCAGCTCTTCGGAGTTTAGTTCGTTCAAGAGAGTTTCACATTCCCCAAATCCCTCTGTGATGACGGTTCATGGCAGAAACAGAATAATTCCTTGTCTGTGACAATCTGTCACGCATTACATTACCATATAAAATAATGCTTTTTCTTCGGGGATGAAATGTTGAACTTCACTGGAGAATCAGATTCAACAACCGACAGAGGGAGCAGCCGGTAGACATTTTTTTGCGCGTGATTGACTAGAGTGTGCAGTTAAGCCATCTCAATAAATTACTTACAGACACACAATGGAAATATCCTCGAAAGATACACTTGATATCTGCAATTGATATATATTTCGTTTTGCATTAATCACGCTCAGTTGCAATTATGTAATGAGCAGAAGCAGAAATCAAATTTTTATTATATTTAAAGATTATAACTCATGTGTATAATTGTCACCATTCCCACAAACGCAACCTCATGTTAAAAAGCTTCATAAAAATAAAAACTTACGTGTGTTCCTATGAAAACTTCACGAAAACGTTATGAAAACCATTTATATTTTAGAGCGAACTGATTATGCCATGTTTTACGAGAATATCTCACTAAATCTTTACCCGTTACTAGATTTTGGTACTTTCATTTTAAGACACTTCTGATTATGTTATACACAAAAACATATTTAGAAATTACAAATTTCTCTATTTTGATTATCTGTCTCAGTCTTTCTAATTCATTAATGAATAAACTTTTACTTTTTGCTAGAAAATTTGACTTTAATTTAAGAATAATTCACGAGCAGATGAAATTGATTTATTATCTACTTAAAGCAACAAAAGACGGGAAATCGTGGAGATACATGAGCCTATGTGTTGAAGGGACTTGGCACATGAAAGATGCGCAGCTTGCATTCATATTCCCGAATATAAAAGATATTTTGTAAAATATTAAACATTGATTTAATGATTAATTCAATTAGAAAAAAAGGAATCTCTTTGTAGTTTGATTATTCTATCCCTTGATCGTATCTGAATTTAGAAATTTAATGCAAATTTGCACTGGTTAACTAAAAAACGCCGCTTCACTTTTTCAGAAAATGCCAATCAATCTCAGCAGAATTTATTGGGTAATTTTACACAAAATCATCTCTACGTTGAAAAAGTAGTAAAACGTCGCAATGTTTGTTATCGGGCTCGAACCTATGATTACAGATTATCTTCACGGTTAGTTAAAGAAACAAAACTTTTATCAGAAGTGGCGTCACTTCAACTCAATCTGCCGTTCACCGTAACTTTTCCAACCACTTTATTGATTGCTAACAAGATTTTTATAGAGTAATACTCTTTAATTCTGCTATGAAATGTAGCCAAGTATATTCATTAGTAGTGAAATGTTATCCGACTTGTAACTCAACTATCGTTATTCTTTCCACTGAAATAATCAGGGAATAATCATTTTATAGGTTACTTGAAGGCATTTCTTCATTATTAATAATTTTACCAGTTGCACATTCTGAAATTTTCTGTATTTTTTTAAGAAACAATAAAAAATAAAAATAAAAAGTAGCAATTTTTGTGTGTGTGCGTGATTCTTTTCAGAGGAAATCCTGATTTATTTTCTAGTAGATTGAAGCCATATTTAATGAGACGAGAAGCGCAGAGAATACATTTTCTCTTAATTTTTCTATTTTAGAAGTTCTTCAACTGAATCACAACTGAGAGATGTTCTCCTAATAAGTTTGGCCTTTGTTTATAGTTTCGTATCATTTTATTATAAGATCTTTAAGATTTATGCGCCATTCCGAATAATTAAACTTGTTCATGTACCACAGGCTTCCTTTGTCAGACATTAACATATCTTCTTGAAGGGAAGTGAATTCCATACATTCATTCCTTCCCAGACACTACGGTGGTGGGAGATGTTTCAAAAGTTTGACAAGAATCATAAAAGCAACATTAAAAGTATGAAATGCGTTACTATTTTTTTTTTTTTTAAATTACATACAGATTTTGTTAATATACATCCAGACATGTTTTCCGACAAATTTATAAATTTATTGAATTTGCAATCATCAGTTTCATGCTAAGCAAGTGGTTATAGAGAGTGAAAGAGAATGAGAAGACTTTATTGGTGATAAGTTAGGAAAAGCACAATAATGGAACAGGATGCAAGACAGAAAATGGTGTTTGACGTTGCATTTAAATGTTTGAAGATTGTAGGTGTTTGGGGAAGCAAGAAATAGGAAGAAAGTTCCACGGGCAAGAAGTGAGAGAAAATAAACTATTAAAATAGAACTGATGGATGTATGAAGCTAGTTCAACAGTAAAACAGTGATGTCTAGTTGCCAATCTAGTAGCACGTTTAAATTCATGCAACAGGAGCGAATTTATATCTTTAGGATATTTGCAGGGATACCGTCGTCTTGTGGAGATCTATTTTAGAAAGGATAGCAGAAACTATAGACGGGGTTATGTGCATATCACTCAATAGAGAAACTGTTCTAGGGGGGAAGATCAGCCAGAAATACTTCAGATGAGTCGAGAGTGGAGTTGAAAGAGAATTTAAGAACAAAAATTCTGCTTTATCTGCAGTAAATTTCAACACTTCAAGTTGATAGACGAGAAGTGGGACTGGGGATTTTCTTTCTTGCAGTGCCGCCAGTAATCTCTAGAAGCAAAACCGTGAGAGATTATAATGCGTCTCATTCTATACTAGTCCCTCCTCTGAATTAGGTCTTCCCCTTGATTAATTTTCAAGGGTCTAATCTGAACGAAGTTTCTGAAACCACCTCTCTATACTTCTGACATTAACAATACTACAGATATTTCCTTGAACTTTTGGGGCATTGTGGCCTAATTTGAACTCATATACTATGAACAGCTGATATTGTTTAATTGTTATCGTTTTCTGGAGGCCACCAATACTTGTTATGAAAATAGCCACCTAAAAATAAAATTGCAAAGATATTAGTAAAAAATAAGCATTAAAATAAGGATTTAGTCTAATAAAATTTTGTCATTGTTTTTGTGAAAAGTTGTCAAACAAAAAATATAATATTTCATATGGCACAGCCTAATACTATTCAAGGAGATGACAGAATACTAGTTATTAACTTAGATTTTACTACTGGTCCTGTTCTGTGGTTATTATTGACAAAATAGATATCTTTTGAAGAATTAATTAGTAGAATGTTATTTTTGGAAAACATGAATGGAATTTCTTTATTTACTGAAAGAATTTGTCTAAACGTAGCTCAACATATCCTCAATCACTTAAAGATATGCAAAAAAAAATTTTCGTTGTGTAAACTTATCATGATAAAGCAATACGTTTTTTCTGCGTTTATTGCATCGCAGCTCTACAAATGTTTCCCATCTTGTAGGTTTCTAGTGAGAATAAGATATTTAGTAAACAGACAAATCTTTATACAGGTTTCATTACTTCCTTCACCTTTCTGTAATTTTTATTTCTAATTTTTTTTCTTCTTTCGTTTGTTCTTTCTCTCTTACTTTCGTTGAAAAAAGATAAAATGCTCAACAAATGCTCGTCAGTTTCAGAACATGTTGCCTGCTTGAATATTAAGGCCATATCCACGTAAATATGCTAACAGCTTTTTCTGTGAGCAATTGTTTATTTTATTTTCCTGCTTTCTATTCGCTTGCCATGGCGAAGGGCAAAATAGATCTGGATTTAGAATATGTGATTTGATTATATACATGTATAAATCCGTGTTTTTAGTCTATGTTCTTTTTACTACATGCTACTTTGGTTTGGAGGAAAAAATCTTCATTGAAGGGGCATTATTCTTTCTTTTTTTTTTCTTTTCTGACAGAAGTGAAAACGTCGCTTTTTTAAGTTTCCTATATATGTACAGAGAAAAGTGTTCATCACAGTATATCTTAACACGTTACGGAAACTAAGAGGATTTGAATGTTTGGAGGCATGTCAATGTAGGCATGTATATTTTATATTTACTTGGAATCACGTGTGCATTGCATCATAAATATTTGGAGAATTAAGTTTGAGGGAATTTGAATCATGGCTTGAAATCAACATGACAATCTGATAGATTCATATTTTAATGTAAAATGCATTTACGTGTATGGTTATGCATATCTGTTAGTATATATGGTATATAAATGTATTGTATCTCGATATGCATGCCTATGTTTATATATGCGCTTGTACACATATGCTTGAATGCACACATGAGTGTGTATGCATATGTATAATGATCTCTCTCTCTCTCTCTCTATATATATATATATATATATATATATATATATAACTGAAATTTCATATTGCGGAACCTGTTCAGTTGATATTAGTTTGTCATATATATATATATATATATATATATATATATATATATATATATATATATATATATAGAGAGAGAGAGAGAGAGAGAGAAAAAGTATATATATTTATGCATTTGTAATGTGACCGCGTTTTGGAATTTTGTGAATATTCGGAGAACATGTTTATACGTGTAGGAGAATATGTCATCGTTTAAATGTCTTTTTTTCCGTCTCTTTGTCTCCCTTCGTGTAAACATTTTAGTCGATACTATTTGCATACATGTTGAATCATATTTACTCCCAACACTTTTCTACCTATATAACTATCTGTATTGGCTCTTCTGTTAGTTTTATGAAATCCTGTCATTTTCAGTGTCCTCTCAAGTTCTTATGTCACACACGTGCTGCTTGCAATGAGGTTAGAGGAAACAGAGGACGTTGTGGTGTCGGTTGAGAGGCAGGTGAACGCAATAACTCCTACTTTTTACTGAAGGTGAAATGACTTTTCATCGATCGTTATTTCTTACTCTCCAACCTCATCTCCAAATCCACACGCCCTTACATCCTTCATAACGTTTTACTAAATTGTATTTTCCTTTAGTTTTGCACACATTTCAGAATCCGTGTGCGTCTCGGAGTATTTTTTTTTTTTTTTTTGTCTTTATTTAATTTTTTTCTCTTCATCCCACGCTTTTTCTTGCAGAATTTCTTACTGCATCCCAACAAAGGTAAGAATGTGAAGACGCCAGAAGGGAAGCAATAGATGATGGTGGTGATGGGATGGATAGTTGAATGACGTCACTGTCTCATTGGGAGGGGGCGAGATGACCGTTTCATAAACTTCAGAACGAAGCTGTAGCAGACAACAAGCTAAACGAGGAGAGTAAGAAGAGACAGCTACGACGAGATGGGAGGAGGAGGAGGAAGCAATCCATTTGCAGCAGTTACACTGTTTCCACTACAAAAACCGCCAATACTGTTGCTTTGGTTGCTCCTACTCGACAAAAGCATATGTCCTCCTTCCACCTCTTCTCAGCGTCTTCCACTGATTTTAGCATTTCATTATCAACCATCATCACTATCCCCATCATCAGACAAATACTATCAACTATCATCATCAGCAATTCGGCTGCCAGTTTTATGAAAAAGACAGGCATAATACAGAAGCAGAAGTAGTGCGTAATGCACATTGGTTAGATTCATCGTTGCTTTGAATGATGTCATATATGCAATTTAGTATCTTTCCTTAACACCTAAAACTCGTAAAAGGGATTGAAAAATCTACTGCTTTTGTTGAAACTCGTACAAAAGGTGCAGTTATGTGTATATACGTATATTATTCATGGAAAGAGTATGAATGTTGTTTGTGAATGTTTATGCTTTTCCACCGCTGCAATTCATCCCTTGGAAAATAAACAATATTAGTCGAAAATGTTAAATACTACATATTCGAAGATTATATAAATTTGATCTTTTCTTCAATGAGATACCAAAGGTATACACGGGACAGTTATCTTCGGCTTTTATAATTCACTTATTTTATTCAGTATTAGTCAATTGGTAACTTATTACCAATACAGTAAAGGTTGATGATGAAAGACTTAGCTGAAACTTTTTTTATAACCACCAAAACCCGAATGATTGGATAGTTGTTATGATCTGTAGTTAAACTATAATCTGGAAACGTACAAGAATCGATTTAAAGGTTTTCCAAGTAGTAAATTAATTTTTAATTAAAGACTTTCATCTATTATTCTAAGTTTGGGATTATGAGATTTAAACACTAGTCTACATCCATAACTTATAAAACAATCTGCCTTTCGAAAGATATTTTTACAAAAATTATTTTTCTGCATTATGCCATCCGGTATGAATCCGTAAGCATGTGAAAAGAAATAAAATAAAACACTAAAAATAGGATTCTGAAAGTAAGCTAAAAGGAAACAAAAATACAGAATCCAACAAATATGTGTAAAGATTTTTAAAATTTATGAATGATCTATCTATCTATCTATCTATCTATCTATCTATCTATCTATCTATCTATCTATCTATGTGTGCGTGTGTGTGTGTGCATACATATATGTATATATTTAAACATGTGCAAAATGTATGGATATGTGTATACACATTTTTTATGGTTGCATAGAGTGCACTAAAGTACGGATATATATATATATATATATATATATATATATATATATATATATATATATATATATATATATGAAATACCAAATCTGTAGGCGGTAGAGATTATTTCAATGAGGTCGTTTCAATATAAAATTAATAAAAAGTTAAATTCATGATGAGAGCTCAATGCATAAATTTATGTACAGAGCAATATAAAGAAATAAGTAAATAATACGGGAAAGACTTAATTAGTCACCATTTAATCGATTATAAATTTATTTCAACGGTATATATATATATATATATATATACATGCATACATACATATATATATATATATATATATATATATATATATATATATATATATAACTTGAAATAAATTTTTAACTGATTATATGATGACTAATTAAGCCTTTTCCTTTATATATATATATATATATATATATATCAAAGTGTGGAGAACGAACAGTAGGATTACAGCGTTCAAAACATTAATTTAAAAATAGTGCTCAATACATAAAGTAGAGCCGTAAATAAGATATATATATATATATATATATATATATATATATATATATAATATATATGCAATCACAGTATACACTAACATTATGGTGTTAAATATACGCTTTACACTATTTTCGTTGTACTATTTTTCTTTCTTTCCCTCTATTAAGTTATGACCGATTAGAGATAAAGAGACAGAAAGAGAATGAGGGAAAGATGATAAGAGAGAACTTTTTAGGTGTCAACGGATCAAACCTAACGAGACTTGTTGCTGCCGCTGCTGCTAAAAGGCCTGTACTTTTATACTTGCGATACATTTCCATATGAATCTACGAAGGACATCCTCTCCATATTATATTTCTTACTCAGTCTCTATTTGTTGTCGTTTCTGCTTTTAACGACATTCTTTCAGAAATAGTCACCCTTTCTCATGAACCGACTTTTATCTGTACTGGTTGACATGTAACAAACAATATGTCGCATATCCTTGGATTCAGGTAGAAGTTACAAATGTGGAAATTTACTCTCATACCAGATTCTTTAATTTAGCGACTAACTGTACAATACATTTTATAATGACGAAAGAAGACTCGTAAACTAACTTAAATCTATCTGTCTATCTATCTATCTATCTATCTATCTATCTATCTATCTATCTATATATATATATATATATATATATATATATATATATATATATATTATATAGGTAAATTTCTGCTATTGATTTTTCAACAAAGACTTAAGAATCTGAAGTTAAAACATAAACTTATATTTTCCGATTATTATATCTTCATTTAGAAAATAAAATATCAAACTCTTATAATTTTTCTGCTACTGAAAGACATTCTTTTTAGTGTTTTTAGATTTATTTTAAATACTATTATAATCATGTTGGAAGCGTGAAACCAGAAAGGCAAGATCCGTTGTAATGGTATTTGTAAGATTTTAATGATATTTGTTGTTTCAAAAATTATATTTTTTTTTACTTTGTCTAAAAGCAATGTTTATTATAGGATTTTGCATTAAATTATCTTCGAAAATAAACTGATATGCAAGATAGGAAAATATATAGATATTAATTTACCCCAATAAAACTAATCAAACTTCATCAAATTGAATCTGATTATATTAATAATAAGCTTATATTTATTAATTACTTATCTATGAATTGGAATGCATGACAAAAATGTGAGTTTTGTTAAAGAGGGAATTCTGAATCGATAATTTATAAAACCAAATCTGAGACATTTCCCCGATGTGGTCATACAGAAATAATGAGAAGAAATGCATGTTGTCAGGCTCATTTATTTGTAGATCTCACAAATAGATTTCTCACACAATTGTGATTATAATCGAATAGTTCAAGCATTTGGCGGAATACTGAAAACTATTTTCTTCTTATAATTCTTGTCATTATAATTGCGATAATTCTTCATAAAAATATAATGTTCTTAAAAATATAGGTGTATTTGTCTGCAGACAATAGATGCAAAGACGATAAACACACATCCACTCACATTAATATAGACAAATTTCAATGTTCGCTTACAGTATTTTTTATGGGAATTACAGGTAATAAATGTACTAATGAATTGGCTTAGTGTATATATATATATATATATATATATATATATATATATATATATATATATATATATATATATATATATTATACATGCATGCTTATATGCAATAAATTAATAGATACATAAATGCGTTTTGTCGAGTGGTTTTGTCTTTCTGTGAATGTATGCGTATCGAGTGCCAATCTGTCTGCTGTGTTTGCCTAACTAAGCGTTTAGAGTAAATCAAACTCGAAGATTTTTAGTTGAATTTTAGGTATCGATATGAGATAAGTGCTGAAAACTCTTCCAAAAAATTCTGATGTTTAGTCATTTGGTGAGATTTTTGGGAAGTGTGTCGGCTGTCATTACTTCTGTATTTGCTCATCTTTCTATTCGAAGATAACCCTAACCCTTCCTTTAACGTTCTGCAATGAAAAATACATGGCACCTAAATTTCAATTTCCTTCACCAGAGCCAAAAGCCGAGTCTATTGACGAGGTTAATTTCCCGAGCGGAGGCCCAGACGTTAATAAATATTTCCATTCGTAAACTACGGATTTTCTGCTTGAAGCGTATTCGACATTGTTGTTCAACTTCCGGCTGCTTCATTGCTGCTGTATCTGCTCTTGCTCTTCCCCTCTTCCCCCGCTAGTGAATGATCACTACCTTTCTCTCTAATCAACGCCAGTAGAGAAACACGTAGCTAGACCTGCGGCATGAGTACGGAAATACCACAAGAGGCAATATTTTCGGGTTCCAGGTTGTAAACCTTCCCTTGCCATTCATATCTCCCAGCACAACACACACACACACACACACACACACACACACACACACACACACACACACACACACACACACACACACACACATACAATCAACTGGAGAATCACTCCAGTTAAGAAACATAAATCTTTTAAATGCATTCATTTGAACAGCGATCTAATTTTACATGTATCAGTCACGTTCCCACCGGATGTTCATGACACTAAATTGAATGGCAATTGTGTCCTATAATCCTTGTTTACCCTAAAGACAGGAATGCGTGTGTGCTCTCTATACATATACATGTAAGTGTGAGTGTTTCAAAGGGAACGCATCAGTTGTCGACTGTCTTTATATGTGTGTACTATTTCTGAGTCAAACACATATAAGGAAAAGTTTACAAGAGGCTGCTGAGAAGTTCTCAACCTGAATCACTTCCCAAAATTTAACCAAATAACCAGATCTTGGTCGAGTTATGAACATTTCAACACACGCTTGTTTACCCTTAATCCCTATACACATATGACGCACACTCATATAAAAAGGATGTGAGTCATCTTTTGAAGGATATACTTGAGCGTACTCCCGGTTATGTGTGATGTTGCCTGTAAACATATATTGTTGTGTGAGTACACACACATACACACACAGACACATGTATATATATATATATATATATATATATATATATATATGTGTGTGTGTGTGTGTGTGTGTGTGTGTGTATGTGTGCGCACACGCGTGTGTGCTTACTATTATATTGTTTAAATATTTATAGAGGGAGAGTGCTCAATATCGGTGACGAAGAGTGTAGACATTGCATAATAACTGTCAGTTTCATGCCTCAAGCAATCATCATACTATGTGTCACTACACCTGCTTCTATATATGGGTCATGTGGTTCAATCCACAGTATAAGAATGTAAAAAAATACAGGTAAAATATTCATCTAACTCGTCGACAAAACTTTTCAAAATCAAGAAAACTGTGTAAAAGATTCAGTAGAATTACTCTAAATCTATAATTGCTCCGAAAACATGCTCGAAACTATGAGAAAATACAACAGAAAAATCTCTAGTAAACCACAAACCCTCACAACAGCTGCAGAACAAAGTCCAAATTCTCACTAAACGGTAACTGTTTGCAAAGCACTGTAATATACCAAGATATCGTAAGATCTGAATGAAACCAAGAAAAAATATATAGGAATATAGAAGGTCCATGGAAACAGGAAAGCTGAGCATATAAAATACCGTAAAACATATGGAAATAGCAGAGCAAAAAAACATGAAACAAAACAGCAAAAATAAAATGGAAAATAAGGAAATACCTAAGCCCCAATTTTAAGAAAAAATTGCTTAGACGAGAAAATAGCAATAATCACATTTTTCTTAAGCTCCAAAACAAAATATCAGCGTTCGTCTTCAAATTCAGACACGAAGACAAATTATTTCTATGCTACCTACAACTACATCACGACTCAAAAGACTATCCCACAACCTAAATCTAATAAGCGTCATTTAAAATAGAAAAAAAATTAGATTTTAAAAAAAGGAAATATGAAAAGTAAATTAAATGAAATAAAATAATTAAACAAACTCAAAGCAGGACTATAATTAACCTAAATCATTTCCTTTAGACTGGGAAGGAACTGTTTCCGTATTTCCTCCACTTTCCATAGGTCCCCATTGATCTATACAATGCGTCTGCATAAGGATTAGAGACATTGAAGAGTACTTGAGGCATGAAACAGTCACCATGTAATGTTGATATCTATGTCCTCTCTCTCTCTCTCTCTCTCTCTCTCTCTCTATATATATATATATATATATATATATATATATATATATATATGAGTGTGTGCGTTAGTGTATGTGTATGTGATTATACATGTATTCAATAGTATATAAAGTCTCGTTCCACGCCATTGAACAACGGCGTTCATTAGTCAACATCTGAGTTACATAGAAATTGATAAGTGATGTGGTATTTGATAATAGATGTGTCCGCCAATCGAAATCCACAGAGGTATGAATGCAAGAAAACCATTGGTTGATACAAACACCACATCTGCAGAATAAGAGTGAAAGGAGAATTTTATTTTTGCATCACAGTAACTCAAAATGCAAAATTACCAATTGTTGCTCACCCTCCGTACAGCTCCAATTTGGTACAATCTGACTTTCTTGTGCTTCTCGAAGTTGAAAGAATGCATTGAAAAGTCAACATTTTTCATACGGGGCTTCATGAACAAAATGTAAATGTAAATAGGACATTTAGAAAATGAAGTATAAATAAATGTTAAAGAGTAAAGTTTTAATTTTAAAGAGAAATAAATTTGCATCATTAGGATACCGTCTACATTATTTTATCTGCTCTAAACCTTGATTTATGAGATTGGAGAACTTAAATACCAACCCTCATAACATATATATACACACATACAGGTGCATATATACATATATACACGGTATATTTACATAAAGATAATATATATAACACACGCTTATAATTGCGATATACATTAAAAGATATATACCCATATACATCACAATCGTAACATATAGAATGTATCACAAAGCCAAAAGCTTTATATAATGATGATGATGGTTGCCCACTCGCTGCTCAAGAACTACTACCAAACAAACTGCGGAGGATGAAGTAATCCCTCCAACTGCCGGAAACACGATGGTACCTATGCTATTGTTTATAGCCATGCGTTATGTGGACTCTAAGCATCAGACAGTCTTGATCCAATGACCGGAACCAGTTATGATAATTGGAGACGGCCCGTGTTACATAAAATTCGAGTTGTCATAGGACATAGGCCGCGTCGTTAATGACGATTATATAACCAATAACATAACTTACAGTATTTTGGTGTTCTCTAGAGCGAACCCCGTCTAATGACTCTACTTGAATTTTGTTGATTAAATGGGGACTAGTGCATTCGGGATTGACCATATATATATATATATATATATATATATATATATATATATATATATATATGTGTGTGTGTGTGTGTGTGTGTGTGTGTGTGTGTGTGTGTGTAGGATGTATAATACTATCCGAAACAAAAGTGAAGATGATGAGACAAAGTGGAAAATTTGTTTTATCAAAGACGCGTTTTGCCGGAGAAAGCTTATGTTCTCTTTGTCTTCTTCAGTTTGACTGTGTGTGAGAAAAAAAGTCTTGGGATCTCGGTATTTACCAGAGACAAATGTCTTAGGATCTTTGAGGATAAATGGTTATCATAAATCAAATTGATTACACTAGCTTATTATTGATTTGGAGAGAATCTGTCCGTCTCTGTGATTGTTTTATCTATATCTGTATTAGAGCCGTTTGGTATTCTAGGATTTTAAATCAGGGACTTTTGATTTTTTTTCATTTTTTGCGTGTATGTGTATTTTTTTTTACATTCAATAACATGCATTTATACGCACACACACGTACAGTTATATGTAATATATATTTCACTTTACATTTACATAATATCATACTGCAATATGTGCATATTGTGTATATATACAGTGCTGTGCGAAAGTAAGATAATATTTTAGAAAATTACCTCTTTTTTCCAAATGATCAATAAATCTTAATTAAACTATACATTCATTAAGAAAAGCCTTTATTAAATCAATTACAGCCACTTAAAAATTAAGAAATGCAAAAGTAAGTGAACCCTTATATTTAATATTTGGTGACTTCTCCTTTTTTTGAGGTTAAAATGTCAACCAGTAATTTTCTATAAATTTTAAGAAGTTTCTGGCAGTAGTGAGGGTCGATTTTGGCCATTCTTCTTGTCAAAACTCTCATTACCCGGGTTTCTTTCATGTACTGACTTCTTTCACTTGAACCACATATTTTCAATTGAGTTTAGATCAGGACTTTGACTAGGCCGTTCCAAGACTTGAAATTTCTTTTTACGAAGCCATTCTTTTCTGCATTTGCTTTGATGCTTCAGATCATTGTCCTGTAGGAAGTTCCAGTCTCGACTTAAACCACACTTTTGAACCGAGGTCAAGACACTTCCATTCAGAATTGCTTGGTATCTTGTAGAGTCCATTGTGATGTCAATGCTTACTATTTTGCCTGTTCCAGCTGCGGCAAAGCAAGCCCAAATTATAATGCTGTCACCGCCATATTTAATAGTTGTTATCAAATTATTCTCTTCATAATCCATATTAGGTGTTCTCTAGATATACCACCTATTGTTTCTACCAAAAAGCTCTAGCTTGGTCTCATCTCATCCGACCATTAAACCTTTTTTTCCAGAATGTTTCTAGCTTATTAATATGATCTTTGGCAAAGTTGAGGAGAGCATGCTTGTGCTATTTCGTAAGCAGTGGCTGTTTCTAGGCATTGTGCCATGAACATCGGCATTGTTCAGATTTCGTCGAACTGTAGATATATGTACATTGATTCCGACATTGGCCAGTGAGAAATCGAGAAACGAAAAGGTAACAGCAGAATTTGCCTGGACCTGCCGGACTAGATGCCTACTTGCACTTGCTGTTATTTTTTCGCGGATGGCCACTTCTTGATTGTGATGCCGTCATACCAAAGGCCTTCCATTTATAAATAATTTGTTGCACGGTGAAGTGCATTCCAAATTGTTTTAATAGCTTTTTGTAGCTTTCTCCATCATTATAGGTTTCAACTACGCTATTTTTTAAAGGTTCGGTTAGTGCTTTTGACCTTTGCATATATATTTATTTAAAATTTAATCTCTAACTGCACACTTTTGCATGCACAATGAGTTATATTGTTTAACTGCAGAATACGAAGCTTACCAAAAAAAAAAATGAGCACGTGTCATTTTGATTTTTATGTGCACAAAAAATTATTTGCACTGGCAGCCATGTAAAACAAAAATACAGAGTGTAAATGTAAAGGTTCAATTACATCTTAATTTTTAATTAATATTTTTATTCCAGCTTGATAAAATTTTTGAAAGTGGCTGTAATTTATTTAATAAAAGTTTTTCTTAACGAATATATAGTTTAATTAAGATTTGTTGATTATCTGGAAAAAAAGACAATTATTTTAAATATTATCTTAGGAGTTAACTTACTTTTTCACACACACACACACACACACACACACACACACACACACACACACACACACACACATTTAATTATATGTATCTCTCGCTCTCTCTCTCTATATATATAATTATTTTAGTTTAAATCGATAAGCATTTGCATGTCCACACGTGCATACACACGCATAAAGACACACGTTTTATATTTCATAATACGAACTTTTTTCACTATTTGTTCAATAATGTTTAAATTTTTCATGGTTTTAGATAAAATGATTTTTTTTTATCGTAGCCATTTAATAATAATTCATATTTTATCTTTTGAATTACTACAAGCTTGAAACAATAAAGCTTTAATTTAGATTCCTTTTCTTTAGAATGGATTTTATCAATTCTCTTTATTTCATGAGTGTTTATTTATATGAAGGAAATGTAGAAATAAGTACTGAAAAATGATAAATTAAAAATGTGTCAAATAATCTCTCGTACCCATCATGCATATTTAACTCTTGTTATTTTTTATTTTCGTCTAATGATCTGTTGAAATTATTATAACTAATATATGACTGTCTCGATTGTGTCATCCGTCGGAATTAAATAAACTTTTATTATTTTCGTCGTTTCTTGTGTCATTCGTTTGTATGCTCGAATAGTTGAATTGGTTTTCATTCAGTCATTTTTATTTTTGCACAATTCTATTACAATTAGCTGCAATTATTAATTATATTTCACTGTTTCATCCTTTTCTCTTCATAGGCGACGTTTGATAAGTACTTCTAATACTCTTGCTTTGAAATGATACCATTAATCATTGTGTTTCTTTATTCAAATGCCTTCTGTACAACCATTTATCAGTTATTTAACAGAAAATATATCTCCTGAATTCACTTCAAATTTTAATTCATTTAGTTGTCATTTTTGTAATTTCCAACTGTCATTATTGTTACTTTAATCAGTTTTGTATAGTCTTTTAACCCAGTATTCTATGCAAACAAATATTTTTTTCTATGTGCGGCCGATCAACACTATTTCTACGATAGATCGTAGCATATGGATCGCCATTAATTTTCCACTCTGTCGATACAGCAGTCTGAGTTTATCTTTTGTCTAGTTTAAGTTAAAACTGGTAGGCATAATTATGGACGCTGCTCATTAGTTTTTATATTTCTTGATATTTATTTTATTTCGAGGATTCTTCTGAGGTAGTCTTTCTTAATTTTCTTTCATTTCTTTCTGTATTATTTTATAATTTTGTTGTTGGAGAATTTTCCATTATTTTGTGATATTTTTTTTTACAACACTTTATTCTCTTTGTAGTTCATTTTCTTCCATTAATATATATTTCCTCTTTTGTAATATTCCCGTCGCACATCTTCCTCCAAATTCCTGCTGAAAATCAAATCTCTTCTAATGAATCTTCCTGGTTCTGTTTTATTTCTGGTCAGGGCGTTCACCAGGGATTGTGCTATTCACTAACAACTACTGGGCCTTTTCAATATTATTATAGTTTACACCGCTGTCCTACACATACGAATCCTTCTTTTAAATAAAAGTTTCGTCTCATCTCACAGTGTCAGAGCTGTTATTGTTACTTCAAACATCAAAACTAAAAATCAAAAATTTCAAACTAAAAAGCAAAAATACATAACTGTGGGGAATATGGTGAAATGTTAAGCAGTACTTCACTCAGAGGTGAAATTATTTACTTTGTATGCAATGAGTGGAGTGTAAGCATCCACTATTTTTATCCATTTCAATAAAATATTCAAATAAAGCAAAAAGAATTTCAATGAAAAAGACGCAGTATAGAGTCAAATAGTGCGATTTTTTGCTTTACTTGTGAGATCAATATTAAAACAAAAACAATGAATCTAATTTAATAAATTAACCTTCAATCCATATCTGCCAGTTCTAGCAAATATAAACTCAGAGTTTTGGGGGAATGTAATGGGTTTATGTAAATGATAGAAAGCAGATTCAACGCGCAGGCATTTAAAAGAAATACTAATGTTTGTTTATTTCTTGGTGACTCATATTAGTGCCGACATGCGAATAATATTTTTCATATTCATAACTTCGGAGTCATTCTGCGTGTACGTGTTAGTCGGCTGTTGGCAAGAACATTTTGCGCTTTTTCTTTTACTGCGTGTGTGGCGTGATTCAATTTTCAGATAAGCTGTGAAGCTCTTAGCAACAAGCGGATCAATTTCGGACCTTGGCAACCGATCGTCGTCACTGATTCTGCTCAGTCAATTGACTAATCTTTGTCTTTCTTTGCTGCTGACGTAGAAAACTTAAAATGCAATAAGCAAATCAATTGTGAACAGCTGACAAATTCAATGGACAGACAAACTATTCAAAAATAATTTAATTGGGGTGAAAATGTCGAATAAAGTTTATTTTTATTATCAATGAGTTTAACGTAAAATGCCAGATTCTTGAATGGATTTGTGTATATAAATGCAACTGTATAAGCATGATTCTCTACATCCGTATCTACATATGAAAATGAATTTCAAACGTAAGGATTAATATTTCAATGTAGTATGTAATATTGTAGGAACTGTTCTATTTGTCTGCATGCACATTGATGTGTAAATAGATGGTATGTGAACTTTAAGGTGTATGTAATATTGTGAAATCTATCTATCTATCTATCTATCTATCTATCTATCTATCTATCTATCTATCGTATACCCACAAGTATCTACCTGGTATTTGATGTAGTTTCCTACGAGTACCCGTTATCGGGGTTCGAGCGTAGGTAAGGAGCCAGCATTTTGTTCTTCAAAGCAGACGAGCTCTTTATACTTTTATTTTCACTGCACAATCTTTCTCTTACCAATCATCCTTGGTGTCAGACTAAGTAAAACTAAATAAATATATACTTTCGCGATATGGAGAACGTAAGCATAGACTCGTGATGTGATTATGTTTAAATCGTCTGCATTTATGGACTTTGAAGACGCCACATCTGATGCACCTAATGAAAGTCGAGCAATGGTTCACGAAACTAATACCTTAACCCTCGCTTTACGGCAATTCTTTATATTTATGCATTTCTATATATTTTGTTTTTAAATTTCTCTTATGGAAATATAGAGAGACTTGAAAAGAAGTATATATGTTACTTGCGTGAACATATCAATGGCATCTACATTTAGTGTAAATTCACGTATTTATTTAAATGTAGATGTTTGAATATTTAGCCCGTTCATTTAATGTTTTTTCAAAAATTAAAAAATATTCTACAGTTTAATTTATGGATTCTTAAAATGTTTACCAGTAGACAAAACATCATCATCGTAAACTGAGAAGAAAATCTGCCAGATAATGAATGATGCCGAGTTCTAGAAAAACTTAAAGAGATTGAAAAGCTTGACAAATATTTGGAACTTAACAAAGAATTGGAAAAATTGCGGAATTTGAATGGGTCAGTAGTATCCAACATTGTTGTGAATACTGACATAGTACTGAAAAGTTTTGTCAAAGAAGTTGAAAAATTTAATACTCGAAGAAGAATTGAAACCATCTAGACGATAACATTATTAAAATCAGTAAGAATATTAGGGAGAGAGCTGGATTATATGAGAGATTTGCTGTTATGCAATACAATCATTATTTTTTCTTCATTTGATGTTTAGAAGAACGAGGTACCTGTGCTTCATCACTCGAAATAGAAAAGAGAAGGAAAGTGTTTTAACTTTTTTGGCTTCAGAGTTGAAGCTAGACTGGAACAGTATGCACCTGCGTATTATTCAAGGCAAGATGTAACCTGCTCGATATAAATCTTTATTTTCAGTTTTATAAAGGAAAGTAACCTGCATATTTCTTTTTAAAATATGTTTCGTGATTTTTTAAGTTACAGCTTAAATGAGTCTTTTTTCTTTTTATCGGGTCACCATTAAAGTAAATAGACATCGAATTTGAAACAAGCATTTATTCAATAATATAAACAATCGCAAACTGTTTTATGCAAAGTAAAAGTTAATCGAGTTGCAATTAGGATATTTTTTCAGATAATGAATTTGTCAAAACTGTTCACTTCTGGAATATTGGAGCAAGATGCATTAAAAACATGAAAAACAAACAAAAAAACAAACTTCTTTATGCTTTCTGAATATTTTCTTTTTTTCAGGCTCAGACATGACACAAACATAGAATTCCTCTCCTGTTTTGATAATGGACTCGAGGCAGTTCGCACAAATTTTTTGACTACAAATATCCTTATCGGCTCTTCGAAAATAAAAAAAATGGGGATTCATTTGAAAATTTTCTCTTTTCCCAAATAATACACAGGAGATAGATTCTTGAAACGTCGTGAATCTAAATTGATGAACAGCGCATCTACTTATAGCTTTGAACAAGCTAAGAATAGGATATATTCAAGTTAAGAATATGTTTGATACATGGTGACTAGGGATTCAGGCCTGAGACAGGACCTCCTCATTTTATTAAGAGTGTGTAAAGAAAAAGATGCACTTGGCAGCAGTAGTCAATTTTGCCGGAGAAGTTTTGGATGAGACGCTATAAAATCATCATATGACATATCGAGTACCCCATTCTACAATTTTATAGTGAAAAACAAATAGCAACTTTAATATTATTTGTCAATTAAGCTTATACTAGTACAATACTACAATACTGAGAATTAACGAATGAGGAAAAAATCTCCTTACAGGAGGGAATTAATCAACAAGACTAACTTTCTAGTCAGCATGCTATGAAAGGCCCATGTCATGATCTGAATAATATCTTGTGTCTTTTCATTTACATCTTATGAATGATGAAATGTAAAAGTGTCATCTGTCCTCTTCCGAGATCTCTATTACTTCTTCTGTTTTTATTTTATATTTA
>CAHIKZ030001569.1:512500-780000 GCA_903632075.3 Acanthosepion pharaonis | reverse complement strand
TAGTAAAAGTGTAACAATTGTAGTCAATTATAAATTATTAAATTACCACGACTATATGAATAACACTGGTTCAAACTTCACAAGCAAATACTTCTTTAATAAACGTTCATGTTGAAGGTACGACTTGGTGATTGCTATGCTTAAATATCAAAATAACAAGGTTGAAGAAAATAATGGCATTGCTTAATATCTTTGTATGTTTGCATAATACATTCTGATGACATAGAAGGCTTGGATGCACAAGTCATTATTCTAGTTCCATATATTTGATGACGTTACTAAAGGGTAAACCTGCATTATAACTTTATATTTTAGTTCGTTGTTGGCGCAAAAAAAACCCCAATAGATCCACTTTTTCTTATTCTCTTCATTGTTCGAGGCTTTTCATGATTTCAAGAGTAGATTTTAACCTCTTTAAAGTTAACCATTTCTTATTAACATTGACATTAAAACTATACTCATAAATTATAAAGAAAAATTATGCCACAATAAATTTTAACTTTTCTTAATTAACAAGAGTTGAGAAAACATTTTATACTAAGCAACTTCAAAACCGCTTCTTTACAGTTTAAAGTTGTGAAAAAGACTTTTATACGCATTAGTCACTGAGTTGTTCATAACAAATATATTTTTACTAATTTTATAAATAAATATTAAAATTTTTAAGGAACGAGCTTAAATTTGTTTACTCTTAGATAACGGCATAAGAAAAGTGGGGCAAAAAAACTTGCTTTTGTTAACAAATTGATTTGGAAATTCTTGTAAAAATTAAATAATTGTCGGATTTCAATGATACTTTCAGGACTTATTCACAAATGAATGAAATTATTTGAGGAATGATTCTGTTTTAGAAAATCTTGGTAAAAACATTTTTGTTTTACATCTGTTATCCTCACATTTATTTAATTTTATGAAATTCCGAGAAATTAAATTTTGTCCCGCTTAATAAGAAATTAAGCATAATTTCTTAAAGAATTTAAATCAGCAGTTCATTTTTGCAAAACATAACGCCAAGTTACTGAAAATCTGCTCTGAATCGTAAAATAAAAAAGCAATAAAACTAAGATGCTATTTAACTAAAAAAGCTATTGATTGTATTTATGAATAAGATATATTATGGACACTATTGCATGAAGAAAAAATTGTTCTATGAATAACAAATTTTTACAAGAATTGTTTTCATTTAAAAAAAATAATTAGAATAATTTATAAAGTTTTAAATCTTTTAAATTTCTGTGTTAGTTTGTACCCGTTAGGTGATATTGTTATTAACTAAAAACTATATTTACTAATCATAAATGGAAAAATTTACTACAATTCAATGACCCCAGTATTTTAAAAAGAATTAATTTTTTGTGAGTGTGTGTGTATAAACGTGCCGATTTTTGTAAATATAGACATCCATACACGACATTATCATAAAAAAATAAGAACGATATAAGTAAATTTAAAGCCAAAGTAACGAAAATTCAATAAAACATTAGAATATTTACTTAAAATTTTTAAGATTACTGGGTAGTTTAAAATTTTATAAAAAAGGCTGATAAGTAATTTTTAAAGATATGTCCACCTTAAGAAAAAATTCGATAAACTTTCGTCTGCCAGTCTAACAGTCAACCTGTCAATACCTTTAATAAACACCAACCTCCGTGTTAAAAATTAATTTCTGCGATATTTTAAACTAAAAGTAAGTACTATTTATTTCAAATTAGATTAATTACACTTTAAATCAGCTAATGTTCCCCAAATAAAGTATATTTTATTTCTGAAATAATCTTTAATAAAGAGAATTATATTGTGATGACAGATGGCTAAAAATGGCGTTAAAATCAGCGATTTTTAGCAATTTCTAAAGTAAAACTCCTTCGGTCAAATATTAGATTTAATCTTTTGGCTTGAAATTAAAACTAAAGTAAAAGCTTCTAGAAAGATTTTTCATTTTTAAAAATTCATTTTAAACCTTAGGTATCGCGTTTCTGTGGAAGTATTTAAATAAATGGTTATTCTTTTTATTGGTATTTAACCTTCCATAAATCAAAAGGAGAGATTCAGAATGAAAGTACAATAAGAAAATAAAAACTAGAGAGAAATATCAGCACTTTAAGGATAATAAGTAGTTAAATTCAAATTCGAATATTCTTAGAAAGTTTACAAGATATTTGACATGTTTGTTTTTTACACTTGTTTGTTTTCACGTTCTTTTCAGCAAAAAATGAACATATAACATTGATAATAAAATGTGTTTGTTATTATAACTTGTTAGAATAGATCTTATTTTTGCAGATAAAACAGAGTGTGAATCAAATCAACTGTACTTTTTTTATATAGGCAATCATTTCGAAAGGCACTGAAATATTTTATCTCATTGTGAGTATTCATTCATTCATTATTTTTAAAATACATTAAAAATCATTGTTCAACATATGGTCTAAAATTTTTGCTGATTTTATTCCCATAAATATTGTAACAGATACAAATATCCCTTTTATGGAGTTAAATACTCATTTCATTGTAATAACTATAGTACTTATATGTTTGATTCACTAATCGTTAAAGAGGAATCCGTCTAGGTCATATGTAAGGCCAGTAGTTGTAGACAAGTTGCAGGTCGTCAGCCGATAACTCCCACAAAATCTTTTCCTGGTCTTACCCAAGTTTGTGTTTAATTGTGCGACATCGATTTGGCGGTGTCTGGTGAATAGGAGTGGAAACTAACGGCAACAAGAGACCGAGGAGGAAGAGGAAAGTGGCTGCCTCGTCTGAACAGAAAACAACGCAGTGACATGAAATTTAAATAGAGTAACAAGAATTTGATTTATCGTCTATTCGGATTTGTAAATCTTTTTTTCTTTAACTGAAAACAAGGCTGCAAGCACTAACTGATTCAATTCCTAAGGTCAGAAATTACAAAAAGAACATGCATCGGAAATAAAAAAAAAATGTACAACTTGATTGTCAAGCACATATGCTCGAACCACAGAAGAATAAACGATGACAGAACACGCTTTATACAGATAACGTACACATTTTAGTTCATACATATACTCTTACTCTCTCCCTCTCTTTTACTCTCTCTCTCTCCCTCTATCTATCTATCTATCTATCTATCTATCTATCTATCTATCTATTTCATAATCCACCAACACAATTTGTAGAGAGGCTTTGCACACGGTTATATCAGCACACGCCTACCTAAGCAGCATTTATAATACCCGAAATATATACATGTGTAGATTTCTGTATAAAAAATATTAACATGAAAAATATTGATCAAAATTAGCGGTAACTTCCATTGCTAGTCAGTATAAGTATTAATTGTCTATATTAAGGTTTTAACAGTAAGGACAGTAACGAAAATGATCGCCTAAGAATTTGACTTGGCCTTAACTCTTAATTCCTTTATCGATTTTCTTAGTAGATAATTTGGTCAAAGCCACAGTTTCATATATTTGTTAAACCCTCAGTACTGATCAAGATCATTGCTATTATAAATGAAATCAGTAGTGATGGTTGCTAGTAATTTGTTGAAAATATATGGGGTACACTGAAGCTTCCTACTAAAACTAAAGTCATAAAACTTTACAGAATATATTATGTTTCAAAATGTCTTTTTTCATATCATAAACTATATGTTACTGTTTATAGTGATATGTAAATTCAAATTAAGCGTTTATCACCATAACCAAATTATATGTATGTGTAATTTGACGGTTTTGTTCTAAAAACTGAACTGCTCGACCCTCATACGTCTCGTACGATGGGACTGTCCCCTATATGGCAGCACTCTGAATTACGATACAGTATGTGCATGTTATTGGGTAGTAAATATTCTTGAAAAGACGTTGCCGATCTTGTGATATAGTAAAAAACATACCAGTGTACCGTGTACGTGTGGGACTTTAGATGGTAATACAAGCTGCGATAAGGTTCAGTGTGATGAAAGAGTTCAGTGCTAACAGATGTCATGAAAGAGTTCAGTGCTAACAGATGTCATGAAACAGACAGGTATATGATTCTTTTGTTCAGTTAGAAGCATCTGAGAGGGATCGAACTGACCATCAAGTGAATGATTGGTCATTTCAGAAAATCGCTTTGTGCGTGGGACGTGATACATCTTTCGTGCTTCGATGTTGCTGGTTCAGTTAACCTTTTTATATCTGGAGAACAGGTCTGAACAGACACGTAATACACATCAAGATGGCATTGTAAGGGGTATAGTGGTGAACCCAACACCGTCCATAACACAGATTAGGACTCCAAGAGTCTAAACACAAACTGTTTAGCAACTGTCAAAGGTGATGTCTGCCTCTAGCCACACTTCCACTCACGTCCCAAATCATCATCTCCATTGATATTTCGAAAGGTTTACATGGAAAAAAATCGAATTATGCTCTTTCGTATTCAATGATGATATCAGGATCTCACTTCATGCAAGCGCGATGGTTAGTTGCATCTGCGACATACACCTGGGAAACGACTTCTTCAAGAGTATATTCCCCTACGGGACACAGCTTAACCCCAAACTTCCTGGTCTGGGATTCTATGTTAAAATTCGCGCTCAACATTGGTGTTTGTGGAAACATCAATTAACATTATTGAACATTATTCAATCAGCTCTCTTGCAGGAAAATTTTGTCTGTCTAAATAATGCCCATGTGCTATTCAATAGGCTCTGCTCTGGCCCTCATGATTCCAGACCTGTTCCACTTTTTTATGGCCTGACTCGTTCAGTTCGACTATTGGCAACACTTATTTACTACCACAAGAGGTATTAATATGAGGCAAGGCATACTAGTGACATACCCCTTTTTTGTAACCTGTGATGGTATTGAGCTGGATATATTATAATTTATCAGAATCAAACTATATTAGCTGTATATATTAACATATCCAGGCGTGGCTGTATTAACTCTATATATTGTAAGGGGTATAGTGGTGAACCCAACACCGTCCATAACATAGATATTCAGGTAGGGCAATTTTATTTTTCGTCATCAACAAAAATACGTTACCACAAAGATACATAAATGCAACCTAGGAACCTAGCAAAAAATAAGGAAATCATCATCACTCCCTCTGACAAAGGAGGTGGGATTGCGATCATGAACAAGAATAGTTACATAGAAAAAACGAACAGAAAATAATTACTGAAACACAAAATTTAACAAGGAAATTAGGAAACTGATTGAAAATGAAAACAAATCATGATATAGGCTCATAGAATATCACATCAAAACACTCATGTAACCGATTCTGAATGATGTTCATACCAGTTTCCTTCCCGTAAAAGATGCATATTTTCCAGCGCAGATATTGACCCACTCTATCATGCCGAGTTTTCTATTCAGTTGGGGCTAACACTGTACAACCTGATACAAGATAATCAATTGTTTCTGGATATTTACTACATAATCTGCATTTGGGGTCAACACAATTTTTCAGTATTTGCATTTGTTAATTTTTTGTCAGCAAGCATTGGTCCTGTGCAGCAAAAGAATAAAATCTTCGGTTTCAGTTTTAATCACTGATGGGTCCGGGGTTTGCTTACATCAACTTGTTTAGTACAGGCAGAGCATTGACCATGAAGAGACTTATCTTGCCATCGTTTCTGCTTTTGGTACATTGCATTTGCTTTTGTTTTCTACTTTAGAACTTTTTTACTTAGAACTTTAGGTTCTTTACCGCTGCAGTAGATGTATTATGGTTTATTTGCACTTCTTCCTCTACTTGAAATTCCCTTTTAAATTTGTTGGCTTCCTTTATTACTGAATAAAGTTTCTTATTTCTTTCATGTTCGTTGATGCAAATCATCATCCAGTCTTCTGTAGTTTCCAGGTATCTTTGAAGACCGGTATTATTATTATTATTATTATTATTATTATTATTATTATTATTATACTCCTATTTACTCCTGTCATAATAGTAAGTATGATCTGTTTGATAAGGTCAAATCAGAAAATGATTTTAAAATTTCCCACAATCTGTTGTTAACTATAGCAAGCAATGGCGTGTTAATTTTAACGCGTCCAAAACGATCGTCTGAGAGAACATTTTTTTTATCTTAAATCAGTATGGGTGATGCTAACCTCCAGGAGAGTGAAATATTGCGCTTTCCCGGGCTAACGTTTTCCGCTGACATGAAGTGAAAAGATTATATTGAATCATTTGTTAAATCTAGTGTTAGGAAAGTTTGTTCACGTGCTAGACAACTTTTCTCGCCAGACTCTATTTTACATATTTATAAGTCTACTATTCATCCACGCTTTAAATATTACTGCCACATATAGTTAGGTGTTCCTGCTATATATTTACAGATAAAATACTAAAAGAATTTGCAATGCCATTGGTGCTAACCTGGCATCTCGCCTTCAGTCACTTTCATCTATGGTACCTAAACTTTATGAATTTAAGCGCAGTAATAATTTGGCGTCATGGTCTCATCATTTTATACATGAAATGGTTAGATGTAATTGTAATTGTAAATTCTATGCTAACAGTTTTTTCTCTCGTATTTATCGCTTGATTTCCACTCATCTTTGATCTTCAAAACTTTAAAGATAATGTCAATCGTTATGTGCTGTCTTTTCAATTATTGTTCTTTTATTGTTCTCTCTCCTTAATAGTGTTTCTCTCTCATATTCTCTAACAAGTTTATAAAGCCACTAAGACGCAAGGCGTTACTTCCATTGCGCTTTAGTGGCTTCATTGCCCTGATTGGGGTGAAATAATGAAAAAGAAAGAAAAGCATTCTCTGCTTATTCATGAAATCATGCCACTTTGCGCAGGACATTGCGGAGCTGAGATAATGCACTAAATCACAGACACTGCAAATAGCCTCACTGGATGTTTTCATTTAGTTTGGCAATAATGATTCTTCTCTCTTTTTAATGAGAATATCAACCTATTTGGCCTTATGTTCATTAACACATCAACTGGCCTGCCACTAAGGCTAGTTTCTTCTTTTTCTCGAAGATTAACAACCTCTATCGATCCATTTCTTTATTGTGTTTACACCAACTGTAGCTTTCTTTAAATATTCAGTAACCTACTGTGAATGCTTGCAACACATTTTCTTTCCAAAAGAAAAATTCGATAACAGATCTTCGTTTTTTACGTGTATCCAGAGTGGCAGCCATTTTGAAAGATAATAATAGGTAGAAAAAAAGAAGATAATCCTACATTTTCTCCGCCTGGATTTGTAAACACTTAATGTTTAATTAAAAAAAAAACCTCAAAAAACTAGAAATTCTGAAAAATAAATATATTATAAATTAGTACAAAAGTTAATTTTTACCAGCTCTTTGTGAAAACAAGTTGGATGCTTAATTATCGTTTCTATCTGCACGAGCATTTCCCAAATTTCTCTCTCTCTCTCTGTCTCTCTCTCTCTACACACACACGCACACACATATATATACATATATATATATATATGTATGTGTGTGTTTGTGTCGGGGGGAAGAGAGGGATCATCAAAACTTGGTGACATCCAAATTGCTAATGAAAAGTGGGGTAGCATCAGTTCCACTTGTTCCGGATGAATTTGAAACAGCGTTTTACTACTTCATAAGATTTGGTGTGTAATTTTCCTTCTGTTCATCTGTGAACTTACATTCAATAATTGGCGCGCTGAATTGTTCCTTTGGTAAAAGTTGAATCAGAGGTTAAGGAGAAGGGGATAAGCAACTGCTTATATAAGGATATAAGTAAAAGAACGAGAGGTAGAATGAGGAAGATAAAACAGATAAATAAGTGAAAAGAGAAAGGGGACACAAAAGAGTAAGATAAAAGGATAAAAAGAAGAAACTTCAGAATAAAAAAAAATACATAAGCTAAAGAAATTGTGAAACGAAGAAAATGAAAGGAAATTTGAAAGGATGAGAATCTCTTTATATCTGTTTCTCTATTTCATCATCTATTTCATTCCTTTGATAAAGGTCGACATGCACCTCCACTATCTGCATAACTCTTACCAACCAACCACGTCAAATATTTTATGCAATGTTTCTGGGTAAGCAGTTTCTATTGCTTCTTTTCCTATGTTTTTCCTTCCATCATTTTTTATGCTACAAGCCTTCTTTCGAGCTTCGTTATCATCACTATTATCTAAATAACTATTTTCTTCATCATCATCATCATCATCATCATCATCATCATCATCATGACTACTATCATTGTCGTTCTTCCTCATGGTCCTAATTATTTGTACATCGTTAACCGCTATCAGCAACAAGGCCCAACTTCAAAGCAGTTAGCATACCTGTCATTCAGCCAACAATTCCAGCTGTCTTCGTTACCACTAAAATTACTTCTACCATTAATAGTTCTAGGGTCATCGCCTCTACCACTATTACATCCACTTCCACTATCAATAAACTTTTATCTTCCATCAGCTTAATCTTCTGAACAGTCTTTATGTAATCAGCCTGATCATCATCTTACTCGCTAACAGTAGAAGCCAATCCATCGCCTCTAATCTTGTCTACGACAGTAGCACTGTTTGAACGACTATCAACACTACCTAGTATTACCCCGTCATCATCAACCGTGATCCTGATCACAATGATCATCAACACTATCCGTACAATGATTATCATCATAAATATCAGCATCATCTTCAATGTCATCGCCAGAAGCCCTAATCTCATAAGCACAATCAACATCCTCCTTCTCTTTAAGAATACTACCCAAATCACCTTAGCTTTCATTACCAACCTCTCTCCAATCTTACCACTCGAAATACTTTTGAGGTTCTCTTTTTGCTCACTTCTCTCTATCTCTCTCCTGTGTCTTCACCCTTGACTTGCATGTAATTCTTTGATGAACAAATACTCTTATGTTTTCCGGTCACATAATCAAATAGTTTTCTTTTATTAGAGTTTTTTTTTCATAATTTTCATAAATCCTTTGCAGGATTCTCAATTGCATTATTTTTCATTTTTCTTTTATGTTCGAGTCTTAATCCTATTATTATCAAAATTTGCTGCCATGAATTCTCTTCTTGTTTTAATTATTACAATCTGGCAATTACGGCTTCTTCTCATAAGTTCCTTTGTTATTTTGTCAGCAAAACTATTTAATAACGGCTTCAAATTTTATATTTGCTGTTCAAGACGAAGTGTTGTGAAATTTTCGGTATTTGGGGGCATTTTCAGTTCGTTCAATCAAGAGCAAATACAATCAAAATGAAAACTACGTGTCAAATAGTTATTCGGGAAGTAAGTATGTTATCGAATGAGAAAAATTGATGCAACTCAAGCATTCAGGGAATTAGAACAGTATGCGTCAACAGGATGTTGTACGGAATTTTGCCATGACCCTTTTAGAGCAGAACGCTTTGCGAACTAGTGTTCAAATAGAAAGCAATTGCTTTACGTTAGAAAATAAGTTTTGGGTAAGTCATTTTTATAATAATTCCCCGAACCTTTGGAGGACACGTCGTAGTAATGTGTATGGTAATAAAATACATGCCATGACGATTCCCACATTCATAATCTTTGAAAATATACACGAGAGAAGAAAAGAATATTCTGAAATTCCTCAGCTTATTTCTTACCTGAAAATACTAAGTAAACCCTTAAAATAATCTTCAATTAAATATTGACACACATGAAGTCAACTTGATAACGTGATATTTTTCTCATACATAAAATAAATTCTAAAGAAGTTAGAGAAGACATTTTCATTATGCTTTCACAATTTTCCTAACATTTTCAAATAAAATAATTTTAGCTTAAGTAAGTTATTAGATGTTCTCCTTCGAGTCACACTGAACTGACAACTATAAGGCAACTATTATCACTTTCAGGCCTGCTATTTTTTATGATGTACGACGTAAATTATGATGATAAAGTATACTTGAGCATTTTGAGAAAATAAAATATACTTGAACATTCTGACAGACAAAAGTATTCTTGAGCATTTTGAGAGAATAAAATATACTTGAATATTCTGACAGATAAAAATATCCTCGAGTATTTTGAGAGAATAAAATATACTTGAATATTCTGACAGATAAAAGAATCCTTGAGTATTTTGAGAGAATAAAATATACTTGAATATTCTGACAGATAAAAATATCCTCGAGTATTTTGAGAGAATAAAATATACTTGAATATTCTGACAGATAAAAATATCCTTGAGCATTTTGAGAGAATAAAATATACTTGAACATTCTGACAGACAAAAGTATCCTTGAGCATTTTGAGAGAATAAAATATACTTGAACATTCTGATAGACAAAAGTATTCTTGAGCATTTTGAGAGAATAAAATCTACTTGAACATTCTGACAGACAAAAGTATAGTTGAGCATTTTGAGAGAATAAAATATACTTGAACATTCTGACAGACAAAAGTATTCTTGAGCATTTTGAGAGAATAAAATATACTTGAACATTCTGACAGACAAAAGTATTCTTGAGCATTTTGAGAGAATAAAATATACTTGAACATTCTGACAGACAAAAGTATTCTTGAGCATTTTGAGAGAATAAAATATACTTGAACATTCTGACAGATAAAAAAAGTATTCTTGAGCATTTTGAGAGAATAAAATATACTTGAACATTCTGACAGATAAAAGTATTCTTGAGCATTTTGAGAGAATAAAATATACTTGAACATTCTGACAGATAAAAGTATACTGGAGCATTTTGAGAGAATAAAATATACTTGAACATTCTGACAGATAAAAGTATACTTGAGCATTTTGAGAGAATAAAATATACCTGAACATTCTGGAAGACGAAAAGTATAATTGAGCATTTGGAGAGAATAAAATATACTTGAACATTCTGACAGACAAAAGTATCCTTGAGCATTTTGAGAGAATAAAATATAACATTCTGACAGACAAAAGTAACATTTTGAGAGATAAAATATACTTGAACATTCTGACAGACAAAAGTTTTGAGCATTTTGAGAGATGAAAAGTGCATTTGAATAAAAAATATACCTTTTGAGACATTCTGAAGACCCAGAAAAATGTGCTTAAATATTCGAGAGAGTAAAATGTATCCTTGAACATTCTGCAAGAACAAATATCCATGAACATTATGATAGACTAAAAACGTACTTGAGAATTAAGAACATATACTTGTAACTGAAAAGTATATTTTGGCATTCTGTGAGAAGAAATGATACTGGAGTATTCGAATAGATATAAAGTATACTTGAGAATCCAATACATAAAAAATAAACAAGCATTCTGACAGATGAAGAAAAATATGACTAATGAACATTCTGACAGATGAAAAGTATCATTGAGTTTTGACAGAGGAAAATATATGGACATTGAATGAAAAGTATACATTCTGACTGACAAAAAAAATATAATTGGTACATTTGACATTTTGAGTATTCTGAATAAAATATCATTCTGGCAGATGAAAAGTATACTTGAACATTCTGACAGACAAAAAAATATAGTATCAGATGAAAAGTTGAGTTTTCTGATTTTTGATTCTAATGAAAATATACTTGAGTATTCTGACAGAGGAAAATATAGTTGAGCATTCTGATGAAAGATACAGTATTCTGACAGAGGAAAATATAGTAGAGCATTCTGGCAGATGAAAAGTATTTGAGATTTGAAAGGAAAATATAGTGAGCATTTGATGAAAAGTATACCAGTATTCTGACAAGGAAAATATAGTGAACATTTTGAGATAGAAACCTATTTCTTGATTAATCTGACCCAGAAAAATGTGCTATACTTGAGTTTTCTGAAATATTCGTGGAGCATTCTGGCAGATGAAAAGTATACTTGAACATTCTGACAGAGGAAAATAAATATCCAAAAGAAGTATTCTGACAGAGGAAAATTATTCTGGCAGATAAAGACTTGAAACAGAGGAAAATATAGTGGAGCATTCTTGAAAAGAATTTCTGACAGAGGAAAATATAGTAGAGCATTCTGGCAGATGAAAATATACTTGAGTATTCTGAAGAGGAAAATTTTGGCATTCTGTGAGAAAAGTAATGATATTCTGGAGGAAAATATTCGAATAGATATAAAGTATACTTGAGAAAAAATACATAAAAATAAACAAGCATTCTGACAGATGAAAATATATACTTGCGGTTTTCTGGAGATGAAAATATAGTGAAAAGTAATTAAAGTGGTACATTCTGACAGATGAAAAGAGTATTCTGACAGAGGAAAATATAGTGGTACATTCTGACAGATGAAAAGTATACTTGAGTATTCTGACAGAGGAAAATATAGTGGATCATTCTGGCAGATGAAAAGTATACTTGAGTTTTCTGACAGAGGAAAATATAGTGGATCATTCTGGCAGATGAAAAGTATACTTGAGTATTCTGACAGAGGAAAATATAGTAGAGCATTCTGGCAGATGAAATTCTGACAGAGGAAAATATAGTAGAGCATTCTGTGAAAAGTTCTGACAGAGGAAAATATAGTAGAGCATTCTGGCAGATGAAAAAATATAGTTGAGTATTCTGACAGATGAAAAGCATACTTGAAAATATAGTGGATCATTCTGGCAGATGAAAAGTATACTTGAGTTTTCTGACAGAGGAAAATATAGTAGCATTCTGGCAGATGAAAAGTATACTTGAGTTTTCTGGACAGAGGAAAAATATAGTAGAGTATTCTGGCAGATGAAAAGTATACTTGAGTATTCTGACAGAGGAAAATATAGTAGAGCATTCTGGCAGATGAAAAGTATACTTGAGTATTCTGACAGAGGAAAAATATAGTGGAGCAGAAAAGTTCTGGCAGATGAAAAGTATACTTGAGTATTCTGACAGAGGAAAATATAGAGCATTCTAGATGAAAAGTATACATTCTGGCAGATGAAAGATGAAAAAGTATACTTGAGTATTCTGACAGAGGAAAAATATAGTGGAGCATTCTGGCAGATGAAAAGTATACTTGAGTTTTTTGACAGAGGAAAATATAGTGGATTCATTCTGACAGATGAAAATATAGTAGAGCATTCTAAGATAGTATTCTGACAGAGGAAAATATAGTAGAGGATCATTCTGGCAGATGAAAAGTTCTGAGTATTCTGACAGAGGAAAATATAGTGGAGCATTCTGGCAGATGAAAAGTATACTTGAGTTTTCTGACAGAGGAAAATATAGTGGAGCATTCTGGCAGATGAAAAGTATACTTGAGTATTCTGACAGAGGAAAATATAGTAGAGCATTCTGGCAGATGAAAAGTATACTTGAGTATTCTGACAGAGGAAAATATAGTGGAGCATTCTGGCAGATGAAAAGTATACTTGAGTATTCTGACAGAGGAAAATATAGTAGAGTATTCTGACAGATGAAAATATTGAGTAGACAGAGGAAAAATAGTAGAGCATTCTGGCAGATGAAAAGTATCTGAGTATTCTGACAGAGGAAAATATAGTGAAAGATGAAAAGTATACTTGAGTATTCTGACAGAGGAAAATATAGTAGAGCATTCTGGCAGATGAAAAGTATACTTGAGTATTCTGACAGAGGAAAATATAGAGCATTCTATAGGCAGATGAAAAGTATACTTGAGTTTCTGACAGAGGAAAAATATAGATGAAAAAAGTATACTTGAGTATTCTGACAGAGGAAAATATAGTGGAGCATTCTGGCAGATGAAAAGTATGAGTTTCTGACAGAGGAAAAATATTCTGACAGAGATGAAATATAGAGAGTATTCTGGCAGATGAAAAGTATACTTGAGTATTCTGACAGAGGAAAATATAGTGGAGCATTCTGGCAGATGAAAAGTATACTTGAGTTTTCTGACAGAGGAAAATATAGTGGATTCTGGCAGATGAAAAGTTACTGGCAGATGAAAAGTATACTTGAGTATTCTGACAGAGAAAAGTAAAATATAGACAGAGGAAAATATAGTGAGCATTCTGGCAGATGAAAAGCAGATGAAAATATAGTGGAGCATTCTGGCAGATGAAAAAATATACTTGAGTATTCTGACAGAGGAAAAATATAGTGGAGCATTCTGGCAGATGAAAAGTATACTTGAGTATTCTGACAGAGGAAAATATAGTGGAGCATTCTGGCAGATGAAAAAGTATACTTGAGTATTCTGACAGAGGAAAATATAGTGGAGCATTCTGGCAGATGAAAAGTATACTTGAGTATTCTGACAGAGGAAAATATAGTAGAGCATTCTGGCAGATGAAAAAGTATACTTGAGTTTTCTGACAGAGGAAAGAAATATATAGACATTCTGAGCATTCTGGCAGATGAAAAGATTGAGATGATTCTGACAGAGGAAAATATAGTGGATCATTCTGGCAGATGAAAAGTATACTTGAGTTTTTGACTGAGGAAAATATAGTGAGCATTCTGGCAGATGAAAAGTATACTTGAGAAAAAAATATAGGAGCATTCTGGCAGATGAAAAGTATACTTGAGTATTCTGACAGAGGAAAATATAGTAGAGCATTCTGGCAGATGAAAAGTATACTTGAGTATTCTGACAGAGGAAAATATAGTGGAGCATTCTGGCAGATGAAAAGTATACTTGAGTATTCTGACAGAGGAAAATATAGTGGATCATTCTGGCAGATGAAAAGTATACTTGAGTTTTCTGACAGAGGAAAATATAGCAGCATTCTGGCAGAAAAAGTATAGGGATAGCATTCTGACAGATGAAAAAATATAGTAGAGCATTCTGGCAGATGAAAAGTATACTTGAGTATTCTGACAGAGGAAAATATAGTAGAGCATTCTGGCAGATGAAAAGTATACTTGAGTATTCTGACAGAGGAAAATATAGTAGAGCATTCTGGCAGATGAAAAGTATACTTGAGTATTCTGACAGAGGAAAATATAGTAGCATTCTGACAGAGGAAAATATAGTAGAGCATTCTGGCAGATGAAAAGTATACTCTGACAGAGGAAAATATAGACATTCTGAGATGAAAAGTATACTTGAGAAAAAATATAGTGGATCATTCTGGCAGATGAAAAGTATACTTGAGTATTCTGACATTCTTGGCAGATGAAAAGTATAAAATATAGTAGAGCATTCTGGCAGATGAAAAGTATACTTGAGTATTCTGACAGAGGAAAATATAGTAGAGCATTCTGGCAGATGAAAAAAGAGAGTATTCTGACAGAGGAAAATTCTGGCAGATGAAAAGTATACTTGAGTATTCTGACAGAGGAAAATATAGTGGAGATTCTGGATGAAATATAGTAGACAGAGGAAAATATTCTTCTGGCAGATGAAAAGTATACTTGAGTATTCTGACAGAGGAAAATATAGTGGAGCATTCTGGCAGATGAAAAGTATACTTGAGTATTCTGACAGAGGAAAATATAGTAGTTCTGGCAGATGAAAAGTTCTTGAGCAGAGGAAAATAAATGAAAAGTATACTTGAGTTTTCTGACAGAGGAAAATATAGTGGAGCATTCTGGCAGATGAAAAGTATTGAGTTTTGACAGTTTTCTGACAGAGTATACTTGATATTCTGAGTGGAGCATTCTGGCAGATGAAAAGTATACTTGAGTATTCTGACAGAGGAAAATATAGTAGAGCATTCTGGCAGATGAAAAAGTATACTTGAGTATTCTGACAGAGGAAAATATAGTGACATTCTGGCAGATGAAAAGTATACTTGAGTATTCTGACAGAGGAAAATATAGTAGAGCATTCTGGCAGATGAAAAGATGAAAAGTATACTTGGAGATGAAAAGTATACTCTGACAGAGGAAAATATAGTAGAGCATTCTGGCAGATGAAAAGTAACTATACTTGAGATAAAAGTTCTGACAGAGGAAAATATAGTAGAGCATTCTGGCAGATGAAAAGTATACTTGAGTATTCTGACAGAGGTAAATATAGTAGAGCATTCTGGCAGATGAAAAGTATACTTGAGTATTCTGACAGAGGAAAATATTCTGGCAGATGAAAAGTATACTTGAGTTTCTGGCAGATGAAAAGTATAGTGGAGTTTCTGATTCTGACAGAGGAAAATCTGACAGAGGAAAATATAGTGGAGCATTCTGGCAGATGAAAAGTATACTTGAGTATTCTGACAGAGGAAAATATAGTAGAGCATTCTGGCAGATGAAAAGTATACTTGAGTATTCTGACAGAGGAAAATATAGTGGAGCATTCTGGCAGATGAAAAGTATACTTGAGTATTCTGACAGAGGAAAATATAGTAGAGCATTCTGGCAGATGAAAAGTATACTTGAGTATTCTGACAGAGGAAAATATAGTAGAGCATTCTGGCAGATGAAAGAGGAAAATATAATGGAGCATTGGCAGATGAAAAGTTTCTGACAGAGGAAAATATAGTGGAGCATTCTGGCAGATGAAAAGTATACTATTCTGACAGAGTATTCTGACAGAGGAAAATAGTATATTCTTGGCAGATGAAAAGCATTCTGACAGATGAAAATATAGTTCTGGACAGATGAAAAGTATACTTGAGTATTCTGACAGAGGAAAATATAGTGGAGCATTCTGGCAGATGAAAAGTATACTTGAGTATTCTGACAGAGGAAAATATAGTGGAGATGAAAAGTATATTCTGGCAGATGAAAATATAGTGGAGCATTCTGGCAGATGAAAAGTATACTTGAGTATTCTGACAGAGGAAAATATAGTGGAGCATTCTGGCAGATGAAAAGTATACTTGAGTATTCTGACAGAGGAAAATATAGTGGAGCATTCTGGCAGATGAAATAGTATACTTGAGTGAAAAGTTCTGACAGAGGAAAATATAGTGGAGCATTCTGGCAGATGAAAAGTATACTTGAGTATTCTGACAGAGGAAAATTGAGTATTCTGACAGAGGAAAATAGTATATTCTGGAAAAGTATACTTGAGTATTCATATAGTGGATCATTCTGGCAGATGAAAAGTATACTTGAAAATATAGTATTCTGACAGATGGAAAATATAAAATATAGGAGCATTCTGGCAGATGAAAAGTATACTTGAGTATTCTGACAGAGGAAAATATAGTGGAGCATTCTGGCAGATGAAAAGTATTCTGACTATAGTGGAGCATTCTGGCAGATTCTGAGTATTCTGACAGAGGAAAATATAGTGGAGCATTCTGGCAGATGAAAAGTATACTTGAGTATTCTGACAGAGGAAAATATAGTGGATTCTCATAGATGCAAAGTTCTGACAGATGAAAATATAGTATATTCTTGATGAAAAGTATTCTTGCTGACAGAGGAAAATATAGTGGAGCATTCTGGCAGATGAAAAGTATACTTGAGTATTCTGACAGAGGAAAATATAGTTGAGCATTCTGGCAGATGAAAAGTATACTTGAGTATTCTGACAGAGGAAAATATAGGGAGCATTCTGGCAGATGAAAAGAGGAAAATATAGTGGAGCATTCTACAGATGAAAAGTATTCTTGAGTATTCTGACAGAGGAAAATATAGTGGAAATTCTAGATGAAAAGATACTTGAGTATTCTGACAGAGGAAAATATAGTGGAGCATTCTGGCAGATGAAAAGTATACTTGAGTATTCTGACAGAGGAAAATATAGTGGAGCATTCTGGCAGATGAAAAGTATACTTGAGTATTCTGACAGAGGAAAATATAGTGGAGCATTCTGGCAGATGAAAAGTATACTTGAGTATTCTGACAGAGGAAAATATAGTAGAGCATTCTGGCAGATGAAAAGTTCTGGCAGATGAAAGATAAAAGTATTTTGAGTATTCTGACAGAGGAAAATATAGTGGAGCATTCTGGCAGATGAAAAATATACTTGAGAATTCTGACATTAGAAAATATAGTGGAGTATACTGACATACATGGAGCATATATCTGAGCCTTCTGAGAGATAAAAGATACTTGAGTATTCTGACAACACAAAGTATACTTGATCATTTTGTTGAATAAAAGTAGTAGATTCTGCTAGATGAAAAGTATCCATGAACATATTTATAATATACTAAAATGAAAATTATACATGCGGAATAATAATAATAATAATAATAATAATAATAATAATCCCGTATCTATCAGTAGTTACGTAGTTAGGGTTAAAAGTTGAAACCGAAAGTTTTATTCTTGCTACACAGGACCAATGCTTGCAAACTAGAAATTACCAAGCACTCATACTGAAAAATTGTGTTGACCCTAAATGCATATTCTGTGATAAATAACCAGAAACTATTGACCACCTTGTATCCGGCTGCACATTGTTAGCACCCACAGAATATAAAATTCGGCATGATATAGTGAGCCAATATCTCCACTGGAAAATATGCAACTATTACGGGAAGGAAACTGCAAGAAACTGGTATTAACATCATCCAGATTCGGTTACAGAGATAGGAACTGTAACAATTTTACGTGACTGTAAAATACACACAGACAGTACAATCAAAGCCAATCGTCCAGACCTCGTGACCAAAGACCACAAAAACAGAATGCGCCTTCTTATTGACACGACAGTCCCTGAAGATTGTAATGTATCTTTGAAGATCTTCAGAAAACTATCAAAATGCCAGAATTTTGAAGTGGAGAGCTCAAAAAATATGGCACATGATGACACCAATAATTCCCGTTGTAGTTGGAGCCTTAATTTTGCTGGGAAAAGGTTCCGATTGACTAATTGAAGGGATTTTTGGGAGCCCATGCCTTAAAGGAATACAAAAGATTGTACTGCCAAGTACAGCTCACACATTACTAAGAGATTTATCTGTGCGATCTTTTTTTTATATATATAAAAATCAGTGGAAGATGCCATGAAGCCATTTCTGACCTTAAGCTTCTGGTTGGGATCGGCATGGAAATGTGTATACAACAGAAATTCAAGGAAATAATAAAGCTATTAATAAAAAAATTAATAATACAGTATTTAGACAGATGAAAAATATATTTGAGTATTCTGGCACATGAAAATTATACATGAGGATTGTAATGGATAATAAGTACTCCTGAGTATTCTGATAGAGAATACCAGAGACTTCTGAAAAATGAAAATATATTTGCATATTTTGAGGGGTGAAAAATATACTTGACCATTCTGATAGATGAAAATATACATGAACGTTCTGATATATTTGAGCCTTCTGAGAGATAAATGTATACTTGGGGATTCTGCTATACATAAAATATACTTGAGCATTCAGAGTGATAAAAAATATATTTAAGAGATAGAAAAAGTGTAGCTGAGGTTTATAATTCGTGGAAAATATATTTGCCTATTCTGAAAGAACGAAAATAAACTTCAGCCTTCTGACAGATGAAAGATATAATTGTGCATTCTGATAGATGAAAATACTTTTGAGTATTCTAATAGATGAAAAGTATATACGAGCAATATAATAAACAAATTTCTTGAGCATCCTGGTAGATGAAATATATTCTTGTTCATTCTAATAGATAAGTATATACTAGAATATACTAACAGAAAAATATACTTACGTTTTCTGTTAAATAAGTATAGTTGAGTATTCAGAGAGATAAAAATATAATGACGCATTCTACTAGATGAAAAATATTCACTTGAGCATTCATAGAGAAGAAATATATACTTATGCTCTGACCAGCATGCAAAAAAAAATAAAATAAAATAATAATAATAATAATTTTATACTATCTAATTTTATAGGCGTTCATATTTTTCTTTGAATAGAATTTCTAAAAACATTCTTACTTTATAACAAAATGATATCAACGCGAATACATTTTCTTTTTTTTTGCGTAAATATACCAACAGGAGTTATGTGAAGATTCCTATTCAAATCGCTATACACTTTTTTGTTACTTACACATACATACTGAGTTCAAAGCAAGAAATGCAGGTTAACACACGCATACACATAAGCATAAACTACTGTAAGTACATATGTCGGTAGACTGACATCATCTGTCTATGAATACAAATTACATGTACAGGTGCATATGAATTTATACATAAGTGCATGAATACATATGAACATTAATATAAGCAAGATATAAGTACATATAGCGATATAATGCACTTACTGACACACACTTACACATGCACATATATATACAGAGTATATATAAAACTATATATATATATATATATATATATATATATATATATATATTCAAAAGTATGTATAAATCTCTCCATAAGATCATACATCTGCATACAGGTATATATATATATATATATATATATATATATATATATCTTATCTCTCTCTCCATCCCCCTCCCCTTCCCTATCTCTTCCTCATATATATATATATATATATATATATATATATATATATATATATATATATATATATATATATATATATACATACGAATACGTTGTCTTTACATTTGCCATATTCTTATCATTCATAAGCCGTCTATGACATGCACCTTGACGAATCCACCATCTGCGCACCCAAGCCCAAATCATCCCCACCTTTCATTATCCTTTCTTCTTCGTCTCATCCGTTCCACATTTCCCGCATCTAATTCCCCTCCCACGTCTCCTCATTTCTTCGTCTTCATTATCTTCCTGGCTCAATATACTTCCTCATCATCTGCCGTCGTCGTGATCGTCGTCGCCGTCTTCATCATCTCTTCCTTGTTCGTTTGCCGCCGGCCAAACTGTGGATTCCATCATCAACTCCGCCCCAACCCTCGCTGTCATACTGGGTCCTTTTTACAGACAAACCCGCCTTTGATGTTTATTCCTTTTCCCGACATCGGTGCATTTGCCACCAATCCAACCCACCAACAATCACCCCCCACCCACCCACTTCGCAGCATCACCTCACCTACCATCACTAACCCTGTGCCACCACCGACTCCGCCCAACATCGGGCACATCATACTGATGGCAATTCCCCTTTCTCTGTCTGCTATATATAGAGATGAGCGCACATATACGTACGTACGCATAGGAACATGTTTGTATATATCAACATATGTGTGCGTCCATAATATGAACTGCATGCACAAGCGCGCATACGCATACTCATGTAAACATGCATACGTGCACACATTTGCTCTATGTAATTATAACGTCATACATATTCATAAATCCGCATCTGAGCATGTGTCAAATGTCTACATATACATTCTGATTCATGTATCATATAAAAGACATTTTTTATCTGCTCACAAAACAGCTCAGATATATGCTGCCTAATTTTTATATGGTTACAATTACCTGCACATATTCATAGATATTAATCATGCACATAGACTCATGTACATAATAACAGGCATCGAGATATAAACAAATAGACAAAATGATATACAAGTTTGTAATGATTACTGCCAGTCAAACCACTTATATTTACATACTAATAGAACTATATTCATGGACAATACTCATACAAAAAACGATACGTAAATATTGAAGCGCGTTGATGGTAATATAAATATGCACAGCTAAAAATCTACTCACGTAAGCGTCCGTACACAAACACGCACATATCTAAAAGTTGCACGCACAAAGCAATGACTTGCCTGGGGAGAACATTTCACTCGCGTTATTAGAAATGCTTATCCCCTACGATGATTCAAATGTCGCGCTAAGTCGAGGTTTTGACTACGTAAAGAAAGGAAGACGAGTTAGAGAAGTGAGTGAAGTTTAGTAAAATGTACATTTCCAACTTCATGCGCTTTGATACCTTAACTGCAACATTAGGCATGTGTTATCAAGCCGTCCCTACAGTTTAAACAAAGTAAATATACCTGTTAAGATGCGTGTAAATATTTATATTTATTTTTTATATAGATATATGTATTGTCTGTCTGTGAAGGCACACCTGCCCCTTATCCATGTTTATGATTACTGGTTTCTCTTAGAAAAATATCTCTACAACGAAAACAGGAATATATATATATATATATATATATATATATATATATATATATATATATATATATATATATATGTGTGCGTGCGTGCGTGCGTGCGTGCGTGCGTGCGTGTATGAAAACAATGAAAATGACTCTGTGTGTGTGTGTGTGAAATGAATGACGTCCCTGCTCAATTTAGCAACCAGTGATTAAACAATGAGAATAAAATTCTAAATGAAGCTGAATTCTATTTTCAGCTTTAAGAATATCGTAATTAAAATTTTCTCTGACCATAGAAAAATATCTTGCAATGTTTACTATATTATAATATGTAAATTCCATGATAACATTATTTTAAATAAGATTTATTCCTAGGAAATCTCTCCAATTGTTAGAATCTGAGGAGGATTTTACAATTTATGTGTTTCGATTATTATAGACATACACTCGAGATAAAAGAAAAAATGACGCCATTTTTACTTAACTAAAGTATTTATTGTTTTGAACTGGACTGTGTACGATTATTTTGGAGGGAAAACATGTTAATACATTCTGCTATTAACGTAAGTTGAAAAATTGTAATATTTCCAAAAAAAGTGATGATAATAATAAATGGATAAATAAACGCCATTAAAAAAAAAATTATTTATTAATAACCCGCCTCAACACTAATCGAATTCCATGTTGGAATGATTAGAGAAGTCTTCTCCAATATCATTTTCGTTAACAATCAAATTGTCTTGCAGGACAAAGTCATCATTTTAAAGAAACATTTCTCAATCTTGGCACAAAGCCACAAGTATGGAGCAAGCTTTGCGAATTTGAACAATAATGATGAGTTGAAAGACAAATTTTTTTACTTTACGTGAAGCAACACTCAAATTTAATCAGTTCTTGATTAAATCTTATCCGTAAATCTGTCTATATTTAAGATTCTTACATTTAGTCCGGGACACCAGATACAATTACAACATTCAGAATAATCAGAAGAAAACGATTAAAGAATCAATGCTCATGAGAATTTTAAAATCATAAAAACTGATAAATTCTTGATATCACAGGTGATTATAGCAAATGAAAGTATCACAAGATTTTATGTAATGTGATAATAGAATTTGTATGGACTAAAGTTGAATTTCATCTTACAGGTAAGGTAACTGTCGGTTCCAAATATATCAAAGTGTAATCAATAATTGGAAAAGCATCATTAGCAACATGAATCGATGAATGGATTTTTAACAGCTAATCTCATCAACCTTTATAATTGAAACGATCGCTTTCCTCATAAGACAACTCGCAAAGTCAGTCAAATGACATAGTATGACAAAATTATTCACTTATTGATATGATGATTACATACATACATATATGCATGCATTCACACATGCGTGTACATGCATCGATTTCTGTGTATATATTTACTTTTCTTTAATGATGAAACATGCAAAATTTGAAGAAATAATATGTACTATTAAAACGTAGAAATAATGTTTGATTTTTCATAAGAAAACACATGCAAACACATAAATATATGAATATGATGCGTGTTCATGCATGCATATATATATATATATATATATATATATATATATATATATATATATATATGCACACACAGTCGGAAACAAACTTGTGTATACTTACATACGTGTGGTTGCGCAAATGTACTCAGGTCAATAATGTTTCAGCAATTCGTACATGCATATGTACTATACAAATATGTATTTACCCTATATTCATGTTGTCATGTGTGTGTGTGTGTGTGTGTGTGTGTGTGTGTGTGTGTGTGTGTGTGTGTGTGTGTGTATACACCATATAAATTCTGGGTAAATAAAAAATCAATTAATTTTTGCGGGCAAACTAAAAATAGCAAAATACATATTTCTGTTATTTTCTATTTGCCACTTAGGAAAAAATCTTTTTGTTAAATATGTAAGTTTATACAAAGAGTAATATCGGTAAAACTTGAAAGCATAGACTTAAAGAAGTAGGTACCTTAGAAATAAGTCTGTAAGGGAATGTACATCAGAAGACAGTGAGTCTCCCATCATAAAAGTAATAAAAATAACTCACACCTGAAATAGGAATTGTGATGATGAGAAAGAAAGATAAGCAATAGAAAATGGAAAACGTCATCGTGAGATCGGCACAATATTTGGCTAACATTTGGTCGAATGAGTGAGACTTCGATTTTAACTGTCGCATGCTTTTACCAATCTTGAAAGAAATGATGAAACACAAACCGTTTTTTTTTTTAAATATTGAATAGTTTTGGGAATATTTTTTTGTAATTTTATAAAATCTTTTAAAATATTTTTGGAATCAAAAACCTTTCCCTATTGTATTAAAAATAAAGCATAATTTCTATTTGTTATTCGATAGTACAACAGATTTTAATCGAAACTGGAGAAGAGATTGTATTTTCTGCAGATTTTGCTGCAATTAATTTTGCTTATTCTCTTAGAATTTATTTTCTACAATTCGAAATGGTTTCAACACTCTTGAAAAGTACGTATAATGTTGGGTTACCATACACATCTGTACACATAAAATCAATATTTTGAAATAAAAATTAGTCTCAATTAAAAGCATATCTGAATTTTTGCCCATAGACAAAAGAAATGCTTGCATGAGTGATGGATGCACAGTCACTGGATTAACTCAGTTGATTTTTTTTGTATTTTTATATAATTACATACAATTTTATAAATTTGTAGCTTTATGAAAATCAGAATTATCATGGATTGTTCGAGTCTAAAACGTCGAGTGGAAAAATACTTTTTCATTGATGAGTATCCTCTCTCTTTAGTTTAGCAATCTCAAAAATCGATGTTGTCAGTTCAATACGTAGTCAATTAAAAAAGATTTTAGAAAAAATTATGATTAGTTTAAACAAGTTACATCAAGTGTATTTTACGGATGATTTCTGCTTGGTAAAAACAATAAGTCCCTTATTGGCTTGAGAAAGAAATAAAATGCACAATTAAATAAATCTGAATAAAATTTAAAATTTAATATTTAAATCAAATAAGTATTTAAATCAAATAAGTAATTTGTTTTCTGAAATTTCTAACAATTCTTATATTGTATTATGTGCCATGATAAAAATTAATGTAATTAGTCTAATTAGAATGTTCATTTAATTTGCTTGAGTGTTTGTTATCTTAATGGCCTGGAATAAAAGTTTCTAATTTGCAAACTGCATGAGTCACAATTGATACTGTTCAAATATTAATAACTGAAACTCGTCACTTGAGACAGAGTCTAAATAGATTGACTTTTGAACAGATTGAAATGTGAATTGAATGCATACTTGCGGAGCTTTTTTTTTATCTTAGATTCTGCTATCGACTACCTTGAGCAATAACGAAGAAGAGCAGACAACGCTACAAGCCATAGTAGGAAAAGCATGTGGTTAAGGGTTTTAAAGACTACTAAATGTAACTGTTACACAACCATCGTACTATAAGCTGACCAACTCAAAACAATATGTGAACTGCTTAATGGAATAAATAGAATTTATAAAAAAATTTTTACATCATTTTTTTACATTATGGCTCCAGCCATAATCAGAGAAGTTAAATTTGTCGGATTCTTATCATAAGGCTCTGAAGGAGCCTTATGATAAGACTAAAGAAACTATTTTAATGTTCCTTTTAAGTGGTTCCCATTGTCATGCAACTTCCTCTCTTTCCAATTTTACATTCAATCTGTTATGCTTTGTGTATTCAGTTCACACTGTTATGCCTATTTATACATTTGTTTTTATACGTTATCTTAATAAAGACTTCAAAATTATCAAAACAGAACAACTAATCACGTGACATTATGTGTAAATTTAAATGCAAGTCAAAATAGTGATTAATTATGAAAACAGTGTACTACAAACATATATGAAGAGAGTGAGAACAGCTACAGAATATGAACAGTAAGTTTTCCTAACGCTTAGCAACAGTCACCATCTTGTTTTCCCACCATCTATTGATCGGTCTATGAACCAGTGCAGTGAGTCAGTACAACGAATACATGGTCGTGAGTCTGCCATCGGCGCCGTCAGAAATCGGTTTCCCCACTCCAGGTAAAGGTCAGCTTTTGACTCATTTTTAAACAGGTGGGTGGAAGACTGACATAATCTCCTGTTATGTCTTGTTACATTTGTATGCATATAACATTTTTAATAACAAAATATTGTACATTTATCTACGAATCTTTAATAAAGTTAGAGAAATAATAATTTGTTGTAACAATTTAAATAATGACATGTGATATAAAGATAATGAAATTTTATCCTGTCTTTGCCCTAAATATTCCTTTTTTTCACCACCAAAAGACTTTTGCAGGCAATTTTGTTAATCGTCTCCATATTTAACTCGACCTTTGAGTGGTTATTTTCTGCCATAACGGTGGTTTACATCGCCTCTGTTGGCTCAGTTGGCTGTGTAACCGCCTGTCTGTTAATCAAGTTGAGACCGTCGATATGAACTGAATAAAGTTATGCAGATCTCTGTGAACATGTCTTCATTCATTCTTTAATCTAGAAAAGGTATTGTCCTACCAAACTTTTCCTCGTTTTTTCTTTTGTCATTTTTTATCCCTTCTCTCTCACTTTATTGGCTCTTCTTTTTGCACCTCTGCAAACATTTTTTTTTCGTTTTTTTTGCATTTTTTCTCTCCTGTTCTGCTTGCATATATATATATATATATATATATATATATATATATATATATTATATATTTATTTATTTCTTTCTTTCTTTCTAACTCAAAATATCTGCATATCATCTTCCCACTACATACACTCCTTACATTACTATCTGTTCACGTTCTGCATTCTCACCTCTTCCGCCCTATCCTCTGGCGACGAACATTGTTTCATTAAATAGATGTGTCGGAGAGATATCAGCTAATTATTATTCCAATTATTTCAGCGACTACATCTGCCAGCGGCGGCAGACTTATTGTTAAGCCGCTCGAGGTTACCGATGACTTATGTTTATTTAAAAAACATAGAAACATCTTTTAAACTTCGGTATCGATAAAAACAAATTCAATAAACTGTCTCATCCAATGATGCCAATTACGCATCTCGGCGCCGTTTGTGCCAGGCTTTCTTTTTTTTTTTTTTTGTTTTACTAACATTCTCAGAAAATTCCAGTAATTTCTTTTCATGGATTTGAACGTAAAGAATGTTTCAAATCAGTTTTTGTTCACTCACACATGTAGTTTCGTTTATTTAAACAGCTACAAATAAACGCATTCGCTTTAAGAAGAACACAGGAAATTAACTCATGCGTATATGCCTATATATATATATATATATATATATATATATATATATATATATATATATATATATATATATATATATATATATATATATATATATATATATTCAGAGTGTCTGCCACAAATGTATACACATTTTGTTACAAAATAACTATATTTAGTATCTACCATAGTGCAATAATTAGAATGCTTTTCTCTCAAGTCAATTCGCTCGTGCTATGAGCACGACTCTCACTGGGTGTTCCTGATCAAGGGCAAGAAGATATTATAACTACTTTTTAGAAGAATTTTAAAAGCTGAAAAATAAACATGGTCTTCGTAGGTTTATTTAATTTTTAATGAATCTAGTTTGAATTTAGTAAATATTAAATGGAAAATAAGAGGAAAAATGTCTTAAACTTGAGTCAGCTAAATGTTTTTAACGTTTTTTATTGATCGAGAATATAAGATGGATATATAAATTATATTTCTATATACAATAAAATTAAAATAACTACAAACTATAAAATTTGTGGAATATATTGATGGTCATTACACAGCCTTTTAAGCCTTAAAAATGTCATTCCAGTAACGACGAACGCTGTGAAGTTGAAAAGAAGCGAATATCTTTAAATATATTTACGTTAAGCATAAAATGAAAAGAGTAGAAGCAAAAGAAATTATGTTTCTTACTTAGTTTTGTGATTTTACTTAATGATCAAGTTTGTTGCGGGAATGCTAGTTGTGTTTAAGTAGAAAACACATGTCTCCTTGTATATTTTCCCAGTTATTGCGAACTCGAATGTGAGTCCGAGTAATAAATGAATAACACAAAACAGTATATAAAACAAACGACAATGTATGTATTAACAAATGTATACATAGACAATAAAGAAGAAAACATTTAAACTAGAGAATGTGTTTGTGAAGATAGCGTAGATGTCCGAGAGAAAAGGAATTGAAAGTAAAGTGAACGTGCTTCAGTGGTGGACACTTTTTTTTCCCCACGTGCGACTACATCTTATTGTCTAAGAGAAAAAAGGGAAGAGAGGATGATTGAAAATACCATTTCCTATTTATAGGCTTAAGGAGAGTCTCCTAGCGATTTTTTTTTTTTTTTTTTTGTAAAGTCAAGTGAGGTAAGCAACAAGTTGCATTTACATGTATTTTTGCAATAGCCTATAAAAATGTATCTTTTTCATAGGAGCTGTTGATGATCACAATTTCTTTTGGAGGAAATGGGATGGCAACTGAAGAAGAAATAATTTCAACATCATATCGAATGTATAGATACCAGAAGATATTCGATAAAAACAATTTTACTTAAAAATACCTATATAAGTGGTCATTTTCATCTTCGATTTACTAAATAAACAACATAAATGTAGGGCCAAGCTTGCAAATAAATTTTTCAAAACAAAAATGCTTTAAGAGAGAGCCCCATTAAATGATTCCAAATGTTCGGATAATTATTTTTAACGGATCAATCAATTCTATATAAAAATTTGGTTTATATATTTCAAAGTAAGATCTATAAAAAAAGTAAAGTTTATATAAAAATAATGTTTATATATTTCAAAGTAAGGCTCATGATTCATTTAAAGGTCTTAGTTATTCGAAATACCGCTACACAGATTTACTGTATTGATTGCCACTGAATCATAAACATTTCTGTTTGAAGTTGGGAGGCTGGAATAAAATATTTACATAATAAAGAAGTACATTAAACAAGTAATTATGAAGATTGAATACGAAAAACATATTAAAGTATGTTTGGCCTACTTAACTCCCGATCCCCTGCTAATGATATTTGTACTTTTACGCTGTATGACATTTACGTGATCTTCAAAATTTCAACTCCGACAATTTTTCAAAGGAGCTACAATATATTCTATTGCTGCTACTTCCGTTAAGTGAGAATACAAAACACCATTCAAAAAGCAGCTTTGTGATATTTCCGCCATTTTGGTAAGTGATGCTTATATGACATTATCAACATATACCGAATGAATCCGGAATATAATCGACTGCTGTCAGACGCCGTTCAGATTAACAGTTACATCAGTGAAGAGAGCTCAAGTTTACAAATACCAATGCAATCCAACTCTAGATGTTTTCAATTCTTGGAATAAAGAACTAATAAACTAATAAATATTTCTTATCTGTTTCCTTAATTTTTTAGGTTATTGCTAGATTTGCAATGGTTAAGATGGTGAATGTTGATCATGTACAGTTTGTAAAGTAGACTAAAATAGTTGATGTTCTTATATTTCTCACTTTTCTTTCAACAAATATTTTATGTTTTATAGTAAGACCCTTGGCACGAACGTTTCCATTATCTCATGTCTTTTGGCGGTAACTTGATGACAATTTATTCGCATGGATTTCCTGTGATTATAATTGAAAAATGATTTTTTTTACGAGTGAAATCATTTTCTATAATAAATCCTACATTACAGCACCTTTAATAGTTTGCAAATTCATAATGCTGTTAAGAGTAAACGGCTCTACACAGTGTATTTTAAGTATAAATATAATATGGTAAACATTATCTAGAAGGTTCTGTAGATTGAAAACAGCCTTGGAGTTATCAAAAATACCCTTTCCTTCATTCATTAACAGATGTTTGTTAAAAATCAAGAAATTTCATTTCATTAAATTTAATATCTAAAACGATAGAAAGAAATATGCATCATAACTTTAATCATGGGATATTCACATTGGAGCCATATTTGGTAAACTAGTCTCACATTCAATATAATTCTAGTGAGTTCGATTTTCATAGGGTGATCCATATTTTACTATAAACTAAATTTGCAACAAGCAACAAGCAAGCTAGTTTCCCAAATCCTTAATGCTTTAATAAGTTCGATCTTCACACTGGGTATCTCAAACCCGGGGCTGTACGTTTTTTTTAATACCCTGTCCCTTCAGGACAGGCGATCATGGCTTTCATTTCTTTTTTTTTTTTTTTTTTTTTTTTAACTGAGTTGCTATGATTCCTGTTATTAGGTAAGAATCCCATCGATGAACTTGTTTTCAAATCTTTCCATACGAATTTCCTGGAATATCCTCTTCATTCAATACTTCACAAACATTGCAAAATCTATCAGTGCTGTTACGCATTCTGTTTCTTTATGTGTCCTGGCCCCTCAAGACGTAGGCAATCATGGTTCTTCACAACTTTCTGTCCATTGTAGCTCAAAATAAATTTAATCTTTTTGTTATTTTTCCTAAATCCTGTTCCGCCAACTATTTTCTCAAGCTCACTAAGTACGTTATGTGTTGTTTCCTTTGTCCCTCTTGTCCTCAATCTGTCCTGTGAGTATCAGATTTTCCAAGCCCTCTTTCCTCATTATGCGTCCTGGAGATTTCAACTGTGTTTTCCTGATGTTAAGTATAAGTTACCTTTTTGATTTCATTTTCTTTAACTTCATCATTGCTTACATGTTTGATCCATGTTACCATTAGCATCCTCTTGTAGAACCACATTTATGTTGCTTCAAGTCTCTTCTTCATCTTTAAGGTGATTGTCCAGCATTCAATACCATGCAGGAGGACAGATATCACATAACAGTTCAGTGCACTTTTCTTTATTTCTAACGAAGTTTTTCTGTCTCTTAATCCCCTGCTTATCTTTTGGAATGCATCTTAAGTTATCCATATGCGTCTTCAGATTTCAGTGTCGCACTTTCCATTCTCTGTTAAAACACTTCCCAGATATTTAATCCTTGATTCATAAGAATAATTAATATCTTCAAGTGAAATGTATTTAGGTGAAGTAAAACATTTTTGGTAGTTAATAATGAATTTATTAGCCACTAGTATTATTTAGTATTTACATCCTCTCGAAATACATACAGCATAAAAAGAGTGAACTGTACACAAACAGCCACACAATACAGATTTTTGAGAGAATAAGTTAATGTTACTTTCAGTTCGACTTCTCTTTCACTCCGACTTACATACAAAACAGTTTTTTTTAATGTTGACCATTTTATTCATTCTCACTCCAGTCGAAAAACATCATGCTGTCCTTAGCGTCAATTTGATAGTTTCTGAAAAGGTATAAATTAGTGAGCTTGAATCTAACGCTCGTTTGGGACGCATTGCAACTAAAGTAATAAACAAGCCTTGGTGTTTCTAACAGAAGACGACACATTCCTCTGTCAAATGAAACAATCTGATGCAATAAGCGAAGAAAAAAATTGTGAAGGAAACAATTTTAAAACAAATTTGAGATAAAAAATCTGTTCGTCTTTAAGTGGGTCATCTTTGGGTGGGTACAAAACCTGAAGAGTCGAAACTGAGATAAGAAAGGAAAATCAGTTTCTTGGCATTGTGTATTGTTTAGGTTAACTGTTTATTCCTGAGCGTATTTCATTGGGCAAATAGTAACTTTCAATTTGTTGATAAAATAAGTAATCAAATGAGTGGGAAAAAATAAACGGGCGCCTATTTGCCGCTGGATAAAGGCAATAGTTTCAGACACGTTCAAAAATAAAGAACCTTACATGAAAATTAATAATAGAAGAACTAAGTTAAATATCTACCATAAAAAAGATTCCCTCAAAATTCATAATCAAGAAAAGACTGCATTCTTAAATAACACATTGATGGAATTATGTAAGCATGTTTTATCAAGTCTAAAATTTTGACTAAGGAGTCATTTTCTAGACCACAGCAAACCTCTTTATTTCCCTTTAGAAAATAGCAAAAGTAAATTAAAAGCTATGCGCGATTTGCGACAATCACTGAGAATCATTGAAAGTAAATTTATAAATGGAGGTAGTAAAAGAATTAGAAATTTTGTCTTTTTACCTTTAACAAAGTTAGCAAATATCTGTCAAATTTTGAATACCATACTTTATGACCTGTCTAAATATTGTGTGGTGAAGAAAAACATACAATGGGACACTGAAATATTCTCGGCCCAATCAAATTTAAAATAAATAAATAAGACGTTTGCTTAGATTTTGGGGACTGAACCAGATGGATAATTTCAAAATTCAAAAATTTAAATGTAATGTTAACATTACATTTAAATTTTTGAATTTTGTCTACTCGCTTCTAAATTCTTTTTCTTTTATTGTTCTCTCTCCTTAATACTGTTTTTTTTTGTCATATTCTCTAACACCCAGTAACCTCTTATGTCTTAGTGGCTTTGTTTCCTTGCTTGGAGTGAAATGATTAAAAATAACATTTGACAGAAACTCAGTTTCCTTATTTACACGTAGTAAATATATATAAAACCTTCCGATTTTCATACATTGACAGTAATTTATAACGAATTGGAAAAAAAGTATATTTGCAAAGTAAGACAAAAATCTTATGGTTGAATGAATGAATCAAACGTTTTCCTGTTAACGCATCCAGATTACATAAATACATTGTTTTTATCATAAAATCAAAGGTAAAATTTATACTTTCTTTCAAATTATTTTTTTTATTATCTTTAAAGTAAATGTCTTCTAATCATATGTGAATCAGGGAACTGTCGGGAAAATCCTTTTAGAATTTCGAAGAGAGCTTAATATATACCATTAAATTAATCGAAAATGAAAAATTAATCCTCAGCAGGATCTTCATGTCATGATATGTAGTTGCATTCCCAGTCGCACTATGAACTATTGTTCGTAGGTGACTCAGTATTGTACCAGATTAACCTACGCTTAGTAAAACTCTATTAGTATGTATCAAACATACTTAGACACAGACTATTTGTGTTGTACCCTTTTTCTGTTGTGCTAATACAAAGAGAACTTTTTAGATGAACAACTGGTCGAGTTATATTTGAATTGGACCAAAACACTTCGTAAACAGAACCAAATGCCCTAGCAATTCTTTTTTATGATTCAACATAAAAAGTTTCATCAGTTTAAATTTTACATAACTATGGCACTGACTTTGGATGAAATTCTTGAAGATTATTACCACACTAAACTGGTTTATTAAATGGGAACTATTTCTACAATATAGGAGTGAGAAGAGTGCTTTTGAGTTATAAGGCTCATAACATATATTATTTGGAAAGCGTAAGAAATTAACTTTGGGTGCGGTCGTGTTATTTGATATGCATTTTTTAGAAATGGAAATAAATGAAACTCTATTTCATAGACATTAAAAGGATTTTTTTTGTTTATAAATAATGCGATATTTTGTCAATAAATTTCATCATTAACATTCGGTTGAAATATTTGTTTCTTTTCCGTTATTTACTCGAATTACGCCTTGTTTTTCTGAAGATGTAGCCGAGCTTTTGTTAGTAATTGATTGTTGTGAGTCAAGTAAATATCAAATTTGAAATTTTGTGTCTGGCGTCTTATCACCTCAATCAACCAGCTTATTCTTTTGATACATATCCAAATTTTACATGCAGCGATCCTCGATTGGGCTGATTTTGTCCAAGTCTGTGTACGAGTAATACTAACTGGTGAGATGTGAAGAGACATGAGGATAAGCCCTACACCAGCAACTAGAGTGTGATTGGTCGGGTGTGTCCAATTGCAGCACATAAACACACGGAGGAAGAAGGGCTATGGTGAGGCGGGCCTTCAAAAGGATTGCGGGGTGGGGGGTGTTGGGTTATCCTAGGTGCAGCGGCGTGTCGCCAAACCAAATGGGCGAACGTCCAATTTCGGGGACTCGTTGATCAATTATTTATGACCTTGCAACGCTCGCTGCTTGACATAGGCCGATCCTGAGTCGAAAATGCCAAGTACTCTGATGAATCTCACTGTCAATCATAATGGGAACGAGGGTAACAGATCTTTGCCAACCGCACTGGCTGTCGACTACCCGGAAAAAGGAAGAAAGCGCGGTGAAAATAGAAAACATCCAGAAATAGAAAGCTGAAAAGGGGGTATATGCATGTAAGAATGTTAGAATCAGTGAAGAAAGAGCGAAATTAAGTAGTCCGGGTGCGGACGCGGGTGTGTGTGCGTAAAAGAAAGAGAAAGAGAGAGAGAGAGAGAGAGAGAGAGAGAGAGAGAGAGAGAGGGAGAGGGGGGAAGAAGTTAAAGGAAAAATAATAATATTGTAAAAAAGTAAGTATTGAGGAATGAGAAAATGGATAAACGTAGAGAAAAATAGAATCGAATTAAAAAAAAGAAAGACTCAAAGAAAAAGAGCATAGAAAGTGATAAGCAATAAATAGATCGAACGAAATTAGAGGAGGAAGACGATTAAAAAAGCAAAGACAGGATGTGTAGAATGAGATGAACATTGTACAATTTGTAAATAGACTTACACTGCAAAACAAAAGTAAAACACTAATGAACGAATTAAAATTACTTGCTACCGCTTAATAATTCAGTTATCTCATCTTGAATAAGTTGTAGAGTAAAATAAAAGAGCAGCTACCAAAGATTTGCTAATATCATGGAATAAATAACAACCCTACATGCAAGCAATTGGGAGCCATGCCACTAGCGTTTTTACTTAACGTAAAATACGAATCGGTGAATGTGAATATAGGTGGTGGGTAATGCACTTCAGCCATGTGTTGGACAAGCCACATTATAAGCGGCGACCTTTCCTCATTTGTTAACCCCACAAAGTGAAAACCCCAAAAAGACATGATCAATGATGGTGAATACATGCAAAAATAATATTTTGTGGCTGAAAACTTACTCTATCCAAGTTTATTTTGCTTCCTGTGTTTGTATGGAAATAAACTGGAAGCATTTAATTTGCAGTGCCTCTCGTACCTTTTACCAACATTAAAACTGAATATTACATTTTCAAAGTAAACCACGAGATTTGAAATCTTGTGAATCGATGACAATGAATGGCATTTAAATCAAATATATGAACAAACCTATTTGTAACTTTGACGATTGCTTATTATCGGCACCTTTTATTACAAAAAGATAAAGACAGGAAATATAAACGTTATGACTTCCAAACTACGTTAGTCTTGTTTCTGTGCTATGTCGCTATTCCATTTTAAATAATTATTAGACGTTTTTATAATATACTAGCAGTATTACCCGGCGTTGCCTGGGTTTATTCAAAAAATGATCACGAACCTCATCCAATTTGTAAAGTTAAAATAAAGAAGATTTTTCTTTAGTGCCTCTTATCTATATGGCGAAAAATTATAATGATATGAAATGTGAAAACATAACAGGAAAAAGTTGTTTTTTACAGAAGCACAGAAGATACAAAAAATTTGTCAGCAAATGAAGAGTACATTAATCGCAATGGATCTTCGAAAATTGTTGAGGAGAAATGCTTTGTTGACAGATTTTGCTCAAACTACATCGAATGAACAACATACATTGGAAGGAGAAGAAATTCAACAAAGACTTCTCCTAGTAGCCGTGCCAAGGCTGAAAACAAAAGTTCACAAAGACTGTATAGAATTGTTCTTTGCCCCTCAGTTTCGACAGCTCGAGTAGCAGTAGTTCTGGCAGCGTTCCTTCCTCGTCTAGTTAACTGTTGCTCATTAGTTTCTGCTGACCTTGCATTAGCTGTATGAATAGCATTTTGTGTCAGTCTAATTTGAGTTTCCTGTTGCGAAGCATTTCTTCTCCGTGCTTTCATGCGTTTGGCTGTAGTAGTAGCACGTCCAAGTGAAGGATTTCACTTTTTTGGCATTACTCTCAGGCTGTAGTTGGAGGGGTTTGGCTAAGCTTTTTGAATAACAATGAAGTAATCAATTAAAAAGCAAGGATATTATACACATTAATGGAAATATAGCCACAATAAATTAAATACAAGTTTATAAGGGAGATCATGGGAACGTGGTAAACAATTATAAGCAAGCTCGTCAAGTTAGGATTTATCTAAAAATAGACTACCAAAAAAACGTTCTAGTGATAAAAATAAGAATTAACGTGCAGCAAGAAACGTACTCATTATGAACGTTAAAACGTACACGCTAGCATAATTAGCATAATTATAAATTAGGTACCTCCATGAGATCGATAAATAAGAGCATAGCATGATGAAAAAGACGCCAAACTTGACAAAAACAAAATATTATCGCCTAAATGTTCATGTTATAATTAAGAGGAAAGATCAAAGTATTTTGGAGGATTTTTTTTACATTTTTCAATCGTTCCGAGCACGTCAGAAATTTTCGTTAAAAATCTTTTTTCTTTTTTTTTTGTTTTGAGTCAGCAAAATTGACTGATAATCGATCATGGCATTCATTTTTTTTCCATTTTTTAAAAAAAATGAAAATCTCACTTTGAAATTCTTTTAAAAATCAATTATCATTTTTTCAAAACTTATTTTAAGAAAATCAGAAATTATAATGTTTATTTAAAATATTTTGAACCAAGGTTGACTTAGCTTCTGCGCCGAAAAGAGAAAATAAAACAAAGTAGGTCATAACCTTTCGCGTCACTTGACAGGTGTTGAATGACGTATTGACGGATTACGTGATCATAATTTGTTTTACGGAAGGCGAAAAGTGAAGTTATTTAGATTTAAGGGAACAAATTATTTACCTCATTATTTTTAAGGAAAACTTTCAGCGCTCTAATTTTTTTTTGGTACTTAGCTTTCACCTTTAAGTTTACGGTGCTTTATGGAAAATATATTATAAAGAAATTAAAATAAGACTGTTAAGAGATTAAATTTCATATTTCATAAGAAAGGTATCTAATTAATTTATAGGTACCTTTCTTATGAAATTTTATCAGAAGTGTACATAAAATACTATGATTTTATGTACATTTATCACATTTTACTGTGTTATTTGTATTTCCATTCATTTTATTATTAATTTTGATATTTCATTTATGGAAAAATATCATAACTGAGATTAATATAAAAATAAGATCATATGATTTCCATAAGATGATACTGATACTTGTAGGTACCCTTCTCAGTTGAAATTGAAAAATCAAATTAACTTCTCCACACGTGTTTCGCAAAAGTAAAGGCCTTCACAGCGGAGAACAATGCTTAACTCAAATAACGCAACTTAATTGTATTCTGGTTGGTCTTCCGTACTTTATAATTACAGCCCGATTATAAACACAAAATTACATTTCTTAATTACTGCTTCTGATTAGTCAAAATGATACAATTTACAACGCACTAAAAAAAGATCTATCTCATAAGGACACTTAGGAAACCCGATGCGGCTTTTAACTAATTTTACAATATTTTAACAACTTAAATGTAAAAATCTATTATAATTAAAGAAATAACAAATAATTGTATTAAAAATTCATTTTTCATCGAAAAAATTTTTTGCTTTCAGAAAATATTGCCCATATTCATAAAAACAACTAAAAGCAAATAAAAGCATTACAATTCAGAGCTGATTTTCAGGTGGAGGGGGTCCAGTAAAAAAAAATATGATTTGCATTTCTCAAAGCCTTGTGCTTTTAACTATTTTAATCACTAAACTGGATTCGATCGAATTTCTAGCTTTCATAAAATTAGTTATGATGGGGGGGGGTAATAAATATAAAAAAACATTTCTTTCATGATTTTAATAAAAAAAACAAATCATATTTATAATAATTTCGATCATCTGTGAATAGTTGCTGAAAGTTTCATTAACATCCGACAATTATTTTTATTTTTTTTCAAGATTTTGATTGTGTCATACAAAAAAAAAAAAAAAAGTGCTAAAAATTGTATATGTTATTTTACTAGTTCCGGTGATACAAAGAGAAACAAGGTTTTTTAATCAAAATTTAGAATGTTCTAAAAAGAAGGAAAAATTTAAAAAATAATTAAGAAAAACTTTGGTCTTTCCTCTTAATAATAACATAAGTATTTAGACGATAATATTTTGTTTTCGTCAAGTTTGGCGTCTTTTTCATCATGCTATGCTATTTTTTAGCGATTTCGTGGAGGTACCTATTATAAATGAATCGAAAGAGGGTCTTTACATTATTATAAGTGCAATTTTCAGAAGAAAACTGTCAAAATTTTAGGGGTCAAGTTTCCAAATAGATGAGTGAGTAAGCATTATTTAAACGCTGATTAGAAGATGATAAATACATAATTAAAAATTGGCATTTACGCTTAAACTTTTAATATGATTTTCAAAAATTTAAATTTAAAGTATCAAAAATTCAAAATATACATGCATGAAGGCAGCCCTTTTTACTGGATGACAACTGATGCGAATGAGATTTTTTGCATTTATCTCATCACATAGCATTAATGAACACTACACGTGAAGGAAAATCGATAGTACATAACTCGATCGATCATTGCACGTGGAGTAAAATTAATTGTACACACTACACATCTCGATTGATCTCGCACACGCGTCTTATACCAAAGTGCACTTCTCTCATCGGTGCACACTTTCGTTTGCACTTATTCTTTTTTTCTTAAGGAAGGATATAATTTTTACCGTCAAGTTAATGCAAACTAAACTATTTCAGTACCAAAACGGGAAATCCATGGGGAAAACTGTTATTTTTCATAATGTATTCATGACACATGGGGTGTCAGTTTTGATTTTGAGTTGATTGATCTAAACACAAATTATGTGCAAATTTTCATCGGAATGCTGCTAACCACTACAATTGGAAGACTAATGGGGCAGCAAGGTGTTCATGGGTCATCTTGGGGGCCCCTTATGTAGTTTTCAAAATCTGATAATCGTTTTTGATTCATTTTAGGATTGTAACATACATGTAAAATTCCGTCGAAATCGAAGCAATTTGAAAATTTGGAGGTCCCTTTGGCCCAACCTAGGGGTCCCAAATTTCAAGCCAACGGACAGGTTTAAGACTAATAGTAATTGAAATAATAAAGCACATCTTTTTTAAGTTTTCTATTTAATCGACTTTATGGCCAAGGCAGTAGACTTAATTGAAAATTTCGGGGTTCCCTGCTGCTCCCCTAACTCCTGGGGGTCCCAATGTTGATTTTCAGTGAATTCTAAGTGACTCGATATAATCTCAATATGTACTGAAATTTTCGTTGAAATTAGAGAATACTACTACAAAATATACATGAAATGATTTTTTGTTAATGATTTACTAATAATGTGAGTCTTTTCATTTTTCAGAGGAAATATTGAGTTGATAGTAAACTCCATAAATCAACAGTTTATCCAAATATATATATATTTTTTTTGTAAAATATATTTCTTTCCCAAGGGTCTCTTTCCGATTGATCATATACGGCCGAGTGGAATCGATTAAGGAACAAACACGATAGGCGACAAACAACAATGGCGACAGGAAATATAAATTTATTAACAAACATGGAATCGTGGAAAAGATAAAAATAAAAAAAACCGGCCAGAACAAAAATGACGATATGTCAAGAATAAACATTCAAACATTGAGGACAAAATAGTGGGAGGAGAGTGTCCTCTAAGAAAGGTAAAAATAAAAATCAGTGTATGGCCGTGTGCCATACTGCCACGAATTTATAGAACATGTGCTATACCTGCACGGATTCACAAAACATCAACATTTTAAGACAATGTGGAAAGAAACATATAATAAAAGATTTCATGCTAAATTTGCATGAAAGTACAAACATGAAAAAGAGGTGCATTTAAGCAAAAACGGAGCACAAGAAAAACTTAACTCAGAATAAAGTCTTTTCCACTAATAATGTCTTTTAGTCTTATCTACTTCTTTTCTTTCTCTTTTTCCTTTTCCATTTCTTTTTATAAGGGTCTCTTTTTGAGATCTTCTCTTACTTCCTCTCTTTCTTTTCGTCGTCTAGGGGCTCGGCTGATGATGAAGCAGAAACTACGTTCCCTCTCTCTTTCGTCTTGGTATGACAGCATTCTCGCTCGAGATGGTCTGTTATTTCTTTCTTTCTTTCTTTCTTTCTTTCTTTCTTTCTTTCTTTCTTTCTTTTCCCTCTCGTGCAGTTTCAACTGACACCAAGCCATTAAACAGGCTTGGTGACAGTTGAAACTGCTTTCTCTCTCTTCGATATAGCGGCGTTCCGCCTACGTCGTCAAAACGGGTCCATCCATTCGACTGGGAGACCAATTCTCCTCACAATTTTGCAAACACATCTTTTAGGTCCATATACTGAGACATTTGCCAAACGTCCGTCCAGCCCACAGGCCTGGACGAAGTCTAACTTTTTCTTTTCCCTATATTTCCGTTTTCTTCTTGTCATGTGGTCAATTTTCAAAATACTAACTTTTTCCCATTATGGGTGGAATGGGGTCACCAACTCCCTCTCTCATCTTCAGGGTCAGAGAAAGTTTAGTTTAAAATGTTTCAACCAATCCCAACCGGAACCTATCCACGTAGATCATGCTGTCAACACCTTGACCAAAAGAGAAGGAAAGGGTACACTCTGGTGAATCATTGTCGCCACTAAGTCTACGTACCTCTTTGGGTTTACTATTTTTACATTTTCTGCAAGTACTGGGCTCTTTATTTTAGAATGCTTTTAAAATATAAGCAATGGTATATTTTTTATAACAAATTTAGATCGGGGTTCATAACAATATATATGTATGTATGTATGTATTTAAGCTCTAATAAAAAAAGAAAAAAATACCAATGAGCCCTGCTTCAATCAGTCTTCGTGTTATTTCCTCTTATATCAATCAAATGAAACGAATTTGCACTTACCTTTTTCCTCCAATTGCTGGTGATTTGATTTGATCGAATAACTGACTCGCGAGTTGATGGTTTGGTCCATAGGGACATCTGCTCAACAGTCGTATAGGAGTTGGAACGATAATGTAAAATGTAATGAATATCATTGACTATTGGATTATATGTGAAAGACATGAGCAGGTGGACATCGTGTTTTACAGCACAAAGCCAAAAATATGGTTCTCTCTAATTCAATCTGTTTAAACCAATAACATTTCCCACCAACTGAAGAGAACTAGATGATGGTGATTTATAGAGCGGAAACAATTTCCCAGAAACATGCACTTTTGGTGAGTACAGATATAGACAACAGTACCAAGTTCATTACGATGAATCGCAATAATTTTTATTCATGTTTGTGTTTCTCATATTCTCTACTTCATCAATGTTATTGTTTATGGCAAATAAAGGTGCACACAATTGTCCGTAATTGTATTTTTCTTGTCAACGAACAAAAATATCCCAAAATTTTCGATATAATATTAAGATCTGTAAACAATTTAGGAGGTGTTTCTACTTTTGCCTCATCTAAGTGTGCAAAAAATATAGATGTTCATACAGAAATATATTATCGTTAAATTAATTAAATAATAGGAAAATAACAATACATAAGGAAATATATGTGATAAATCACGTGCAGACATTTGATAAACAAATTCAATTTGTATGGCAAATCTCTTGTAGACTCTTAAGTTGCATTTGACGATCAAATTACAAGTGTATTGATTCTGCACATAGATTGTTGTTTATGCGTGATTTGTCACATAAATTTGTTTATTATTTGTATATTTCCTTTCTTTTCCTTAATTTAATGATAATATATTTGTATGTAAAAGTCTGAAATTTTTGCTAACTTCAGCAGATGAAGCAAAAGAAGCTTGTTTGAACATTATATCGAAAAATTATAGGAATATTTTTGATCGTCGGCAGTAAGTTTATCAAATGGAACTCTATGTGATAAATCATTTGTAGACATTTGACAATCAAACGCAACTTTTTCTGACAACTCATCCATACATTTGATAATTAAATGGTAAATAGGGAGAGATTTCATTCCGCCCTTAATGACCTAAGTCGTGACTCAGCAATAGGTCACCACCTGTTAGACAGCTCTGACTATGCTGATAAGTATAACGATGATTTTTCCCTGTTCTACAGGGCCCCGGTCCGTTCACCATTTAAAGATTCTTAAGATTAAGATACACAAACCAAGACCGTGTAAGCAAAAAGAGCATTTTATTCGCTGATTATGTTTAGTTGGAGGGTTGGGAGTAACATTTTTTTACTTTTTAATACTCACTTGGAATATTTATATTTTTCATTCGTGAATTATTTTACTAATAAATTGTTTTTATTCGTGTTCCTAACTTTCCCTTCCGCATTTGCTATTTTTTGCTTTACCGTGAATATCACCACGTGTCTCGTCTTATTTATACGAAAGGTTTTCTTCTTCAAGTCAGTATATTTGTTCTGTGGTATCAAGTCTTTGTTCAAATACATATATATATATATATATATATATATATATATATATGTGTGTGTGTGTGTGTGCGTGTGTGTGTTTGCGTGTGTGTGTGTGTATCTATGTGTCTGTGGAGAGATTGTGTGTGTGAGAGAAAAGAAACAAAGAAAATGCGAGAATAACAAACCTTCAATACAATATAATTTTAATCATAGATCTATCACATTATCAACTATTTGAGATAACAAGGAAAGAGCTAATATGACTTCGATTCTATTGTCTACAAATCGTGGTGTAACTCAAATATCTTTTTGATACAAATAATATCTGATCGTATCTCCAATATCCCACAACTATCCATCCAATAAGAGAGAGAGAGAGAGAGAAGAGGGAGAAAGAGAGAGGGAGAGAGAAAAAGAGAGACGGAGTGAGAGATTTTTGTTCACTGTTATCTAATTTCCGCGGCAACACATTTGCCATTATGACAGCGGGGGCATTATGCCAAACATTGGAACTACTAGACATTTTACTGCATACTGGTCAATCGATTCTCCCTGCAGTGTCTATGATTCAAAGGCTTTGCTAGATTAAAGATAACAAATTGTTCTAATAAATAAATAAATAAATAAATAAAAGTTGAAGCTATACTAGCGAACGAAACGCTTTCCCTATAACCTATATATATTTATATTATATTTTATTTTATGACTTACACGTACTTTTCTTCAACAACGGGTTGATAAATGATGGTTATTATTGGGCTAAATAATTTTTTAAAAAGTTAAAGAAGTCATACATTATAAGTTTATTACTCTTTTCTCCCTTCTTTCAATTTTTCTTCTCCCCTAACTTTCTCTTTCTCATCATTTCTTCATTTCCCTTCTTCAGTTTTTATCTAATTTCACCCAGAGCCTTTTTTATTGTATCTTCTTTCTTACAGATACATCCACGGACATTTAGCACAAAAATATTAATTTTTAACGACAGTAGAGTTTTTCTCTATATAAGTAGACGACACAACTGTTGTCGTCACGTAAAGTGGAATTAGTGAGCCGAGTTCAATTTACTAACCAAGTTTATTACGCTTACTTCATACTAATGCCATTGGGAAAAAGCATGAATTTACCCCTTGTCCCAACATTCAAATATTGGTTAAACAGCAACGAAAATGGAAGCTCTGTCGAAGAAAGATAATTTTTTTTGAATTCAAAACCTTGAACAAGACAACTGAAAATAACCCCACTATCTGTCCACAAAAAGTTATGGCAATTCACCGTTATAAAAGAGATGTTATGGAGAGCTATGACTGAAGGGATATATATATATATATATATATATATATATATATATATATATATATATATATATATATATTTGTGTGTGTGTATATAATACTGAAATTAATTTAAAATAAAAAAAATCAGTATATATTTATTTTTACAATTAATACTTTAAATGTAAATGCGCAATTTCTCTATTAAAATAGAGAAAATTTCGCAATTTACTGAATCGAAAACATGAACCCTTCAAATAAAGAATTTACGTTCACGCTACACCAAGCTTCTTCATGTCTCTCTAATAATAAAGTAATACTGAGGCAAACAGGAATTTAATACATCGAAACAATTGCTAAAAAAATATTAATCATAAAATCATACACTTACGACAATTTCAGTAGAAAAATGTAAATTCTTTTTACATTACGTTCAACGTAAATAGTAGTCAATGTTCACTTGTAAACTTTTACATTTTGTTCTCTGTATGCAATAAAAGCAAATTTCTGGATCCTATGCCAGTTTATGCTATTATTATTATTATTATTTTATTTCCTTTGATTTCTGATATGTACTCATTTTTTCCGGGTCCCGCTCAGGGACCTAGGGTTAGAAATGACATCATGACATTTTCCACTGGACAAATATATATATGTATATATATATATATATATATATATATATATATATATATATATATATATATATATATATATCTTATATCTTACCCAGAAAAAGCCCTTCGTAAGGTGTGGGCTGTACTCGTGAAAACAATTTTTTGTATTTCTTTAAGGCATGGGCTTCCAGGAATCCCTTAAATTAGTCTACTGGTATCTTTTCCAACCAAACCTAGGGTTCCAACAGGGATTGTTGATCTTCCCACGTACAACATTTTTGAGATTTCGATTTCAAGGTCCTTGTATTTGGATAGCTTTTTGAAGATCTTGAAAGATACATTGCAGCCTGCAGGTACTGCCATATCAATAAGGAGGCACCTTTTTTTGTGTGCGATCTCTAATAACAATGTCTGGGCGGGTAGCTTTGATTGTTCTGCCTTTGTGTATTGTGTAGTCCCATAACATTATAACAGGTCCTATCTCTATAACCCGGCCTGGTTGGTGTTCATACCACTTTCTTTCAGTTTCCTTCCCGTAGAAGTTACAGATTTTCCAGTGCAGAAGTTGGCCAACTCTGTCACGCCGGGTTTTATATGCAGTGGGTGCTAATACCGTGCAGCCTGATGCAAGATGATCGATTGTTTCTGGGTAATTATCGCAGGACCTGCATTTTGGGCTAACACTATATTTTAATGTGTGTGCTTGATAATTTCTAGTTAACAAGCACTGATCCTGTGCAGCAAGCATAAAACCTTCCGTTTCAGCTTTTAACCCTGCATTACGTAGCCACTGATGGGTAGGGGGCCTGTCTGCATCAGCTTGTTTGGCACGGGCAGAGTATTGGCCATGAACCAGTTTATTTTGCCATTGTTTCTGTATCTGGTCGGTTGCATTTGTTTTTGCTTTCTTTTTTATGTATTTTGCAGCTTCAATCGTTGTATTGTGCTTTACTTGTATTTCTACCTCCATTTGAAACTTCATTTTGAACTTGTTCGCTTCTTTTATTACGGAATAAAGGCGCATACTACTGTTCTTTGACACATATCATCATCTAGTCTTCTGCGGTTTCCAGGTATCTTTGAAGGCCAATTTTTGTAGTTTTGTAGGACAGTTTTAGTTGAACTAATCCTCTGCCTACTTCGGATCTGGGCACATACAGACGATCAACATCAGCTTTGTGATGATGCATGCGGTAGCAAGTGAGAAACTTTCTCGTTTTGGCGTCTATTCGCTTAATGTCAACTATGGCCCAATTCAGGATGTTAAAGCTGTATTGCACCACAAGGACAGTCAAGGTGTTTATGGCTGATATGTTTTTTGAGTTCAGCTCGGTATTTAGTGTCAGATGCACACGCCTGTAGTACTCCTTTCTTACCTTCTCCTTCATTTGGGTATTTTGGGATACCATCTCCTTCGCTAATTCCTAGGTACTTATAGGCTTCAAGTTGTTCCAGTTCCCTAATCTTTGTGACAAAGTCTAAATTTACTGAGGGTGTTTTTATAATTCTCCTTTTCTTGAATGTTACATTTATCTAATCCGAAGTCCATACCTATGTCGTCACTGAAACATTTTACAATATTCAGGAGGCCTTCAACTCATTGTCGTTTTTGGCAAAAAGTTTGAGATCATCCATTTAATTCATGCTTAAGGGGGATTAAGGACAAACAGAACAGAAGGGGTGAAAGGGAGTCTCCTTGAAAGATCCCGCATCGGATATTCAGACGGTTGAAGATGGCAGTGTCTCTGGTGTGATATAGGTATAGTGTGGTGTTCCACATTCCCATGCTGTGCTTAAGGAAATTTACTACCACAGGGGAAACTTTGTACTTTTCCAAAATCTTAAGGATCCAAGAGTGTGGCACACACTATCAAAGGCTTTACGATAATCAATCCACGCTGTGCTAAGATTTCTACAACGTCTCCTGCAATTTTACAGGATCATTTTGTTTATCAGTAGTTGTTCTTTGCAGCCATATGAACCTCTCCTGGATCCCTTCTGTTCCAGTGGAAGAATGTTGTTTGCTTCCAAGAAAGAGTAAGTTTGGTTCGTCAGGACAGACGTGATCAGCTTATACGTCGTGGAGAGACATGTTATTGGCCTATAATTTTTCGGATCATCTGTTTCACTCGTTTTTAGCATGAGATATGTAACGCCTTCAGTGATCCAATCTGGGATTTCATCGGGATTATTTACAAGCGTTGATAGAGATTTTGCAAGGCTTTTATGAATTGATGAGCCAGAAATTAGGCACCTTTTCATTTCCTGGGGATTTCCATTTTTGGAATTTCGTTAGAGCTTGCCTAACATTATCTGTAGTTATATTTTCTCACTCTTGCAGTTTTTCTTCACGTTTGATCCATTCTGCATTTGAGTTATATTCCTTTGGGCTGCTCCAAATATTCTCCCAAAATGTCTGCATATTGTGAATAGATGGTGGCGTTTCGACATGTATAGGTGCATTTCCAATTTACCTGTAAAATAATTTCCAATTTCCCTGTAAAATGTCTTAAGGTTTATTATTATTATTATTATTATTATTATTATTATTATTATTATTATTAATAATAATCTTAAGGTTTATTACTATTATTATCATTCCTTCAGTGCTCGCACAGGTAATAATTGGTGGTTACACTGGAGATAAGTAGCACAAACTCTCCTCAATATTCCAACACTTTTCTCGATATTATTACTATTATTATTCACCACGCATTTATATCTTCATACCAGATGTGATGTGATCGTCTCTGAAGATTGAGCACCTTTCTCAGTATCCTCATTGACATCAGTAACGCAGTAGCCTATAGCGTCTCAATCATACCTTAGATTTTCAAATCATCCAATCTCATTTTTGAAAGTTCCAAATATACCTACTATTATGAGATCGATTCTAACCTTTATATTCCATATTTGTTTCAATTCCCGTGTCAGGTCATGGTGTTCTCTAATTCCTCAATCTCCTTTATACTCCGCTGATACAATTGTGTCCACGATCTAGTGGGATCTTTATTTTTTTTATTTATGATTATTATATCCGATTTTAATTCTCGGAGTGTGAACGGTGCTCTGGGTGTCAAAGTTCCAAAGTATTTTGTGATTTATGTTTTCCTAAAAAGTCCTTGTTGTGTATTGCATTTTCGCCCTTTTGATTGCTGCCTTCGATGCTGACGAGTCCTCTACAGCATTCCTCTTCTTTTACAATCTGTCTGTGTCGTCTTCAAGATGTAAATTTTTGCGTCAGATTATGAAATTCCTAGTCGGTCTATCAATTGATCACTGTTGCTCTTTAGTCCAATTGACGAATACTCCTGTTTATCGCAATATCGATACTCGCCCGATGTTCTTTATGTCAGCTTTCTGTTATTTAGTTGGGTTTCAAGCATTTTCATTATCCTGCTAAGATATACCTTCCTTATTTTGACTTCTTGCCTTATTGAGTCATAGTCAAGTTCTCCGTGTTACTTTTAACGGCCCCCTAGGTGAACAGCCTTATTATCACGCCATCCTCTATATCGATTCGACGTCACAAGTTTTCTTCGGTGTATTATGAACATATCTATCCCAAAATCTATTTCAATATCGCCACTCTTGTTGTTTATATTTCATGAATGTGCAATGTGCATGTTCACACCAGATTATCTGGTTTCTCACTGGAGATTGAGTGACAGCGAGCCTCCTAAAATTTCCAGCATTTTTCTTAGTATCTCTGTAAACACCAACTTTACCGTTGTCTGTACACCCGTGGTCCTTCTTCGGTTAGCTAATTCGTCAAATCTTTCGGCATGATTCCAAGTGCTCTAAGGATTATTGACATGACCTTAACCATCATTTTCAAAACCTTTTCTAGTAGTATTAATATTATTTTCATCCAAAAGTATTTTCATTATTAATTATTGCAATGATCAGCATTTAAAAGTTCTTAATGAGGTCATTTGAAACATATTATTTTTATTATTATTATTATTATTATTTCCTTGGATTTCTGTTGTATACACTTTCCCTTCCAGGTCCGAACCAACTTATTATTATTATTATTATTATTATTAGAATGCCATGGATGGGCATGTGAGTAAAAGAAAATAGAAAACAAAAAGGACGCTTCTATTTAGAATTAGAGACATTTAGAAATTCAGGGACACATACTGAGGGAAAAGTGCTTGAAGGATGTGACATGCTTACAACAGGAGGGACAGAGGAAAGCAGCGAGTGACCTACTTAACGAGATTAAAGTGTAATCGGTTGGCAGAACAGGGATTAGGAGAGATAGCAAAACAAAAAAAATGGCTAAGAGCTATAAAGGATAGGAAGTTATGGAGGGTCATAATTATCTCCACTTCGTGAAGAGTTATGGTATATAGTAGAAGTTACATATGTATAGGCACAAAAGTAATTACGTAAGTATACACATAAGCTTTGACAATATGGTAAGTGCCCGTACACGCAAACGAAATGCATTTCAATGTATGGCAATATTTCCATCTGTACATACGAGTGTGTGTATTGCTATTAGTAGTGTCTACAAGTAGGTATTTGACTGTTTAATTTCAGATGTATGCACATAGCTCTCTCTCTCTCTCTCTCTCTCTCTCTCTCTCTCTCTCTCTCTATATATATATATATATATATATATATATATATATATATATATATTGTGTATGTATATATATAAAACTATGTGCATATAGTCAAACATACTTTACATATACGCGCGTCATTTATATTTTAACAGTTACACAACACAGAAATCTACAGGTGTATTATTTTCATAGAAAAAACAATTATCTGGAAAACAATTTTATCTGGAGCTAAGTTAGAAGAAAAAAAGAAAAAAGGAAGGAAGGAAAGAAAGAAAGCAAAAGGAACGAACGAAAGAAAAAAGAAAGAAAGAAAGAAAGAAAGAAAGAAAGAAAGAAAGAAAAACTTGTCTGTGATTATGCGCACTCAGTAACGCAAGACTAAATTTGAATGTTTGCAAAGAGAAATATAAAATGATATATGGTTAGCGAGATTGAGAAAGATTATTGTTTTTATGGGAGGATTGTTTTACTTTTCTCATTCCTCAGCAGACATTCTCCGGACCATGTTATGGTGTCTCATTGATTAATAGAGATATTCAATGGCCAAACCAAACCGCCAATCAATACCAAAGCACCATGCAACTCAAAATACACTCATACACCAGTTCCCGCTAACACATCTTCTCCTTCACTTCCGGTTGCTGCTACTGCAGTGAAAGCAATAACTGATCCCGTTGGCTCTTTCTTCCATACCGATAAAAGTTTCATAAAACGATGCAAAACGTTTTGAATTACAAATCTGATGTTTTTTTAGAAGGGAAATATTTTTAATTCTGCGCAGTCAGAAAAAAAATGAAACACATTTTATAGGAACAGGACAACATTATTATTCAGTCATGAAACCAAAACAAAGAAAAGCATTTCTTGTTTCTAAGATGGAAGATGAAACCTAAACAAACTTTGCATTTATGTAGAATTTAAATTATCAGGAGGAAGTCTAATAAACTTTAAAAGATACATTATAATGGTCCATCACAAACATTTGACCACTTCTCAGAAACCAGACGCATAGTTATCTATATGTGCGTATAAATGATCATATTTCATGTCATATATATATATATATATATATATATATATATATATATATATATATATATATATATATATATAAAATATAAAAGTGGGCACCCAAAACGATAGTCTGTTTCATGCTTAAACGCAATCGTCAGGCCATTTTATTATTATTATTATTATTATTATTATTATTATTATATATATATATATTCAAACTTTATATATAAAAATAATTATTTCTTAAGAATGACTTAGTTTTCAAGGGTTCACAAGTGTATATGCATATGTTTGTGTGTATGCGTGTGTGTGTGACATGTAAAGATATATGTAAATTTATGTATGTGCAAACTTCTATATGTATATCGATATAGATGCTGTTATATATGTATATTAATATATACATAAACCTCAAAGATGTATCTGTGCTCTTATATATTCTCCAGGAATATTCGGTTAACGTGCACCTTTGTATGCACTTCACTTTTGCAAATTAAAACTTGATAAAAGTTAATGTTTAATCGCTAGTATGTATTCATAAAAATATCGGAATTTATTAATATATGGACAGACATGCACGTACATATTTCCATACAAATAGCGATATATAAATAAACCGATCTATATACACACATTTGTCCATATGCATGATGCAGAGTGGATGAAGTTAAATGACTGCCATATATAGACATATGTTATGTATAGAAACATACATATGAAATCGTTCACATTTATATTTAACTTCTTAAATATACAGGAATCCCCTTCAAATAATATACACGCACATATATATATAATCTTAATATTTATTTTATAAATATTTATATGTTCAAGGTCACAAAGCATAAATTTTATTAACACTATTCCATTTGTAAATTTCAAATGCAAACGGTTTGTCTGTGCTTGCAAGTATTTGAACTTCTAATGTTTACTCAGATTTGAACACTGATCCATATCATCAATTGGAAATACCTAATAATTTTAGCCATGAGACTAATCAGCATTTTCCTGCTGTCTACGTTAATTTTTTCTATAATGACCTTCACTTTAGATAATCATGATGAATAAATACAAGGGAAAGTCATATACGCCATACACGTCGGGTTTACATGTCTGTGTGTGAAGACAGGTTCTATTTGTATGTATTTATGCAGATAATCATAGTTATATGTTTATTATATATCTTTAAGATTTGTATTAAAAGATCTGAATATTGTAAAGAAAAAATGATTAAATCACAAAAACGAAGCGTATACCCTAGTCATAGTTGCGTAACTATGAATGATAAATGTGTCACAAGATTCTAAATATGAAAGATATATAATAAATGCAGCTTCACTAATATAGTGCAAAAATAGCTTCAGTATACGAATATCATGATACTTATGGGTTAATGTTATCATTTTGCATAATCTCGTCTGTTATTGAATTGTACGATATTACATCTTGCAGACCAAATTAAACGATGACATACTTGCTTGTAAGAAAAATATACAGTGCTTATCTCCCTGTAAAATAAAATGTAGTTGTAGTCAAAGTAGTGATTGTAGCAGTAGTAGGAGTGACAAACAACTCGAAGGACAAATAGCGTAGCGTAAGGGTTCGATTTAAATTCAATAGAAATCATTACAGAAACAATTTCGGTAAATATCAGGATGGGATGACCATTTATAAATAAAATGAAGTTTTTCAATGTGTTTTAGGCTTTGAAATTTTCTAAAAAAAAAAAATATTAATATAATTCTAAACGGAGAAGCATCAATATGACATTTCATTAATGTGTGCCGAAAGGAGATCGAAGTATGATCTAACAGTACGCGTCACTATATCTGCTTTTCTGTATGTAACAATATTTTACATTTACACTTTATATACATATATAAAATATTTATATATACTCTCTCTCTCCCTATGTATGTATGTATGTATGTATATATATATATATATATATATATATATATATATATATATATATACATATTTTTGTTTCATCTGATTGCTTGCAAAAACACAATGATATGAAAATCAACTTGTATTAAGTTTTACTGCTAAAGCGAATCCATTAAAAATATGAAATTGAAAATGGCGATAGAACAGACGAAATATCACATATTATTATGTAACTATATTTTCTCATTTCTATATTTTTCTGTTAATATATTATCAAACTACACGTGAACCAATATGAGCCCACACGCACACACACACATACCCACACGCACATATATTTAAAGTCTATCATCTTTTTTTTACATGTAACCTGTGTGTGCTATATGTCTATGACAATTCTATTAGTAAAATAGGTCATTTTCTGCTAGAACATATATATAACATATATGTTATATATATATATATATATATATATATATATATATATATATATATATCGGAGAGCTCGATGTATCTATTATAACAAAGCATATGTATTTTTTACAGCAAAAATGACCTCAACTTAAAGTATAGTCTATTTCAAGCCGTTCTGTACGCGGCTATCATCAGCTCCTAAGTGTCTGTCTTGGAGCATTGTTTTAAATTTATTTTCAATGTAAATTAATGTCAAATTGTTTTTTTTCATTTTAAAATTAAAAAGCAAACAACTCTTTCGAAAAAAAAATTGGGGAATTCAAGGAATAAAAAATAAATTGGAAATTTCTCGATTTCGCTAACACCCCCAATAGTTTCTGGAATAGGTGCAAGCTATGTTTAGATAATAAAATATAAAGAGCAATGCAAACTATTAAATCAACGGAGAGAACTAATCATGAAATGAAGACATAGATTCAAAAATTATATAAGAATACATGTGTATTATATATGTGGGGGTGTATGTGTGCGTATAGTAGCATATATGTATGGACATGTAAATGTACATATATGTATGTATAAAGATATGTGCACATATAAGTATGTTGGGCATCATGGGTGCTCTGGTATTACCCACAATCTATAAATCTGTAACTCAACTAATTTACATGAATCTTAACGGGTTTAAGTTTAAATCCCCCATCGCTTATTAATAATATTGGACACCTGTCGTACAAAAACTATTTACTGTGAATCCCAGAAAAATGCAATTGGGGCTCGTATAAGAAACGCCACATAGTAGGAACTGATATTAAACTATAAACAACGAAAGCCATAAATAAACTCCAACCCCAGGCCGCTTCCACCGGGATAAAATACCTTACGTCCCTACCAGTCCCTAACACAAACCCATTCTCATTAACAAGGCGTCTACCAGAGGAGGACTGACATTGAAAATAAATTTAAAACAATGCTCCGAGACAGACACTTAGAGGCTGATGTTAGCCGCCTACAGAACGGCTTGAAATAGACTATCCTCTATGTTGAGATAATTTTATTTTTTTTGTGTTTTATATATATATATATATATATATATATATATATATATATATATATATATATAGTTAAGTAATGAAAGTTTGGTAATCCGTATGGATAATCCCAAGGAGGATGTAATCCAGAGAGCTCAATAATTTTTTTAATTTTAATTTTAATTATATATATATATATATATATATATATATATATATAATTAAAATTAAAATTAAAAATTATTGAGCTCTCAATCCAGAGATCTTGGGATTATCCATACAGATTACCAAACTTTCATTACCTAACTATATATATATATATATATATATATATATATATATATATATGTATATATATATATATATATATATATATATATATATATATATATATATATATGCGTGTCTGTGTGTACAAGGAGAAAATCTTAGTTCCATTCTGGCACCTTTCTCAAATAACTATCGGAAAATGGAATATAACTTCAATGACAAATTGTTTTCTGACACTCAGTCCGAAGCGTCTAGTAGCAATATCGATTATCTCCTTCTTCTGGTCAAATCTTAAATGACTCATTTGTGCGACCTTTAAGGCTTTGTATTCCTTCCTTATTGGACAAAGTTGCACCGCCTTTATTTCAATTAAACATAGAAGATTTATTCAATAATATGCACGTGTTATACCTGCAGGAAAAAATGCAACAGATGTCACCTTGCCTTCAGACATTGAATTGTCTTGTTATGTTGAATTCATCGATACATAAATAAACATATTACGTTAGATCTATTTTCAGTTAACCCCCGATTTAGTATGACCCCTGACGTTACCACTCTTAACCTGCTTAGCAACAACTGTTAATTTTGAGAAATTTAATCTATTTATATCTTATTTATCAGGATATTGCCAGTTATAAATATTCTACACTTCCTTGCAATTTAATTTTTATTCTATTGAATCGAAGTCAAAAATAACTTTGTGCCTCCTTTAGTCAATACTGATGTCCGTGAAAAGTCTCAAATTATTTATCGACTTTGATTAATATACACGCAGATTAATGAGCCTCTGCTCAATTCGCTCTATAATAATTGCTTTTCTGTTGCTATTCCAAGCCCAAAGGTTTTATTCCTTCATTCCTATTAGCTAAAAATTATTATTCGTCGTATTGAGTTGCTTTCATCATCCAGTTAGCTGGTCACGCGCATATAAATTGCTAAAAGATGACTAAGCGGCCGCCAAGTGTCACAGCTATTGCAAACCAATTGCAATTAGGCTCAAAGGTTGTAATTTGCTACGTGAATGCTATACGAAAAAAGTTATTTTCAATTTACATTTCGGACATAACTCGGCTCTCAAGCCAATTGTAGTAGTATCCTTACAATAAATGTAATGTAAATAATGTACAAAAGTAAACATTACACAAATTTAAGTAGCAGTAGAAATAGTAGTAATGAAAATTGATATCTTAAGCTATTTTATTCGATTTCATCACTCTTCACCGGATATGCTTTAACAAAACATATCCGGTGAAGAGTGATAATCATTCATAAAATAGCCATTCATAAAAACAAAGACTGCAGATCATTCATAAAATAAAAATTCCCATAGATACATTTCACAATCACCCGGTTTCTCTCATATACTGTGAAAAACAAAAAAACAAAAAAAAACTGTAATATACATTTCAGCTGCGATGAAATTCAGAAAACATCGTCTAACAACAAGCACAGTTTTTAAATATAGTTTATTTAGTATTTATGAATGTTCCTATATGTCCAATAACGGAAATATAGGAAAATTCGTAAATACTAAACCAGTTTTTAAATCGAAGTTTTATAAAGCATTAAGATTTGTAATTGAAATTGGTAAAGAGATATTCTAAGTCCAAATAGAGCAGAATAGATTTAATAGAATTAAATCAATTCAATTTATACAAATTTCGGTTGGAATTTTAAAAGTAAAAATGGAAAAAAATGAAAAAAAAATGTTTTTGTACTTTTATCTTTGATTCGAGCATGTTAGGAAAGGCAGAATTTTAAAGGAAGCATTTTCCTTACCTATTGAAATAGATAATCAGAAATCACAATGTTCATTTCCAAAAAAAACTTTCTTACAATTGTTTAATATAATTATTTAATTATGTTATTTAAAATTTTAAATTATTCGCAGTGGAAATTTTGGTACAATGAATTTCATTTTTCGATAGAATTGTTATTAATGTGAACTGCAGTGGTCATATTGAAACTATTAAAGAAGTAATGATTTTTTCTTTATTAATACGACAGATTCTTCTCCTGCAAAGGGGGCGCAGGTTCGAATCGTTCTCGAATATTCATGCTAGTAGACTAAAATCAATCTACTGTTTAAAATAAACGGAGCGTCTACTCAAATATGGGTATCCACTAAAAATAACGTTTAACGTGATAAGAATCTATTAAGTAAGTTTTGTCATGACAGAAGCTATTGTTAGTCTAAGCTTTTATTTATTTATTCGAAACTGAAATAAACTACAAGTCACTGCAGAACCGCCATTAACTAAACATTAAGTTCTGCAATTATTATTGGTTGATTTGAATCCAAAAATATTTTGATGAAAAACAAGCGATAATAATAACTGCAGAAAATATGATTCAACTATAGTCAATTAATAAAGTTCTTTTGAATAAAATCCTCGATATTCTCTAATTTCATCTGAAAAATTTCACAGGAAAATAATAAAACAAAATGTAATACGAAAATAATAATAGCGAGTATAAGTTATATACTTATACCCGCAATTGAATAACGACAGCTACGTGACATACTGACCTCGTTACATTAGCATATCTAGCCAGACACCTACCACAGTTATTCATAACAGAGTTTTGTTTGTTTTGTGTGGCTGCAGGGAATTTAGGTCTGTAATATATTCTACGTTCATGTTCAATGGAGTTTAAATCTGGTAATCATAGGAACCAGTGGATTACACCTGGAAGTCAGCCGCAAATGTTTATGCAACAGGTTCGTATCATATTAGGTTGCTTAAATAATTTTTTATCACCAGAAAACTTAGCGAGTGTAAAGGAGCTCAAATTAATTTGCAATAAGATATTATACTTGTTAATAGAGACTCTAGTGGGCCTTGCAAAGAACAACAGAAGATATCCCACACTATTACAGCATCACCAACGGCTTGCACAAGGATAATATGTTGGATCTTTAACCTCATACGATTTCCACCATACCTGAATTCGACAGTCACTGCTTAAAAAAAGAGAAAACCTAATGAGTCTAACTAGGTGACATGGTACTCGTTTTCCATGGTCCAAAGCGCAGTAATCAATGCTGTTGAAAGTAGAATGTGAAGTGCGTTGACTGATGGGTTGAGTGACGCTAGGATTGAATTGGGATGTGATTTGATGTAATGTTCTTGTTTATTGAGTAATTACCATTCTTCACAGTCGTCGGTGATTTCATTCTTCTTTCACATGTTGGTATCTACAGTGTTCACATGTTGGTATCTACAGTGTTCACATGCTGTTGATAAATGGCGGGAATTCATATATTTTGCATCCCTACACACTTGCTACTGTTATCCAAGAAAAACATTTGTAACCTCAGAGATAGAGTGACTCATCTTTATGAACCCAATAATCATTTCAAGGTCAGCATTCCATGGCTTTTACAGCAACACAACTTCTTTACTTATTACCTCACATGTACATAACCCCGTCTGAGTCAATTTCTACAAGTGAACGAGAGCGAAACAATTCATTTCATTGATATTTTTAATTTTTAACATTTGAAAAGGTAATTAGTTTAACAATCTTTTAGATTTTTATAGCAACGGACTAATAGCAAACATCACAAACTTTCAATTTAATACTTTTTCTGTTATCGTAATGCAGAGCAGCGATCACATCAAGTGATTTTTTCTTTACCAAATTATTTCTTAATGTGTACTCAGATTTTAAGAGTCAAATAAAATGTTATATTTTATATTTTAAAATAATTATCGATTAATTTATTTGTTTAATCAATATTATCCTGGTTCATTGCTTTGTTCATATGAAAGATAATATAGACTAGAAACAGACGCAATATAACGAACTTTTTGATTCATTAAAAAACATATTGAAATGGCAAATACTGGAGGTTTCATTCAAATCCATTATTTAATTTGGGGTAATTTAAAAAAAAAATGAACTGACTGTTTAGCAATGGATGTCCCAATTGATTTTCTTTCGTGAGTTTTTACCCCCGAAAAGTAAAACACAAATTTCAAAAGCAAATTGCTTAATTACTGTATAATGTAAGAAAATAATTTTGTAGTACATTTTTTATAACCCCTCTTCTTTTTAATGATATAAATCCTTATGAAAATTGATTATTTGTCAAGAGGTGTCCAGTTTTGTGATACGTTGTTCAATGTAATAAATGAAACAAAGTGAACCTATTTTTTTTTTTAGCTATCCCTGAAACTAAGGCACGATGGAGTAATGGATAAAGGCTCGAATTGAGAAATACAGTCGTATTCATTGACTTACGTTGTAATATCATTTGGAAACGTATGAATCCATCTCTTCCCCACAGCTATGTGTAAATAGTAGGAGAAATTAGGCTTGGTTGATTACCAGTCTAGTAGAAGGAAAACTTTAAATTCAAACCAGTCTGCTATGGTTGCAGTAGATGCTCTGCCTCTACAACCCTAAGGAGTTACTAGATTTGTGATCGTGAAACCAAAAAAGAAATAATATTTTGAGATGCTATTCCATTTCTATTATCTCTTTATTTTTGTCATTTGTTTTTAGAAGTTTTAGTATTATTTCAGTCGACTTTACTACAGTGTAACAGAATATGTATTCTTAAATACCAAGTCTCTTCAGGACGTAGACAATCGTAGCTTTTAACAGATTCCTTTTCTTTATTATCTGTGAATTACCATACCTTCTTTGGAAAGATAGTGGAATGGTTTCGCGTTGATTTCTTCACATTTTTGAAATTCAGTTTTTTTTCTCTTAAACTGTTTGCTAATCAAGGCTAAATTATTAAGTCTACCCTGCTATTTAACTTATATCTGGGGTGAAGAAAAGATATATTCATGAGCAAGAGCATTGTTACGAAAGGGAAATAAACGACTTTGAACAATTTATATAATTACCAATATAAATAAACATTGGATTTTAAAACAGTACAATTCCATTTTGAAATGACTAAAATGAGCATTTTCTGTAAAAAGGATTCCATACTTAAAACTTGAAAACAAATTTGAAATTTTATAGTTCATAATTGGTTTTTAGTAGCATCTATTTGAAATGACCTAACGTTTGAAATTGATTTCGAGGATGAAGCATGTTGTTGCTGTTTTGGAATGTTTATTTAGTTTCATCGAACAAAATAAACCCGTTCGCACTGCCAATGACTCAGTAGTCAGCTATAATTTATGATTTAATTTCTGAAAGCCCACGACCCCATGCCCCCCCCAACCACCGCACTGATTTTGCTACAATACTGCACAATTAATGATGGTCATTATAGCGTGCAATTAATTTGTTCTGCAGTGGGAAGTTCAATGAGTGAAAAATGTAGTGTCGCCATACTACCAGAAAAAAGTATTATCATACAATGACTCTTAATGGCTTAATGTGACTATATCCCTACAATAACGTCAGTTTACAATGAACAGCAATAATTTAAATTAGAATTTTCTCCAGTTTGATTACTTTACATTGGCTTCACTTATATATGCAATCTTGAATTATATATTATCATAGGTATCATCTCATGTTATTTTTATTAAATATCCCAACAGCATTGATATTTAGAGAGTGTACCATAGCTCATTTGGTAAAAGATTTTTCAGATCGTTTTGGATATACTGAAATTATATTTGGCGAGCAGTTTGTATATAAAACAGAAGATAAAAATAGATCTAAATGAGTTTTAATTTATATTAATCTATTCGGACCAAAACTAAAACGTGGCGTGGGTGTCAGAAAATTGGAATATTTTTTGCAAACCTTTCTTCTACGAAAGACATTCCATTGATGTGTACTTGGTCTCAGTTTACAATTAACATATTTCTTCTTTTGAGATTCCGTTTAGAATTAAATGCATCATCGTGAATATTTGCAATAACGATAATTCAATAAGGTTTATATGTAACCAATCCAATTAATATTTATTTTACTTGAAATATAAACTTTGATGAAACGAGTGTGTGCGTGTGCGCCCGCACGCGCGAGCGCGCGTGTGTGTATGTGTGTGTGAGTCAGAGAGAGAGAGAGAGAGAAAGAGAAAGAAATGTTTTGAAAAAGCCTATTTTATTCTACTGAAGGATTTCTAAAATGATCTTTATAATAATAATAATAAAGATGAAAACAAAAGGAAAAACAGCAAAATGCATAGAGAATGGTAATAAAAGATGAAACAGTAAAATGCGTAATCAGCGAATTGATCCAGAAAATCACAAGAATTTGCAAAATTGTGTAGGGAAGAAGATCCACTAGGATCTTCTCAAGCAAATGCGTAAATAGTAATAGTACATGTAACGACATGAAAGAATCTGTCGAAGAGAATGAAACGCATAAAATTCTCTAAAATTCATAATAGATATGTTTGGTTTGGTTAAGATCATTGTAACAATTATAAGGAACAACATGGTTAGTTGGTAAACAGTATTAACATCGAGAGAGGTGGGGGAAGAAAGAAAATCAAGAGTGGGATTTGTCAGGGCGATTACACTATGTGCTCTGTTATTTGTGATCATCATGCTACTATTAACTGAGTCTGAATAAGAAGAAATCAGGCTATAAACTAGCAAAGCATCAGAAACAGCCTATCAACTGCCTATTAAACTGTGTAACATGGATAGCAATTGCTATTTTCTTTTTGCTTACGCTTAGAAAGTAGTATTTATTTGTTCTGGGATTACACAAGAGAGACCACAGAAAAATTATAAGTGAGTAGTTTTTCAAGATTTACGCTTATACTGTAAATTACTTTCACGAATCAGCACCGAAATATGGTCTCCGATCATGTTTTCTTTATATGATCCTTGGTAGCGGGGGTCCAAAGTTCAGTATATACTAGTGGATGTGCTCACCTTGCTCCTCTGAGAAATCACGCATATTCTCGAATTTATCAAGATGTGTTTCAAGGATAGGAATTTTGAGGGACATCCTGAAGCCCAATTTGCCGTAGTTCTTCACCCCAGGGTTTCAACAAGTTCCACAGTTTTCAGCCTTGTGATTCCTCGGAAAGCTCCGGACCACCACTACAAAGCTGTTCCACGCTACTTTCTCCGTAGCTAATGAACTTCTCTGGAAATTCCTTGCACTCTAACATCTTTATTTGTGGTTCGACGAAGACACCGGGTTTGACTTTTGACAGCTTGGGGAAGAAGTCATGAAGGCTTCATACTCTTTAACTAGATTTATGACAAATTGTTTCATAAGTTCCGATTGCAGTGGAGGAAACAATACTTTCCGGGGATTCAAGAGCGGCTTCATTTGACGCTGTTCCTCTCTACACTGAACTCGGTCCGCTGTGGTAATGTGCCGTAGCGTCCTCGCTGCCCCAAAGGCAAAGATAACACAGAAACTTAAAGCCGCCTTGGAAACCCACCAGGAAGTCCAAGATTTTGAAGTATACGATAACCTCCCAACCGCATTCTTCATATTTCAAGCCATCTAGCAAGATCTTGACACTGTTGTATTCCTCTCTGAGCTGCACAGAGTGAACCAGAGGAAGAGATGAATACATGTTCCCATTATGAAGCAGGCATAGATTTAAGGCTCCTAAATAACTAGTCAATGAAGAGGCGCTACTCGCTGGGGTTACAGACGATTTCAATTGCTTGCAACAGATCGGTCACACTGTGGCATAATCTAAGCCTTGAAAGATGAAAAAGTTTGAAAAACACAGGTGTTCACCCAGTGTTAGTGGAAAATTCTAAAATGTTACATTTTTGATTTTTGAATTTTTAGAATTTTTCGCTGGATATATAAAATTCTGATTTGGACCCAAAAATGCAGTATCTTATATACTGAATATCCCTAATATTTCGTATTGTTTTGGCTGTTACAGTGATCCAGTATAGAAAACATCAAAACGACATATGTTTCAAAAGTAGCATTTAATGACATATGATTCAAAAGTAGCATTTATTTATTCCAGGATTACACAAGAGAGATCACAAACATTTAGAAGTCAGTAGTTTTTTGCGATTTACGCTTATACTGTAAATTTCATGAATAAGTCCCAAATGTGGACACTAATGTGCAATTGTTGAAAAATATTTAATACATATTTTTCAATTGACCTTTGACAGGTATACCGAAGTATGGGCCTCACACATTGTAGGCCTCACATATTTTAGCAGATGTTGCCACAGATTACTTTTTCGTTCTTGTCTTCATAAATTTGCCACAGACAGAGGAAAATGGGTCTGTTAGATGCTTGTAACCTCTTGATGCCATCTGTGACAAATGCATCTATCAACGACGACTTGTCTGCAGTTGGACAGCTAGAAGTAAACTGTTGATTTATTATTGTAAAAATACCACAATTGTGGCACAAGGCCAAAAGGGTAAGTGGTCATCATTAAGTATCTTATACCTAGCTAATCTAATTCACGACCCATTCATTCATTACAAGTAACTCATTCACCATATGAACTCATCCTTCACCATTCATTCTTATATAAACCGTGATACCCCATACACACAGTGAACCTAAAAACACCTAATGACATAAAAATTTCTTATATACAAATGTTCACAGAAAAATATACATAAATGTATAAAAAATGAAAAATGGTGAGGTGAGGGATGAATCCCTAAAAACAAACTACAACATAACAAAATATCAACCAGAAAATAACAGATGTTAGTAGGATCTGTCCAACCCTACAAAAATAAGAGTGTCTGCTGTCTTCTGTCATCAGAATACAGAAGCTCATTCACTGTCATCATTATGTATCAGGAAGCTCACTCACTAACGGAGTGGGAAGGATAAAATAAATATGGGCGTCTGGAATTCGAGATGAAAAATGAGGCCAAAAACAAACTAGGGAGATTGGTGATCTCGATTTGGATTATAACAAAAAAAAGAAGAAGCCTGGAACAGGCCGGAAACGACACTTACTCGCATTAACTAGGTAAATAAAGAGAGTCTAACTTAACCAGTGGAGGGTTTCACGGGAAACCATCCCGTTGTGGCCAAGGGCACTTAAAAAAACGAAATCATGCATAGCCCCTTTCACACGAACCAAGCTTGCTACTTTCACTGACCATTCGCTGAAATAAGTCGACGCCGAAAACTTTCTATCAGTTCTGATTCATATCCTTCAGCAGATACTGAAAGAATCCGACCAGAACCTGATGAGAATAGCGTTCGTATCGCAAGATTCCCACCATTCCCGTCGTCCAGATCACCATCCGTGCCACGGCTTGCAGTGTTTGAAACACCATTCGTTTCACCCCAGAATACTGGGACGATACATTATCGCACGCGTATGCGAGATCGATGAGCACGAGGTTTTCGAGAGCGATACTAGCCGTCAATTAGTCCTAGAAAGGGCGCACCTGAGGACAATGTTAGAAAGCGTGCGAAGCTGTTTCTTCAAAACCAAGGTCACACCGATAACAGTCGAGTAAATCCACTCGCCCCATCTGAAGGGATAGCACGTTCGGAATCAATCGCCAGGTAAGCGAAAACTCAGGGAGGTAATTCACTGTTGAAGAGCAAGACCAGAAAAAGTTCAACTCGGTCGCCAACTAAGCCGAGCCGCTCACAGAGTGGATCCTTCGTGACCTCCTCCACTAATTCACGATACAAGACCTTCCTAGGCTGTGAAAGGTCACTGGACCAAGGAACGTCCCTCAAAGCCGCTTGACATTCTTTGAGGATACTCGACACCTTCCGGGGACTACGACGGCACTAGAAAAGGGAGGAATAATGGCAAGGCTGGGGAAGGCGTCCCTAACAGTCCCTTCCAAGATGGAGTCCTCTGTCAAAGCACAGCGTAGGAAAGCCAATCTCGAGGTATGTCGATGACTCACCAAGAGTGGCAATCCCAGCCCCTTATGGCACAAACGAACGTCACAGACTATTCTGCGGACTTTATGCTTGCAACCACATCATAAGAGGGCGGAAAACAAGCGCTCGATTGCCTTCCTATGGTCTCTGTAGAGAGGAAGTACAGACAACCGGTAAAGGGTGAGAAGAAAGACTTAAGTGGCATACGCCCCAGCCTTACCTTTCAAGGACAACCTCCTTCAGAGCCATATACTGACCGACGCTCCGACCTTTGCCTGTACTTCTGACTAATTCTTCTCTAGCTGGGCCGAACCACACTCCAAGAATGCAGACGAGTCCGTCAGTCCAAGCAACGGGCCCCGGAAGAGCGACCCCCTTCCATGCCCCTAACCGCAAGCCGGAAGACTTGACCTTTTCGTACCATTCAAGCGCCTTCTGTACCACCTCAATGTCGCTGCGGCACGGGACGAAACTGGATTCGCCATAGACGTACGTGGAGACGACCCTGGCACAAGTCCCAACAGGGACAGCAATTCCACGTAGAGCGGGACTGCTCGCCCGTCCATCAACCGGTGAAGGAGAGGCTCCAATGCCAAAGCGTAAAGTAGGTGAGACAACCCTGACGAAACGACAGAGACAGCGCAAAAGCGCGCGAACGCTTTCCGTTCACCAGTACCACAGTGCTGGGGGACCTATACAGGAGGCTAATCCACCTGTAGAATTCAGGTTTGAATCCTGCGAACTGCAGGAGAGCATCCAGGTACTGACGATCGACTCAATTTGGGCTGATCCAAACTGATCAGTGCGGCTTGCTCGTCGTCTTTTACACCCTTTAGGATCGTGTGGATCAGATACAGGTTACTCTGAATTGTTAGCCCCTTTACCGCACAATTCCGCTCGGCTTCCAACAAAATCTCGGAAACCGACTACAAATGCTCCGTCAGGATCTTGGCCAAAATCTTTAAGTCTGTGTTTATCATCTAATTCCCACCTTCCATCATTGCTCTTTTTCAACAACGTGATCACACCCCTGGTAATCCGGTTTGGGAGGACCCCTACCTGAACCAGTTGTTGAACACGGCAGAAAAATCGGCAGATAGATGTGCTACAGCCTCAAGTACAATTCATAGGGCAAACCACCAAGTCCCGGAGATTTGCCATTGCCGACACTCTTCGATGCCAGATAGACTACGCCCTCCGTGATCTCATTTCACAGCTAGCTGCTCAGTCAGCGAAAGCAGAGGAAAGTCAGCCAAATAGCTGCGAAACTTTTTGGCACAGAGACTAAACTCCTTGGTAAACCGGCTTTCGAAATGCCGCCGAAACACCTCACATATGTCATCGGTCGACAGAGTACGCCCCTCCCGGGTCTTGACCTCACGAATGTATCGATCGGAATCTCGATGTATCTCTTCCTTGCACAATTCTGTGACCATGTTCACGGATTCGTTAGACATCTTGTTTAACCGATATCTAACTACCTGACCCTGGTTGTGTTAACTGGCCGAGCGCTCCAGAGACTGCCTAGCTAAACCTATCTCTAGGGAATCCCCCTGTCTCCGCCCAGGAAGACTATCCTTTTTAGCCTTATCTAGCTGCTTATATTCGGTGGTGAGGGACCTAATTCTATTCTTAAGCCCCCTACTCCCAATAACCACTCCCAATCTAATTAGCTGTTGACGGAATTCCCGCATGTCCAGTAAGGACAGATTGAACTTCCAGTGTCCAGCCATTCTAGGACTAGCATCTATTGCTATCCGGGAACAGAGAAGTCTATGGTCCGAACAGTCTAACCAGTGGAACATGGGACAACCTAGTAAGTCTATATCGGCCCTCCTCACTAACATTCTATCCAAGTAGCGGTCTACCCCAGGTAGTGCCCATGTCCACATATTCAGCCCACGGTGATTGACCCGATATCTATCGACGAGCCTAAAGTCACCAATCAGATCAACCAGGCTACGATCACCCAACCTCCCACTAGATCCGCGCTCCTTGTGTATGTTGGGGTCCAGGTAGGCATTCCAGTCTTCCACTAAGTGTAAGTGCGACGAATCCACCAGGAACGGCACTAACTGACGGAACAACGAGACACGCTCCCTCTGATCGTTGGACATAAAGCGCAACACTCGAAACGAACTATTGTTCACGGCAATATCGGCCACGATCAACCGCCTCCACCCCGCATCGACACGGGCAAGTTCCATCCTCGCACCCTGGGTACGTTTAACCAACAAGGACACACATCTGTTTAGTTGGTCCCCGTATACTGAATAGACAACATATTCGCTAGATTCACATCGCAAAGTATGTTTCTTGAATCGCAGCCACATCTACGCCGAAGAACAGGAGATTACGAAGCAGTCGGGCAGCCTTACTCTGACCCATCAAGCCTCTCGCATTCAAACTAGCTACAGATATCTTGAGATACGTTTTTCAAGTTTTGTTCCCCTAGTCACAGACTGGGCGGAAATCTGCGAAAGGACCCCGACGGATTGTCCAGGTTCCCTGTTCCTTTCTTTGTTGTCAGGCGACCATTGAGGATAATGCCAACGACGTCCGCGGGATATGTTATGTTTAGAGCCTCATAGAATGAGGGATGTAGAATAACTTCCCATTTATTCTCCTCCCTGTGCAAAATTTTTGTAATTTTCTAACATCAGGTGTTTCCATCTCTGATACCGGGAAAAGGGTCTTTTGTTCCTAAACATTATGGTCTCTCCCTGTGTCTCTTATTCAAGTTATTAGCCCTGGGGCATTAGAGAAATTCCTAGGATCTTCCACGGACTTTCCCTCGTTGGCACATACCCTAAAAGTGGGTCTCAAGAGTGCCTTTTTGGAGAAGAAACGTCCCGCTCCAGAGCATCCCTGTCTATATGGCATGGAAAGTGTTGGGAGTAGGGATGTTGGGGGGTGGGGTGGGGGTGAAGATGGAAACCTAGAAGAGGAAGAAGAGAAGCTCCTTGATATGCCTTGATTTGACTGTTCCTTTTTGGCTGGAGAAGCAGGGACAGATTGGGATTGTCCAGGGACTTCTCCGCCCTATTTCGACCAGCTCGTTTTTCCGTTTTTTGAATTTTTTCTCCTTTTCCATATCTTCATCCTCTCTACAACTTTTTAAAGAAGAGGTCCGGGGTGGGTCATCTCCCCCAACTCCACTTCTTGACATTCTTTCTGCTCTGCATCGAGGTCCTCTTGTTGCTGCTCTTCCTTCCCCTGCTGGCCCTCCTGTTGGGGCTTCTGCTACTGTTCACTTTGCTCCTGCTGCTGATTGTTTCTCTGCTACTTCTTCGATTCGGCTTTTTTTCCCCCTCCTTTTGGACAACCTGCTGGTGGGGAGGGTATTGCAACTTTTGTTCCCTTCTTCATCACCTCCACCATTCTTGTGGACCTTTGGCAACTTTTGGGCGTGTCCCAGCTTCTGTTGTTTTCTTGGTAGTGGTTGGTTGGGGTTACGATTCCAGTTTCTTCCCCAGTGGGGCAGACTTTAGAAAGATGACCTACAGCCTCATAGGACATTCAGAGAGGGCGGCACCTTTCTACTACAACATAAATAGGACGGCCGCCACATATAATACATTGGGTATGTTCCTAAAGTTTTCTACGTCTCCGGTACTAATGACGGCCTTGCTTTAAATAGACGATACATCATCCAACCCCCAAGTTGGCTGAAGAAAAACCCCAGGTGGTCCTCCGAAATATACAAAAGTATTCCGTGTAGTGTCATTTTAGTCTTTCTTGTTCCCATATATTCTGTTTTCAGACTCACTGAGTTAGGATGTTAGGATGCTACTGGCCAGCACTTTAGCTGCCTCTTCTGTTTGTAGCAGGATGCCGCCAATAATTTGGCCCCAATATTAAGGTTTTCAGGGCTTCCTCCATAATCTTTCTGCTGACGCTAATTAGTCTTCTAGTCATAATATCAGTTGTTAACAGGGAGATAGTTTTGGTGTTCACTGCTTCCAAAAGCGAGGGAACCGGTAACAGTTCGTTGTCCGAAACGAAATTATCGTATTGTTCTTGTTCGTTGTAATAATCAAGTCCTTTTTTTCTTGGGTCTATCGGTGGCCCACGCCGAAGTGCTTGCTGCAGTGGGTGCTGAATCAAGAAGTTGGGATTCCGCCATAATTTTGGCGTTCCCACGACTCACAAACAAAAACAATTCAACGAACAAGAATTCGCGTATGGAAGACAAAAAGAGTAAACAAATACCACTATAATGACAAACGTAAACAAAATGTACACTTACTTTTAACGAATATAACGCGCAATAAACTGACGTGAAGGCATTCCAGCTCGAAGTAAGCTTATGTTCACTGTATTTATACTGCCATCTATGTTGCCAGAACGTTCTGGAAATTCTCGAAAGTTCTTGAAACTACTGGAAATTCTCCTTCAGCAACTAATTGCTGAATCTGGATTGTAATAGAAAATAGGTTAGTTTTAAAACATCGATGTCCAGATCATAAAAGCAAAGATCGAAGGAAATAACAGTAATTTCCTTTGCTTTCTAGACAGCAGCAATTAGGAAATAACACTTAAGACAAAGAACAAAAATGGCCAAAACTTTTTACACAGTGCATACATGATCTTAATGACTAGTTGGACTACTTAGGATATGCCCTCGCGATATAAAGATGTCATTTGGCCTTGATAAATGTACCGTGTTGGAAATAAAGAGGGAGTAAAGTTGGCGATCATTAGAATACATGAAGGTAAATAGTGGTTATAAATCCCTAGGAGTTCTATGGATGTACATAACTCTCAGTGACAAGATAGAATTACGGAAATCAGTGTGTAAAAAGCTTTGTAGATTCAAGTTGAATGGTAGAAATTTGGTTTCAAGCATCAATGCTTGGGCAGTCGGAGTTGTTAAGTAGAATGTGGGAATTGCTGAATAGATCAAAGAGGACAAAGCAACCTTAGACCGAATGATAAAAAAATATAATGACCATGAACATATCCTAAGAGTAATGTGGCTAAGCTTTACTTAAACAGAAAAGAGGGCGGAAGAGGTTTGGTATTGATAGAAGAGTGGGTAACATAAGAATGTAAGTCCTTGCATAAATTCATAGAATAGCCACAAGTTATAAACTTTGCTGAATGAAAAGTTCATTGTGGGGACCGAAAAGCTGATGGGTTTACGGGAAGAGAATCTATGACGAGAAAGTCGGCGCATAGAAAGGAAAATCATCTCATGGAGAATTTGCGCAAGAAACCCATCGGGTGGCTAATCTGGAATCATTTAGGTAGCCTAGTAACGGATTATTTAAAAAAGAAATCGAAGGAATGATCTGTACAGCGTAAGAGCAGAATTTAAGAATATATTCCCTCAAGTACTCTATTGAAAGAACAGCTGATTTACTTTTGTGCAGGCTGAGTAGGGAACTGAAAGGCTACTGAAAGTGTGCAACACATTGTCATTGGCTGCATTCAGCCGGTACAAAAAGAGTACAGACGACGCTATAACAAAATAGCCGCCAGAAAACATAGGGATTGTGCAAATAGTATGATCTTCAGTACGCAAAGAAGTGGTATGAGCATTCGCTATCGTCAATAGCTGAGAATGAGCAAGAGAAGGTCATGCGACCATTCTGACTAGGTACAACCTCAAAACATACAAAAAACCCCGATCTCTTGGGGTAAAATGAATTTAAAAAAATGATAAATCTTTCTTGAAGCTTTTATTTTAGTTTTAATTTCAAGATTAAATTTAATATTTGCAATAAGCAAAATAATTTGTTATATTTCAAAAACTAATTAAAATTGACTGGAAAGAATTTCCTTTTTTCCCTAAAATAGCTGATTAGCGCCCTTTTTTAGTCGTCTTTCATCGCAATGTAATTCTCCTTATTAAAAAAATATCTCCCAAAAATAAAATATACTTTTCTGAGATTTTACTTGAGGAATATTAGCCGATTTAAAGTATAATTAATCTGATTTGAAACAACTGTTATTCACTTTTTCAATCCATCAGTATCTGTTTAAGGCATTCGCGGGTTTGACAGGTTGACGACATATTGATATTTTTATCTAATGTTGTTCTATGGGGCTTTAGGCACTAAAAAAGTAAATGAATTAATGTGAGCGCCTTCTATATATAATTTTTAAGTACTCAGTAATCTTAAAAATTTAAGGAAGTATTCTCAGTAATAAATATAAAAAAATCAAAATTAAAAAAAAAATATTGGTGCGTGATAATTTGTACTAAGCTTTTCAATTTATGATTAGTAAATATAGTTTTACTTAATAAAAATATCACCTAACACGTCCAGAAATTTAAAAGATCTAAAATTTATAAATTATTCTAATTAAAATAAAGAAAAAAAAAACGTTTCATTATTCATCGAATTTTTTTCTTAAGACAATATTGTCCTTAACATAACTTATTCATAAAAATAATTAAAAGCTTTTCTAATTAAATAATCTCTTAGTTTGATCGCTTTTTTTATTTTACGATTCAGGGGAGAGTTTTGGTAAATGAGCTACTATTTGAAAAATAAAATTGATGATTTACATTCTCGAAGGAATCCTGCTTTTAAATGAAGCATAAATATGAAGCTGGACAAAACTAAATTTCTCGAAGTTTCGTTAATTAAATAAGGGGTGCGGGGGAGTAACAGATAAAAAAAAAGAATATTTCTACCAAAATTTCCTAAAAAAAAGTTTCTAAAATAATTTCATTCATTTGTGAATAAGTCTTGTAAGTTTCATTAAAATCCGACATTTATTTGACTTTTGCAATAATTTCTAAATCAATATCTTTTACCAGAAAAAAAGGCGATGAAATTTCCTAATATTAACCTTTGTTGCCCTCACAGACGAAAAAAAAACAACTTTTAACCACAATTTTGAACGTGCTAGAAAGGATTAAATTATTTAATAAAATAATGAAAAATATTTTGGTACTTTCCTCTTAATAATTACAAAAACATTTTGATTGACAAGTTACCTGATATCACACTTGTGCACAAGGGTAGATATGAGTGAATCCTGATAGAAGTCGATTCAACTTTGGATAAAGATAACGTAAAAGCGGAGTAGGCGAAAATACAGAAGTATTAACAATTGACAATGTGTACTCTGTCCCCAAGGTTGGTACTCTTTAGGCCATGTATGTGTTTTGCTTAAATTTTCTTGTTATTGCACATTTTACACATTTTATATATTCTTATACATTTGGAGAAATCATGTCAACCATTCCTCTAGCCTTAATCGCCTCTGTAGACGTTATTCCACAATGAACATCATCATGTATACTTTTTATAATTTTGCTCCTTTGTGTTGCTGGTGGAACCACTACGCCCCATTACAGATCACACCCTTTTCTACAGTTAGTTTGTATTTAACCTCTTTAAAAAACCTTTCTGCCCATGAGCAATTATTCCATTTATTATTTTTATCCTGAACAGTATACTGTTCAATACGGAATCTCGCTTCTTATCCTCAACTGATTCTATTGGACAAGGCTTTTTCTTTAATGTTGGTTTTGCTAATTTCTTCCAGAAATTTCTGGGTATCAACGTCACGTCACGCCACTTCCCGTATTTAGTTGCATGTACAATAACACATTATTGATTCAAGTTTTTAATAACCCTTTTTCGTTTCATTTTTTTCAATGAAAAGACGTCCATACCTACGTTCTCCTTCATTTTGTTAGACGATGTCTACATTTTTCTTTTTGTATTTATATATACATTTAAAATGATTCATTTTGAAACATTTTTCACATGATTTTTTATATGCCAGACATTTTTGTTTTTCTATTTGATGTTGATATCCACACGTTATTTTAATTTTTTTTTCTTTATCGCGTATGTGTCCAGATACATAAGCTTTGTTCTATTAAATTTTCGAATTAATTCATGTTACTGAACAAATTTGACACAATGTTCTAGTGATAACTTTCCCAGTTGTAAATGCATTAGTGCCATTTGCCGATACTCCTCTTTTTTTTAAGGCCGTTTACCAATTTATTTGGATCAAATCCTCTTCGATTGACTGGTTTTCCGATCCCAGTTTCTCAAATTCCCAATATTTAACTGCCTGTTTTAAACGAAGAATATATTAAATAACAAGTTCATTCACTTTCTTAGAAGTATTCATGAACTTAGCTCTCTCTGCATTCAATAGTTTCTTCTTAGTTTTTTTTTTACTATTAGTTGACTTCTATCGTCAAACGTCATTTCCTCCAACTGTCTTGGATGTGGAATTGCTGACAATTTTATAATAGCCTCACAACCAGCAGTTGCCAAGAAGAGATCAGTTATTTCGTTTTCTCCCCCGACTGATTTTAAATCCTTCAGCTTTTTTGTTCTAGCTTTAGCTGCTACTATCCTAAGTCACGCTTGTGCGTATCCATAATTATCCAGTGATAATCTCTGTGATATTCTTTTGATATCGGCGACGCCATTGTAGTTTAGTGTGGTATAGTGTAGTGTTACTGACTTACGGGATGTAGTATGCCCTCAATTGCTTCATGGGGAATAGTCGTTACTATTTATAGTCTTTGTGACTTCATATATAAATGAGTCACCTCACCAATGAAGAGAGCTATTATGTTTAGAAAGGTCATTATATCTGTTACTCTTATCAAATGGCAACTTTAATAAGAATTACTCATTGTTAAGAATATTACAGTTTTGAGTAAAGAAAAGTTTCTTTTTCTTTGCAACATAGATAATCTGATTCCTATACAACTTCTGTGTAGGTATAAATGGATAAATAATTTCGCGAAATAATTTAAATTAAACAATATCATTAATATCATGAAGATGATATATGATATGAGAAAACATTCGGCTGTATTAACTCTTGATTTTTGTCTACTCCGTTTTTAATCATTTATCTATGCTGAAAATTCAATTGAAGCTACGCACTGGGATCATAGAAAAGATTTTAAAGCCAGAGATATAAAACCTTTGCACGCACAAATGCGCATATCCATGTGTGTTCATGTATGTATTAGAGTGGACCAATGATCATATATTTATACACAAATAGAACTTCATTCTGTATGATTTGGAGTTGTCTAAAAAATTCTTGAATATAACTGTTTTAAAACTGACATTCTTTCTAAACTGGAATGAATTCCTATTACCAAATCTTCTGATTTTAGAATTTTATGCATTGTTATAGAACTAATGGCGATTTTGCGGGATATTCTTGGGCGAATGCTTGTGATATAGGAAGTTATTCTGAAGAACAAAAACTAGTGCACAGTTAAAGTTTTATTCCAATTCTTCCAAAGATCCTAAATTGGATTTCATGGGGCTTTCGGTTCGAACTTCCAACTTTACCGACTACAAACGACAGTCACCTGACGAAGGCTAGAGAGTACAACGGCCAAATAGTTGGGAGTAAAGTGATCATGATATATGCAAGTTCGCGTATATAATAACGGCATCTTGAAAATCGAAAAATGAATTCAGTGAAAATGGAAAATGGAAATTCGAAACAATAAAATATCAAATACACGAACTAGATTTTATTCAGAAAAATGTCGAACTCATTAAACCAATATTATCTTTATTAAAAAAATTACCCTTCCCTGATAAGTCAGATATTTACCCTCTCCCTCTATCACAAATACTTTTATCTTCCCTTGCCATCACAGATATGTTTACTGTCGCATATATGCTACACATTTTGTGAAGAGTCAATGCAGTGAGCACATTTATTCAAAAACATGCACACAAATGAATAACTGAAATATGATCTGAGAATGAACATTTTTTATCTTTAAAAGAGTTTAATGAATTATTATAGATATTGATATATATCAAGGTCAAACAGCCATTTTTATGGTTACCCGAGTCAGTTACTATACAGACAAAACTGTAAAATAATCTATGAAAATTTGAAAAGGAAACCATCAAATCAATAGATATCTTTACAGACATCTACAATCCGCAAAACACTGCTATTACCTCTTTATTACACAGACAGCATTTAGAACACTTCCTGTTCGAAAATAAAAACACAAAAAATGATCCGATATTGCAAATGGTCAATAAATTTTGTAATCGAATAATCACTAATGCAAGATTTAAATGGAAACAGTTTTCATGTCTCTTTCTATTGCAAATATCCCGTATCTATTTCAGGGAGGTCTTCTCTTAGAGAATTACGTAAGAATCTATTTGCAAATTTCTTTTAAATATGTCGATTAAAATTCGCTGGAATGAAAATGGAATATATACACTATATTTACCAATTTTAATAGAAGTAAAAGAAATAACTAGTCAAAATATCAAAAGAATACTTTTGTATATACACCAATTGAATATTTGCTTCAATTTTTGTCAGTTGAATAAAATAGGTTTCTCAAGTCCAGTGATTGCTATTGCTCTTTCTAGTATTGATGGGAGGTTTCCTTCTTAAGCTTTTGTTTTGCTTATGTTATTATTTTATCTTTGAGTTACTCATGCTATGCATTTCAGTTGTTGTTGCTGCTGAAAGTCCTCAAATGATGTGTTTTTTACTATTTGGTAAAGTTCTTTGTTTGTGATTCTATAGCGTCAGTCCACGAGATTCGAAGGAGTGTGGTCCTCCTTAAGACATCAATGTTTCATTTGCTCGAAGACGACTTTTACCATCAATCTGAGAAAACTGCTAACAATTTTGATATTTCTGAACGGGTGTGAAACATGTATGACATCCATATAAAATTTTCGATCTGACTATTTATGAGTCGAGTTTTGGTTTTTATGGCAAACGATGTTGGGCGAAACTATAACTAGTGCAAACTGATCTAATGTTCAATATTCCTTTTCTCCTATACTAAATTGTTATAACTGATCCAGATGCCAAGATATTTGAAGTGTTTAGTATTTACTAATTCCACATCCTGATTTTTTTATGATATATTCAGGGTATATACGATCATTACTTCCTTTCCTGTTCCAGATCATAGTTTCTGTTTTGCAAAGGTTTATCTTGAGTTCTTTACAGCATAAGATTTGATGGTTGATTTTTTTTTATAAAGATCATTCTTATCCCAATTATGAATACGTATGTCATCAGCATAGCAACCCCTAATCAACAGTACATTTTGCCCCGGGATGAAGAGCAGTAACGTTGTTTTCTCTTAATAGATCTGTTTGTGATGTGGCATGGTTTAATGATCAGTACCCAGCTCTTCACATCTGTGCATAGTAAGAGAAGAGATTAAAATTTCGTCCATGATGATGGCTTGAAATATTTTGGTATTGGACTTTTTACTTTGTGGACCGATATAGTTCCTCTATTAGATCTAGACATTCAGTGGCATCAGAGCATGAAAGACAGTTTATAATAGATAATTTTCTGTTGATATGGTCGTATGCTGCTGTGACGCTAACATAATAAATATATAATTTTTATTTGAGAAGTATGCAGTTTCCAGGATTTATTTAATGACATACATGACATTATTACAACTCCTACCAGAACAAAATCCAAATTGGGTTGTGAGGAGTTGACTTTCATAGAACAAAGAAATCCTAGTTAACAAAATGTTCATTAGTACTTTCACCGTAATGGATCCAGTTCTGATACCTCTGTATACATGATGTTCTTTAGGACTACCATTTTGTTTCAATAGTGCATTGATGCACGATATACCATACTGCTTTGGAATGCATTTATGATTGCAAACTCACTTCATGAAACCGAGAAACCTGTTTTTAAATTCTGGGATTTTCAAAAGTTCAGCGTCAATGTTAATTGATGCTTTATTATTGTTTTTTTTTTTTTTTTTTTTTTTTTATAGTTTTCTTGACTCCCTCGTCACTAACTCGTTGCTGTTTACGTTTGGAAACAGAATTTGTAGCGCTTGGATGTATACTGGTGTATTTTTATACCATCTTCGTGTAGTCAGGGTTGAAATATGACTCGAAATGTTCTTTTTTCTTTTTCTTTTTTTAAACAATTCAGGTTTGGTTTGGATTGTATGAGGAAAACTTATTTTTACAGCGCGTTTCATTCCTTGAGGAACTCCATCAAAGCAAATGTAGGCATTTACTAAGAAGCCTCTATTTATATGCACAGAAAAAGTTACTATTGAGAAAAATAACGTTAAGACTTTCAATTGAAATTTGACAACATTCTTAAATATATTCGAAAAACTTTCGATTATGTCGAAATGAAGGAAACTTAGAAGGCTAAGTGATGTAATCTTGACTTGTTTTTAAACGAAAGGGAATTAATGCTTGTATAATTATTGTTCTTGATATTTTAAGCAAGAGAAATGAGTTAAAAAAATTCACTTTAATTATTGTAATATTTTTATAGTCGTATATAAATATGTTTGCCTGAGAAAAGATCATTTTTCTTAAAGAAGAGATATTTAACAAAATGCAGGCCCTATATTTAAACTTGAAATCTATTAATGCATTTTCCAGAATCTTTCTTCCTTGTCCAAGCATCAATATATGCTAGGTAGTGGCATTCACAACGATTTATTTTCTGTTGTCCCGATTCTGAAAATTGTTTTTCAACTAATTTTCATGAAATAAATCATCTATGTTACTCAGTTTGTTTTGTTTAATAATCGATTTATTTATCTTCATTTATTGAATTCATTAAAAAAGTACATTTTATAAATGAATGCAGTGCTGTTGCGCATGACAAAAAATTGAATGGAAATATAGAAAAAATTTCATTTCTTCGAATGTTGACCGAATTAAAATAACGAATAAATAAAAATATCTTTTGTTACGAATCATTTTTTAAAAATTGATGTAATTTCTTTGAGATATGTTTTAGTTTTCCAATCCTTTTATGAATTATGAGATATAAGTAGAAAAAATAAAGAATTGCGAAGGAAAAAGAAATATAACAAAATTTCATACGGCGATTTTGTATCTTGTCGTAAGATAAATTAAAAACGATCTTTATTTAAAAATTGTAACATATTTTACACTGCTTCCCAGTTTATAAGAAAATACAAAAGGACAACAATATCGCCAATTTGCCAATCTTTTAATCAATGGAAAGAATATTAGCTATGAAGGCTAAAAAGGATCACGTCTCAATTTACCCACGCACTTTTCTTTAGGGTTTGTAATATGAACAAACTAAGATATTCCCTTTAGAGAAACATTTTTCGTTGAAAATACACGCATCTGTAATTTTCTTGAAAGGATTTTAAACAAACATTTGTTCTATGTATATGATTCATTTGTTTCTACTCAAAGTACTAACATTATTTTGAGATACTCAACAGTAGATTAAATAACTTATCACTGAATTAGTTTTTGTTTAAATCTAAGCTAACCTTATTAGCATTAATAATAAGTTGAACTGCAGAGACACTAAGATGGCGATCCTAATGTCATTTTTAGCTCAATTTATTGATGCTGTATGCATATTTAACGGATATGCAAATTTATATATTTATAAGACATAGTTACTTTCATGTTACCTTAATTATTTGATAAAATAATTAAAAGTCGTATTATTATCTTTTAAAAAATATATTTAAAATATAGCTGATAAAACTAAACTTGCTGAAAGTAGTTTTTAGCTTTACGTGTTTGTATTGAACATTACCTAACAGTTCATTATTTACACATTGCTCCATTTCACTTGATTTTACGTGTTATTATTCAAATGCAAATGTATTCACCTTTATGTCTGCCAGATTTAAGACATTTTTTTTATGAATCAGAATCTCTGATGCAAACAATGATGAATTGACAGTGATATGAATAAGTAACGTTAATAGTAGACACCGATATACTTATCTGTATTGACAGACGGAGAGAGAACATACTTTAAAGAATGATGGTGCGCAAATATTGGTGAATTATATTGTCTTTCTTCGTCAGTCTGTATAGATTGATTGCGGTATAAGCTGATAGAAAAGGTAAATTTATTAGTTGAAATGTTGATAAATGAAAATAAAGCTGGATGAAGAGTTAAATCATTAAAAATAAAACAAGAAAACGAATACTAGTGCATAAATTAATTATTTTATTTACAAAATTCTAAGATAATGAAAAATTATATTTTAAGATAATGATTTAATTAAACATTTTTCAATATTCTCAATTTGATTTGCGACATACGAGGTTATAGTAATAATGTGTTCAGCCTAATATGTAGTCCTTACGATAATTCAATGAAAAATTCTTGGCCAGAGCAAGAAACATTTTATATTCAATTAAAAGGCAAATAGAATATACAAATAATATAGCTTTTAAAAATGAATTTCCACGCCAGTCGGATATGCAAGTTGGAGATTAGCTGTCAATAAGCCTACTCTGTATCCAAGCTGCTTCTGCAGTATTTGGTTAAATTTAATAATACTGTTGTTCCCATATTTTCAATTCTTCCTCGGATTTTCAATTATCTACCTCTTTTAGCAAACGTTTTCAAAAGATTTCCGAGCGCTCTAATAATTATGGGTGCAAATGTTATCTTGTCACATTTTACAATTCTTTCCGTTCTTTTACGAGGTTCAGAATTATTTTGAACTTTTCATTCTTTTACAATTTAGTTTGTAGTCTGCTGAGATACTGAATGTCACCATCTGACGGATCTTTGTTTTATTTAGGATAACTAATCCTGGATAGCTGATCGGGTTTGGGGGATATGTTTTAATTTCAAAACCCCAGTTAATTTTATCCTTTTATTTTTATTTTCAGGTTTCTATTGAAACATTTTGTTAGCATCATCTCCATCTTTATACAATTCTTAGGGGATCACCATTCTTACCTAGTTTCATCTATTTCAGTGCTAATTTATTACATTATCTTGCACGATGTACAGTTTCATGTATGTCCTGATAGGTGATATTTACTACTTTCTTGTATATTTCACCGCTTTCACCGCTTTTACAACAATCTCTGCTCTTAAAATCTATTCGACCATATTGCCTTCTGTCCTACAAACTTCTGCTCTCCTTCTTTTGAAAATGCAACTTTCGTGCCTGGAAAATTGTGCCTCATCTACCAGTCTTTCTATAGCGTATTGCATTGGATGTTTTCATTAGTTTTTTGCTTCCACGCGTTTCACTAATTAAATACTGTATACAATTTTACTGAGCATTTATTAATAGCGGTTTTGTTTTCCTCTTTAAATATCTCTTGTACTACTATATTCTTGTTATTTCATGCTATAACGTTAGGCTTGCCGCTTTCCAGTTGACATGTTTACGTAAGAGTCTTCATAAAATGTATAAATCCATATCTATATTAAGACCACTTTCGATATCCGACAGATTATTACATAGTTTCATCAACTTTTATATTTTCTTGTATTCCTATAAATTGCTCCAGAAGAGTTAGGTTTCGTTTTTTCCTACTATTATGCGAATTAATTTGCCAGTTAAATTTATTTCGTTCTTTTCAAGCACACTGTTTCACTCTATTTTTTAGTTTTCATTCATTAACGAAAATCTATTTTTTAATGCAGGATCCATTCCTTTTAATCGTATTAAAAATAACATTTGTCATATAACTAATATTTGCATTGATTTTAATTGTTTTGATTCTCTGGAAAAGTTCTTTATTTGTTCATCCAGTCCCAACCTCCATTTTGTTTTAACATTTTCTTTGTTTTCAGCAATTTATTTATTTTTTTCATTATCTTCGCTTCCGCATTTTACCAAGTGGTTTAAACGCCTAATATTTCTGTTTACAACTTAGATGTTTTTCCGGTACTATCAAATAAGACGCGATTGCTTCTGTACTTTCATTATTGCTTTCAATTTGTTAACTTGAATCCAGTTAAACTTTTTCCATGTAGCTCATGTACTTTTCTATTCATTAATTCATGATGTTATAAAGTTCTCTTCTCGTGAAGTACTTCTATACATACTGTCATTCGTATTCGATGTACCAAAGAAAAAACATTACCAATCAATTAAAAAACAGCATGTTTGTGTATTCATGTGTATGTGTGTGATTCTGTATGCGAATGTAGACAAAAGGAAAAAAAGAATAGTAATTTGTAAACATTTTATATACAGAACCAGTGTAAGAAAGAATAAAAAATAATGCTTTTAAAAAACTCCTTAGAGGAAAGATCTACAACTTTCACCTCTGAAACAGCTATTTGTCGTGAGAAAAAACAAAATTATTTCCTTCCACACTGCACTCCAAACTACTTTATCTCAATATTTCTAATGGTGACTGATAAGGAGCGACTACGTTTCGTTTGAATAGCCAATGTCAACTCCAAATGATCTGTTGACTGGAGAAACAAGAAGCACGTACTCTAAAAACTGCTTCTTATCTTTTCTACTCGCGGGCCTAAGACAGTGATATTTCTACGTTTATAATTAAAAAATGCTACTTCAACTGCTCGTAGAAGGAATGATTGCCATTTCGTTTTTACTTCACAAATCTACTTCAACTGCTCGTAGAAGGAATGATTGCCATTTCGTTTTTACTTCACAAATGCTACTTCAACTACTCGTAGAAGGAATGATTGCCATTTCGTTTTTACTTCACAAATGCTACTTCAACTGCTCGTAGAAGGAATGATTGCCATTTCGTTTTTAACTTCACAAATGCTACATCAACTGCTCGTAGAAGGAATGATTGCCATTTCGTTTTTTACTTCACAAATGCTACATCAACTGCTCGTAGAAGGAATGATTGCCATTTCGTTTTTAACTTCACAAATGCTACATCAACTGCTCGTAGAAGGAATGATTGCCATTTCGTTTTTACTTCACAAATGCTACTTCAACTGCTCGTAGAAGGAATGATTGCCATTTCGTTTTTACTTCACAAATGCTACTTCAACTGCCCGTAGAAGGAATGATTGCCATTTCGTTTTTAACTTCACAAATGCTACATCAACTGCTCGTAGAAGGAATGATTGCCATTTCGTTTTTTACTTCACAAATGCTACATCAACTGTTCGTAGAAGGAATGATTGCCATTTCGTTTTTAACTTCACAAATGCTACATCAACTGCTCGTAGAAGGAATGGTTGCCATTTCGTTTTTTCACAAATGCTACTACTCAAAATGATTGCTTTCGTTTTTACTTCAAAATGCTACTTCAACTCGTAGAAGGAATGATTGCCATTTCGTTTTTTACTTCACAAATGCTACTTCAACTACTCGTAGAAGGAATGATTGCCATTTCGTTTTTTACTTCACAAATGCTACATCAACTGCTCGTAGAAGGAATGATTGCCATTTTGTTTTTACTTCACAAATGCTACTTCAACTGCTCGTAGAAGGAATGATTGCCATTTCGTTTTTAACTTCACAAATGCTACTTCAACTGCTCGTAGAAGGAATGATTGCCATTTCGTTTTTAACTTCACAAATGCTACTTCAACTGCTCGTAGAAGGAATGATTGCCATTTCGTTTTAACTTCACAAATGCTACTTCAACTGCTCGTAGAAGGAATGATTGCCATTTCGTTTTTAACTTCACAAATTTTAACTACTCGTAGAAGGAATGATTGCCATTTCGTTTTTTACTTCACAAATGCTACTTCAACTGCTCGTAGAAGGAATGATTGCCATTTCGTTTTTTAACTTCACAAATGCTACTTCAACTGCTCGTAGAAGGAATGATTGCCATTTCGTTTTAACTTCACAAATGCTACTTCAACTGCTCGTAGAAGGAATGATTGCCATTTCTTTTTTAACTTCAAAATGCTACTTCAACTGCTCGTAGAAGGAATGATTGCCATTTCGTTTTTAACTTCACAAATGCTACTTCAACTGCTCGTAGAAGGAATGATTGCCATTTCGTTTTTAACTTCACAAATGCTACTTCAACTGCTCGTAGAAGGAATGATTGCCATTTCGTTTTTAACTTCACAAATGCTACTTCAACTGCTCGTAGAAGGAATGATTGCCATTTCGTTTTTTACTTCACAAATGCTACTTCAACTGCTCGTAGAAGGAATGATTGCCATTTCGTTTTTAACTTCACAAATGCTACTTCAACTGCTCGTAGAAGGAATGATTGCCATTTCGTTTTTAACTTCACAAATGCTACTTCAACTGCTCGTAGAAGGAATGATTGCCATTTCGTTTTTAACTTCACAAATGCTACTTCAACTGCTCGTAGAAGGAATGATTGCCATTTTTCTTTTTTAACTTCACAAATTCTACTTCAACTACTCGTAGAAGGAATGATTGCCATTTCGTTTTTACTTCACGAATGCTACTTCAACTGCTCGTAGAAGGAATGATTGCCATTTCGTTTTTAACTTCACAAATGCTACTTCAACTACTCGTAGAAGGAATGATTGCCATTTCGTTTTTACTTCACAAATGCTACTTCAACTGCTCGCAAAAGGAATGATTGCCATTTCGTTTTTAACTTCACAAATGCTACTTCAACTGCTCGTAGAAGGAATGATTGCCATTTCGTTTTTAACTTCACAAATGCTACTTCAACTGCTCGTAGAAGGAATGATTGCCATTTCGTTTTTAACTTCACAAATGCTACTTCAACTGCTCGTAGAAGGAATGATTGCCATTTCGTTTTTAACTTCACAAATGCTACTTCAACTACTCGTAGAAGGAATGATTGCCATTTCGTTTTTACTTTTGCTACTTTGCTCGCAAAGGAATGCTTGCCATTTCGTTTTTAACTTCATGCTACTTCAACTACTCGTAGAAGGAATGATTGCCATTTCGTTTTTACTTCACAAATGCTACTTCAACTGCTCGCAAAAGGAATGATTGCCATTTCGTTTTTAACTTCACAAATGCTACTTCAACTACTCGTAGAAGGAATGATTGCCATTTCGTTTTTACTTCACAAATGCTACTTCAACTGCTCGCAAAAGGAATGATTGCCATTTCGTTTTTAACTTCACAAATGCTACATCAACTGCTCGTAGAAGGAATGATTGCCATTTCGTTTTTAACTTCACAAATGCTACTTCAACTGCTCGTAGAAGGAATGATTGCCATTTCGTTTTTAACTTCACAAATGCTACTTCAACTACTCGTAGAAGGAATGATTGCCATTTCGTTTTTACTTCACAAATGCTACTTCGACTGCTCGTAGAAGGAATGATTGCCATTTCGTTTTTACTTCACAAATGCTACTTCAACTACTCGTAGAAGGAATGATTGCCATTTCGTTTTTACTTCACAAATGCTACTTCGACTGCTCGTAGAAGGAATGATTGCCATTTCGTTTTTACTTCACAAATGCTACTTCAACTACTCGTAGAAGGAATGATTGCCATTTCGTTTTTACTTCACAAATGCCACTCCATTATTTTCGTCGCCACCTATATACCCACTTTGCTCATTTTTAGTCGTGTCGATCTCTGATTGGTTCAGCTCCCGATAACTCCGTACCTGAGTGACCAATCAGAACGATATACACGATATACATATTGTAATCAGTGGGCTTTCCCAATGGGTTGTCATAAATGTCCTACTTTTTGCCCCTTGAAGGAGTGATGGCCTCACCACAAAAGTTGTTCCACAATGTAGCAATTCTTCATTATGTATGTGTACATCTTCAGAACTTATTTTTCTCTATTTGTATCCACAGCTTCAAGAATAGAAAGACGACCATTTTCAAGATTTATTTTGTCTGATTAGTAAGTTCATAACTTCTTACATTGAACAGTTTTTGTTTCTCAATATTTCGAGCAGTTTTTCGTTGCAGCTCATTTCAGAGACTTTACTTTTAAAATTGCAACAACGGACACATTTGTTTTTATTTGGTATTCTCCGACTATTAGATATTTTGGCCGAATATTAGATATTTTGATGATGCTCATATCTCAGCTCCCACTTAAAGCTTAGAGACACAACATTTTCCTCATCACATGAACTGTTTCAAGTAGTGCTTTCACCTGCGCACTCCCAATGATGTCAGGTATCCCCAAGGAGGAGTCATGCGAGGCAGGAGGCTTCCTGGAAATAATCCAAAGTGCGCCAAACATATTATTATTATTAGTAGTATTTTGGTTTCATTTGTTTTTCGTTTGGCTAAATAGGGTCGTTTCTATAGACAATCAATTCAGCATCCGTCATAAAAGACAAGTTTCGCAGAAAGACGGTCAAGTCCCTCATGTTGGCTATCCTGCACGATGATCAGGTATATTATTATTTATCATAGTGCTATTACGTCACACAAAACCAAAACAGATATATGACTGTGGAAGAGCGATTGAACAATTATCTCGGAAGTTTCGAATCGCACACAGAGCAGCTATAACAAATTACTAATCTGTTTCAGAAACCATATGAGCGCAACTGATCATTTACCTAAATATAAAAGTAATTCAAGGTTAAAGAAATTTTAATCATTATATTGAACTAAACAAATGATTAATTTAATGTTTTAATTAGATTTACACCAATCCCACACCATTTCTATACATGACTTAAACAGAAGTTAAAATAATGACATATAACACCAGAATTATATTAGTTATATTTTGGCCTAAACATTGAATTATTTTGGCAAATTTAGACAGATTGACAAATTAATGATTTATCAAATCCTTCAGCTTATTATTATTATTGTTATTATTATTATTATTATTATTATTATTATTGTTATTATTATTATTATTATTATTGTTATTATTATTACATCACTGACATGTTTAATCTAAATGACTTTAGATAAATAATATATTTAAATTTAAATATTCTTTTCCTTTTCTTGTGTTTACTCATTTATTGATGTTGATTTAAAATCTGCTCAATATTCTCCTCTATCTGAGTACCATACTAAATGCCAAATATTTGTGCAATTCAAAACATTTGAAATAATTGCTGTTTGAGGTTTAGCAGAAGCACAATATATTATCAGGATCAACAAGGATATTAATAAAAAACAACATTGAAATGCTCATATTATTTGCTATTTTGTTTTTACACAAAAATATTTAAATTAATAAATTGATCCTGTTCATTTTTTCGTAATTATAAAAAATAAAACACACCGAATTATTATTTTTTCATCTTTCCCACTTCCTGTCAATAAATAGCAGACAAATTTAGAAAAAGAAACAAAAAAAAAAAAAGAAAAAAAAAGAAAATATCTCCCGGATCTGAGTAAGATGGCTGGGTTCTGTATTTGCGTAGTTCAGGTAATGGCCTTGAACTGCAATGACACTTGATGTTGGTTGGTCTGCAGCAAGCAAATAATGGCGGTTGCCATATCACCATAGCTGCATTTCCTTTTCTGATTCATCCTTCCCTTATCGCTACCTCATAACTATTTCATTTCCTACCCTACAACCCACCACTTTTAGTCTGTTTGACTATTTTTTTGTTTTCCCAGTCAATGGACTCGGACAAAATCGATGCAGTCCTGGTAAGGATGCTTTGCTTCACGCTGCCTTCTGTCAACAGATGCGTAGGTGGTGAGAAATGTAGCATGATTTATTGAAAACCTTAGCAGAGTGATTACTTTGGATTCTTTATGTAGTGACCGGTAAAGGTCACGAGAAGTTGTCTGACCAGATAAGCAGCAATATCGTTTTAATTGTCAACACCACCTTCACTTCTACTAGCCACTATACCCCAGAGTAGGTCCCTGCCATAAAAAATAAACAATAAATATCCTTATCACTATGCAGTTCATCGCCCAATAACATGAAAACTATATTTAGTTTAGATCAAGTGATAGCCGACAAAAAACAACGATGCTGTGCTCGGTGATCAAATATGTTAGTCGATTATAAAAAATACGAACTTGCATAAAAGGAAACTTAGATTTTAAATTAACAGAAAAAGTCTTAAAATAAGGAAGATTTCTCACTAACTACGCAAAATGCAAGAAAGAAACAGGTGATTTAATTAAATTTAGCTTCGAATTCCACAACTCTGTTTCGGATAACTGTTAATAATACTAAAAAAAGGTTGTTGTTAGGGAGATGTGAGGGTACATCATGTGAGGTAGCCAGTTCGTAAGACTTGTTGCAAGATACTCTATATTAAGGAGGAAAAACATGATTTCAAATTAAGTAAATCCGTAATATCGAAGAATAGCTAACAATTTGAGATGCCCTCCTTGCCCTTAGCAAAACTGAGAGCTCGGAACAGAGTGCATATGTGTTGAAAGGCTACACCATTTTTGTCCATGGCAATCATGAAATTTTTCATTAGACCAAGCTTGATATGAAGATTGTGGAGAGAAGCAACTTGTAGAGTTTCTTGGGCACTGTTCCGTATATAAGAAAGTGCTCATAGATTCCAAGTCCTTCTGCTTGTAATTTTTGGATACAGTCCGTTTGTCCCAGAGATAGAGAAAGCAACAATACCCCGTGAAGCTCACTTGCATACTCATAAGGAACCCAATGACTTTGAGATCCCCACAAAAGAAGCACCATATATTCGTACGACACCTTCGGAAGAGGTGAGTGGGCAAACGGAACGTAGATTTTTTATTCCCGTTGTACACGACCACAGCCTTTAGATTTGCCAAATCCTATTCAGTGCAGAATCCTCTACTCGCAATTTTTACGTGCTTTAACATTCACTACTCTCAAAATTTAACATGCAGAATAGTATTTCCTTTGATATATATATTGTCAAAGTTGAACGCCATGAGCTTAATTGCCCATCTTAATATCCTGCCAGATGTGACCTTTGGTATCTCGTTTCTGGAGTTGAGTATAAATTTCAAGGGGTTATGATCAGATTTTAAAAGAAAGTTCTTTCCCAGCAAAATTGTTTTAGCTCTTCCCGTGCTTCCCACAATCGCCAATGCCTCCGTCTCAATATTCGAATAATTTGCCTCTGCTGATGTTAATTTTCTAGATAAGTACATTACAGGATGATCCTCCTGCGACAATTTTGCAGCTATAGCACATTCACTGGTATCAATAGTTAACGTCAATTCTTTCGCTGGGTCTAGATTTTTTACAACTGCTTCGTTTATAAGTGAATTTTTAAATTTCTCAAAAGAGACCTTCTGTCTTTTTGTCCATTGAAACTCGGTATATTCTTCTTCCTTATTTCGTTAAACTGTTCCACAAGGTCACTATATCGCGGTGGATACCTGTTATAGAAATTGGTTAATCCTAAGAAACATACTTCATGGAATTTACCAGCTTTGATATATCCACACTTCATACGTCAGTTCCTAAAAGACTGTGGCTTTTGATGTTTTCCACCAATATAACGGGTATTATCTCGAATCTGGGTTTTTTTGTATCTTAAACGTGCCTTCAAAGCATCCTAACATTTTAATGACTGAGCCATCGAGCTGTTTCAACTGAAGATTACTTTACTTTAATTTTGGTCTACCCATTCTTTCCCCAAAATTCTTCAGTATCAACGTAACATCACATCCATTATCTACCTGCATGAGTAAAGTTACTTCATTCAACCTCACGATTTCCCTACATTTATCTTATGCTTTTATCTCAAATAATTCCGCATTTCAATCTGTAGATCTATATTTTCCACTTTTTGCACTCGCTTTTCATATGTGCATACCGTCTAGAAATGATTCCTCTTTTTATACTTAAAACACAATTTCCAAAGGCTGGACGCTTATTTTTGCTTTTTCTTGTTCCTTATTGCAATATCTGCATACAAGTAAGCTTTTAGTAGCACTGTAAGTGTGCATACTGCCTTCGGAGGCATTACATTTTTTGAATAAATCCCAATTGTTGTAAGAACTCCACACATGCTTCCAGATTCATATTATGAGCTTGAAGCCACTCTAGAATTTTACGCTTGTACGAGATGTCAAACATTGCTTCAATCAGTCTTAACAAAATTAGCTCCTATTCGATAGAGATTTGTTCTGAACACTTTCTTTCGAATTCACAATCGACGCTTCGAATTTCGACAGTTTTTTCAATAGCTGTACATATTGCATAATAGTTTCGTTCGATCTCTGTTTACTTTCGAGAAATTTAATTCTTTTCGCTATGACCAATCTATTTTTGTCGTATATTTACTTTTATGATGGCAGCAATTTCTTCATAGGCTAAATCTTCCAACACTTTGGATTTTTTTTATAGCCTCACACTCCGCTGAGGCCAAAACAAATCCATAACTTCATTTTCTCTTTGGTATCTTTTTAGTTCTTGCCAATGCTGCAAAACACCTAAGCCAGGTTTCCACATATTCAAGATCCTCCATTGTGGTTAAGTAACTGATCAGCGACACCATATTGTTATGATACTTATTCTCTCTGACAGATGTAATCTCGTCAAGAGAAGGTAACTTCCCCGTAGGTATAGCGATACTGCCTTTTATACAGTACCAAATTTACATATCCACTACAGGAGGTAAACAAATCAGAGATATTTTTGTAGTAGCACAACCTTTTTTCTATGTTGAAGAATGAAGGGAATTAACTATTCCGTATCCTGACCAGGTTTCACTGCTTCAGTTGGGATGCTAGGAGCACTGATTGCTGCTTAGATAGGTATAAATCATGGTCAAGATCATTCAGGTTTTTCCGAGGGATACAGTGGAGCACACTGCCACTTGCTCCTGAATAAACAAAGACATTGTCATCAGCAGAGACCGACTTGGCAGGATCCTCATCTGAGGGCATTTCCACTTTGTTGGGGGAAGAATATTCTTATATACTCGGGGACTAGGAACAGGATGATCGTTTGAGTGGGGAACAGGTTTCATAGCTGAAGGAAGGTTGGAATATTTCATTTTTTTAAAGAATCATTGTAACCAGTTATATTTAACAGACAAAAATAACAATCATCTATATAGCTTTGTGATGCCCTCCAAATCACTGGACAACAAAGTTGAAGGCTACTTTTTGCCATCAAACCATTGCAGTTAGTCCATTGTAACAGGAAGCCAGGGTTTATTCTGATCTCTAAATTTACAGTAAAAATAGTTCTCAGAAGAGTATTAATTGTTCGGTACTGTGCAACTGTCTTGAAATACGCACATATGTAACAAAATGAATCAGTCAATGCATCGCGGTGTTTACTGACGTTCCTGACGCCATTATAGAGATATGCAACAGCTCACAAAAATCATAAAAAGAAAATAAACATAGCATAAATATATGATGATGTGAATGTTCACAAAATTATGATATAAACATGTATGCAACGTATAAAATGGTTGTATATAAGTATAGGGCATTATAAAATTAAAAGTGGGACATTTTAATTCCTAAAGAGGATATTTTAGCATGTAAAAGTATTAATTTGAATTCTACACCAATAAGACATAAACCTCTATTTCTGTAGTTTCTTGCTGAAACATTAAATCTTTAGGGTTTATGCCTACATACATAGATATACATGCATACGTATATATCTAAACATTAGAGGTGATGAGTGAAAATGAATATCGTATCTGAAATCAGTACCCCAAAATTAAGTTATAACACCTTTTATGATTGCCTTAACCTTTTTGTAAGCCACTATTGTTAATAAACATATTCATGTGTTTAACATGTGAAGTAAAGAGAGTTAAAAAAAACCTTGGAGAGTTTACATATTTGAAAAACAAATGCGCCTTCAAAAGAATTTCTTTGAATACTTTAATGAACGAATACTGGAAGAGCTGAATTTTCCATATCAATCAACAAATATATTGAACAATAAAACTTTTTTCGCTCTATAATTTACAGTTAGTTTTTTTTACTTTATAAATAAATATCCTCTTTATACTGATGTGTAACTGAAAATAGATTTGGCATCATTGTAATCTTCAAAACTTTCTTGGGTGACTCCATTTGTTCTTTTGGACGGTAGTAAATTATGCTTTCCACTCCAAACTGGTAAATCAAGAGTGAAAGATTTCTTCTTTTATCTGACAGGCAAAACATTTCTCATTAACAAAGAACCTCAATTTTGTATGTTTAACAAATATCATAATAGACAAGGAAACCTTCAATTTTACTTTAAATATATGCCATAAGTAATCAGTCTGATATTCTCAGTTGGATACATAGTGTGACAATTTAATTTTCAGAATGACAATGTGAAAGTAAAATTTGCTTACTTGGTCACTATTTACTAGCATTACATTCAGAATATTCTCCGTTATAAAGTTATGCACTTCGTGACATGATAGTACCATTATTACAATTATTTTCCGGAATACCTTTCATTAAAGTAGTTATGTGTTGGTGGGTGTCAGCAAATCTTTGTTCTTCCAATACATGTTTCAATTTTTGAAATAGCAAAAAATCACAGGAAGCAATTAATACAGTGAATGACCCATTCTTGTAATGCATTTCCGAGCCAAGAACTCGCAATCTCCTGACTCATCAATTTTCTTATTCTTTGTTAGAATCTTCCACAGTTTCCATATTTGTATTCGGTTTTTCTTATATAAGTTAAACATCTTCGATCAAAGCACATCAAAATTAGCACTCTCAAAAATTCTTTGTGTTCTTATGCCCACGTCTTGCATAATTGTGTACATCTTCTCAACCTTTGTATGACTGCCAATCAAAAGCATTCCATTTCTTCATAGTATCTTTACCATAAGCCATTTTATTAGGGATAACATTTCATAAGCAATCTTTACACAAAACTTCTTGTATCCTTGACAAAGCACATGTTTTAAATTTTTGAGTGAAGGAGCTTAAAAAAAACACAAACAAACAAAATCCTTGGGCGTAGAGATTTATAAATATTTTCTCGGGCTACTTATTTCATATTTTACGTAATTCTCCAAACAAAACAACAATATCGGTGGCAAAAAACAAAGTTCAGTTTTTGTTCATTTCCTACATTTGGAGGTAAATGAGGGGGAAAGACATTATACTTTTTACATTTCTGATCCTATAAAATACTGATGTGATATACGATACACTCCGAGCATTAATGACATTAATATAGAGTAATAAGTATAGGGATGATTCTTCTATGTGATGTGTCCCTTCAAGATGTTGGCGATCATGGCTCTACACAATTTCCCATCCTTTGTAAATTTTGTCTTTTTTCACTCCACTTAAACCATATTCTGCCATCCATTTACACAATGCGTTTTTCCTGTTTCTCTTGCCTTTAATCTATGCTGTGAGTATCAAATTTTCCAAGCCCTCTTTTCTCGCTGCAATTCATGTTTAATCCTTTCTTTTCATTTTCCTTCAATTACATTCTGAAGAAGTTCTTGTAGTTACCTTTCTGTGTCTACTAACAACACTGTTCCATTTGCATAATTTATGTTGCTAAGATTGCAGCCGCCAATAATGACTCGTGGTAGGACTTGTAATTTTCTTAGAATCGCCTCACTGTTCAGGTTGAATAAATCCGTCGAGAATACAGATCCTTGTTTTACACGCCTTTAAATTTTGGGATATATACTGAATTCATTTTCTATCCTCATGCAGGCAGATGGTTCGCAGTATGGTTTATCCTTTCCAATTATATCATGCTTACCTAGCAGTTCCAACAGTTCGATGGGACGTACTTTATAAAGGTGAAAATAAATGCAATCCTTACCGATGGCCAATTAAATAAAAGGAATGGATTCACTGTGTAACACGATTTTTCTCCCTGGATAGCAACTGTTATTTCTTATATGCTTACGCCTAGAAAGTATGAATAATAGCTAATATTGCCCTCAAACTTTGCTTTTGTGATCAGGATAATAATATTTCTGAACTTTACCTATTCCCATTGATAAAACTGGTGTATGCGAATATTCTCGCTTATGCAAATTAGGAACAAACCCGCATATGATTTAAAAGTAGCATTTATTTTTTTTAGGATTACACAAGAGACCACAAAAATTTTAAAAGTGAGTAGTTTATCACATTTTTGGATTATACTGTAAATTACTTTTATGAATTGGTCCCAAATTTTATCGCCCATTATGTTTTCAATATACGATTCTTGGTGTTTATAGTAGATTCTGATTTTCTTCTTGAGTTTATCAAGAATTAGCGTCAAGGATATGGACTTTAAGGGACATCCTGCAACGCATTTTCCCACTTTTCTTCACCTTCAACATGCACACCATATAGTTTAATTTTTCATGATGCTTTCTCCGGCCTAGTGAGCTTCTCGGAAATTCCTGGCACTTTATGATTTTCTTTATTTATGATCCGGAGAAGACACTGGTTTTAAATTTTGTTACAGACAGCTTAGGGGAGAAGTCTTGAAGGTAGTTGAAGGTTGCAAACAGCTTATCTAGAACTATGATAAATTGTTTCATAAAGTCTGATTTTATGTGCAGTGGAGGAATACTTTTCGGGGATCCAACAGTGGCTTCCATTTGACGATGTTCTAGCCTACACTGTGACCAGTTCCACCTGTGGTAATGTGCCGCGGTGTCCCGCTGTCCCAAAGATAACACGGAAACTTGGTAAAGCTGCCAAAGAGACCCATCAGGAATGCCACTATTATGAAGTCTCTGACAGCCTCCCAACCACACATATTTCAAGCCATCTAGCAAGATCTTGACACTGCTGTATTCTTCTGAGCTGCACCGAGTGAGTCAAGGGAAGAAATGAATACATGTCCCGTTATGAAGAAGCGCGGATTTGAGGCTCCTGGATGACCTAACAAATGAAGAGGCGTCACTGGGGTTACAGGTGATTCCAGTTGCCTCGAACGACCTATCACAGTATGGCAGAAGCAGTGCCCATCTTGAAAAGTGAAAGAGCTTGAAAAACACCTCTGACTGCGATTTGCACACTTTCATCTAATAAACTCCACTGCTTGAATCTCGACGTCAAAAGCTCGGCATTTGGATATGAGAGACCAAGATATCTGATCAGGTCGTTGAGATCTTTTTAGTTGGGTTAGTATGGGTTTCTATCCTCTGCTGCACCTGGATCAATGAATTCATCCTCTTCTGAATTGATTTACTCTTCTGAAAACTACTGTTCTCACGTTGGAGGAGTGGGTAGGGGAAGCTCAGGGTAGTGTGGCGCTGGGCTAATGGATGACAAGTTCTGGATATATGATATCAGGCGCGTTCTTGCAGCTCGACATTTGGAAGGATCCACCATGCAAAAGTAGCAATTGCTTCAGTGGTTACTTGGTTACCTTCAAATGCGACTGCGAATTTAATGTTATTTCCCTTTCTGTACCATCCTACAAAAGAGCAAAATAAAAATATGAGTATAAAAATAGAAATAGATTTTATCCAGTGTTATTGAAAAATTCTAAAATGTTACATTATGTAACATTATGATTTTGGGCCCTAATTAATGTAGCAAATGCCACAAAAATACGGAATCTTGAATCTTGAACATCCCTAATATTCCGTATTTTTATGGCTCTTGCTAGTGATCCAGTATAGGAAACATCTATGATACTATGGACACTAATGCGCGATGGTTGAAACATATTTAATACATATTTTTCACTGACACTGGTTTAAAAAAAATAAAAGTAAAAAATAATTCAATTAATAAAAGTTCCAAAACTTTTACACTTAAAAAATCAACTATTGAAACAAGCAAAAATGTTTAATCTTACCTTCTAGAGTTTCATTTGCAGAATTCACAGGGGAAATGAAATGCCAAAGCTTTGTCTTCATCCTCGACAGGCATTGTCCTTAGACAGCTACACGTAAACTGCACTGTTCAGCTTACGTTTCCTGTATTTATACTGATATCTATGGTGTCAGAACGAGTTAGAAACTTCTGGAAAGTTCATGAAACTTCTAGAAATTTCGAGAAAATTCTCCATCAGTAACTCAGCGCTTAATGTGTCATGAATGCAACTGAAAATAGTTTAGTTCCAAAACATCGATATCACAAAAGCAAAATTCAAAGGGAACAATAGTAATTTCCTATGCTTTCTAGATAGAAGCAATTATAAAATTAATACTTAGTAACCTAAAATAAAATTTTCTTACACAGTGTTTTCATGCTAGGCAGGTCATAATTTTCGGGTTTCTTTTCAGCTTTTATATACTCATCTGATAACCTTAATTTCAGCCTTGTGCTACATCTACATCTCACCCTCTCATAACTTTAATTAAATTAGCTTATCACTTTCGAGATTAAAAATGCATTTTAATTATTACATTAGACTGTATACAAGTCTTTGTAGCATTAAAATTGAATACAATTCTTGGATTTCCAATTCTGCATCAACAAGTCAGAAAAACCGCTTTCTGACTAAAATTCATCTGTTATTTGATATTTTCTGTAAACGAAATTCGTATAATTAAACCCCGATCTTGCAACATTTTCTGGTGTCAAGCTGGTAGTAAGTAAGTTGTTCTTGTTAAATATTAATTATGTTTCCTCATAATTTTTAGCCTTGGACGACACAAGAGATTTTGGCCTCACAACGATTGATTACCTAGGCAATCTCGTACAACTATAAGAGTATTTTTATTCAGTTCCTTTTGTAAATACCTAAAAGATGACAAGAAAAATAAATAAATCGATAAAATTTGAGAAGTATATCTTCTCAAATTTCATCGATTTCTCTATTATTTTTCTTGACATCTTTTTTAAACTGAAAATCTATTGATTATAATCGTATAAGCTTTCCAATGACACCGAAGCCTTTTTTCCATTATTTCATGGGTATATAAAGTTCTTAAGCATGACTAAATTAAATGCGCTTAACTGCACCTATAGCTCTTAGCCAGTTCGCTATATGCCATGCATTCTTCTTCGGAGCTTAAGTATGCTTAATCTTAACATACTAAGTTAAAATTTTGTTCCCACAATTTCTGTAAAACTTGTATCTGTCCATAAGTGCATGAACTTCAGTTTATAAGAGCAATTGTAGAACAAAAGATAAATTTACTCACTGAAAATTTCTTTAACTCATCTCCCCACAAAACAACCCAACGAATGCGCTAAACCAGCTGATCGATTTTTTGTCAGTGTACCTCATCTATTCATACTTCCATCTAATTAGACTGAAATGTTTTTCTCCAGTAATAAAGTATATCATTAAATGAACCCAAAATTATAAATAAATAACAATCAGTCCTCTGTCTATTTTCATGGAATTCTCTATCATTTCCGTTAAAAATAAGTCTATAGATCAATTTTATGTTATAAAAACAAAAATGCTCTAAATCGTCAAATAGTAAAATATCAACAATTTTTCATTAAAGCAATTTAAAGGAGATGCATATTGTAATATTTTAGTATACACTTCACATCTTCAATTCTTCCATGACATCTTTTAAAGTAAAATATTGTTTTCATTTAGATCATTCTGGACAAATTTCTTTCTTTCTTTCTTTCTTTTGTCAAAGCAACGATTAGAGAAAAAGAATGTATGGACGCCTGGATTGAGCTTTCTTCTTTCGAGTCGACATTGAGTATATTCATAAACTAACCGAGTTAAAGAAAAAATCAGATTTCGAAACCAATTTCGCTATCAATTCTTATGAAATATGTAGAAGTTTATGGCCAACATCAAGTTGAATCAACGGTTCCCCTACGATCACTGAAGTTAAGCAAGATCGAGCCAGGTCAGTACCTACATGACCATCATGGGAATACGAGGTGATGTAAGTTTGAATGTTGTGTAATGGATAATGACTCGGAATTGTTAATCGGAGAGCTGAGTTCCTATTGGGTTCGTTATATTCACTTACGTGCAAATACCATTGGGGGAAAGGTATCAATCCACTTTTGCTTCCCGCAATTATAGATTAATTAGTTGTACTTATATCACTAAATCATTATTATATAAAAAAAATCGTACAATTTAAAAATATTTTACCTTTTCAAAGCCGTAGAGAACGAATCAGTCAGTCATGAAATATGCAAGTGCTATAAATAAATTCAGTTCGATTTTAAAGTGACATTAACAAAAAGCGAGTCTTGCAATGGACACAAATTCCTTGATCAACATGGAAACGTAGAAATACATTTTTGCCGTATAGAGACTATATCTCTTGTATTTCATCCAAATTGTATCTCATGGGATTTAACCACTAGGTGTAACATTACCTTTTTTTTTTTTCAATTGGTGTTTGTCTTAACATTTCTTCTCGCGCAATAAATCAAAAGGACGCTCGGAAGCTTTCTACACACCGGATAGAAAGTGTTTTTTTTCCCTTAATTTTGCGTGTTTCACTTTTGGACTTGCTTACGAAGCAAAGATTAACACAATTATGAACAGAAAAATGACTTCAATCCACTTGAAGTAATTTATTTAATAAATAGATATGATGAAATTTTAAACACTTGATTGCTGAAGGTTAATCAATGCTTGAGCGGTAACCATATATTTGCAGACGAAGAAGAAATGAGGAGAAGAAAGGGAAAGAAAAGAAGTGGGAGGAAGAGGAGAAAAAGTAATTTCATAGAATACGCTCAAAGCACTTCGATATCCGATGAATCCTTTTATGGATGTATGTTGCTTAGAATAATTTTGAATCCTGGCGTTTAAATCATAGAGACAGTGCCTTCCAAATTTATTTTATTTCATATGAACCGAGTTCATATTTTAAAGGCCTTTCGATTTCGTTTGTTTAGAATAGCTAGAATATTACGAAATATTTGATAATGAAAGAGAATGACTTTAGTCTACTGCCAACTACAGAACCTCCTGCTACATATGTAAATGCATATATTAAATGAAATAATGTAGTTTGTATGTAATCGATTGGTCAGTTGGCATTATGTATTTGAAAATCGCTCGGGAAAAATAAATCTAATTTCAAACTGATTAAGTAGCACAAATTCAATACGTCACATTCTATATTTAGCATTTATCACGATCAAATGTTTCTGATAGTAATATACTGAGGAATAAGCAAATTCAGTGATCGCATTGTTTGTGATGTAATGATTCTGAAATTACCGTGCTTTTAAGAGTGAAGTATTATTATTATAAACGGTTCGAGTTAAAACTAAAAAAATCCATTAACTTGTCTCAATTCTTTTGTAAAACACAAAATCATGCTACAAATATGATAATCAGAATTCTGAAATCGAAAAAACAAAATATTTTATGATTTTTTTTTATTTTTAGGATTTGGTTGGATGTTCAAATTATTCATAAAACTATAATAAAAGAAGTTATTTTTCTGCATTTCGTTTGTTCATGTATTTTATGGAATTCTGACAACAGTTCTAAAAATCTTACAAATCTTGGACTAAACATAACAGTGAATAATATATGAACATACTCTTCGGTGCCTAATAGACAAGGAGAGACATTTATTCCATTTGGAATTTATCCGAGCCCCACCCAAACTTATTAAAACAACCCCGCTTATTAATTACGCACTTTTGACCCGTTAAATGAGTTTCTGACTCCACTTTTATTTAAATCCTTCAGTTTATTGCATATTGAGAAAAATTCCGCCCCCTGATTATTAAGGTAACCTCCTGTGTTAGGTATTTCGGACAAACACACATACATATACATACGCACGAGCGTACACACATACATACACTGATACAATCTCTATATATGCGCGTATTTATACATTTACAGTTTGACTGCATTTATATACTAATATATATTAAAGCAGATGGTAAGATGGATGTAATGATTATGGCTGCAAAAGCACTGAAATATTGATTCTTTCTCTCTTCTAATAATATATGCTTTATAATAAGTAAAATTTGATCCGAAATTTCGTATCTCTATATAAATATATTCAATCAACTCAGCGACACTGACATTACGACTAATTTATTTTGGGAATCCTCACAATAAACATATATCTATATATAAAAAGATAATTGCCACACGCATGCGCAAATTGTATCCCAAACCTTTTTTCTTTTTGCTTGTTATACATACTGTTCCTTTATTTACACATTTTCGTTTGCTTTCATTCCCATTAGGGCTGTATCATTCTTAAAATTTGCATACGAGGGGAAAAAAGCAGCGATGGATGGCTAGATTGGAGGCTCGCCTTGCAAGTGAACGCCAGATCGTGAGTCACTTGGAACCTTTGGCCTGCACTTGTCTGACTCTGACAAATCCTATTTCCTTGTATTGCAACCTCTATAATCATTGTCAATTTATAAAATAACTTTCACGACATTTTCTTTACTTTTTCCCCTTTTTGTTCATTATTTTCTTTTCAAATGATTCATTGTGTATGGATTGTATGTCCCTTTTCCTGACATACACGACCTCCTTCCCTTCCCTGTTAGCGATTTGTTGACTGATAACTTGGCAGCCATTGTTGCTCTCGTCTTCTTGCCTTTTCTTCTTCTTTATTTCCTTATGTTGTAACCAAAAAGAGATCGATGTTTATTCTCGAGACTAAACATCTCCCCTCCCTTTAGTCTTGTTTCATTAACGCCTTTTCTTTCACTCTCTTAAGGCAAAGTATCAAGTACAACGTCGTTCCAGACATTTTGTTTTTCCCACTTTCTTACATCATTACTTCATTTCCGCTTCCTTTTCTCTTCGACCGTTTTTTTAAAATTTCCTATCCTTTTTCCTTTTCAATGTTACCGTCTCTATATTGCGATATATCTTTGTTTTTTGCCATCTTTTTTAATGGATCTTTGTCTTTCTTTCTTTTTTCCAGTATTTTCTTTTCGTTTAGCTTTCTTTCTATATACTTCTTGTAAAAATATATTCCCTTATTTTGTTTTCTCTTACTAAATCAAATCATAAATCCAAGAAGGAAATATTAGGGCACGCAGATATTTTTTACCTTAATATGAGTTTCGTTTTTTAACTACTTTCATTTGGCTATTCCCCTCCCTTTTAAAAGCAATATAAATTATTCTAACATTTTCTTATTTCCACTAATATTATCGGAATATTAAGTATTGCCGGGAAGCCAGTTTCACATTCTCTCCTACTATTTTAATTATCTGATTTCATAACGACTCGCCAAATAGATATTACAGTCGTCATCTAAAGCAACAAATTTCAAATTCTACACTGACACTGTTTATTTCTTTGGTTTTCATTCCTCGTTAACCATTACAATATATATATATATATATATATATATATATATATATATATATATATATATATATAATGAAATACTATGAAACTCTACATGAAAGAACTTGAAGTGAACAGTTTCAATCAGATACTGGTTAGTAAGGACATAATTAATCTAAAATTCATTAAATGACAAGTGTGCCCAAATGGCCGAATACGTAATCTCATGTTGATGAAACAAAAAATAAAATACCCCTACACATCGAACGCCCACCGTCGACTGCACCGGTCCTGTTTCTTACGTTAACATTCTTCCATTAGATTACAGTTTTGACCTTTTTCTTTTTGCCCTTACTGATCCATCTCCAACCAAATTGAATCAAAACTCCTGTCATCTGAGTTATGTATTCTTATTTATTTTCTCTTCCCTTACTTTACACTTCCTAAGTTTAAACGAAAAACAAACAAGAACAAAAAAAAAACAAAAAAAAAAAAAAAAAAAAAAACAAAACAAAAAAACAAACAGGGGAATGGATTATTTACCGATAATTACAAATCTGCATTTGTGGTGCATCTCACTAGTCTTGACTTTATCGGAAGGGATTTTAAAAAGAACTGTTGGATGCCAGATTTAATTGGTAGAACATACCCGCTGTTGGGAGTGAGAATGCGGAAAGCATGAAAAATTAATTAATAAAAAAAAAGGAAAATAAAATGAAATAGGTTAACGGAAAAAAGGGTAGAGAAGTGGAGGGGGCGAAGGTAAAAATTGAAAATGACGGACGATTGCGATAAATCAGAAGAAACATGGTAAAAAGTAACGAACAATAGAATATTAGCATTATAGAGTGAGAATGGTAAGAGGAAAAATCAGTGGAAAGAAAAACGAATAAGGAAGAACAGGGAAATTATCATATTATCAGAATTTGGTGAAATGTTTCAGAAAAGGCGATAGATATATTAACAAATATTTTATTCTCTCTAACAACCATCTTCTCTATCGTTTTGAATAAATAAAAATATATTGCGAGAAATGAAATAATTACTGAAAGAATCAGATGACCAGTCAGACATTCAAGTATGTGCAGAGAGATTAAAAAAAACTAAAAGAAAGCAAAATAAATTAAATAGATTTTTTTAAATAGGAAGAAAAGGTTAAGATAGAGGACAAAACAATCGCAAAAAGAGAGAGAGAAAAAAGGAAGAAATAGAAAAAAAGGGAGATGGGAGAGATAAGGAAGTAAACAGGAAAAAAGAGAGATGAGAAATATAATAAAAGAATAGAAAAAGAAAAAGAGAGACGACAAAGACAATAAAAGAAGAAATGGAAAAAGAGAGACGAGAACAACACTAAAATAAGAAATAGACATAGAGACAAGAAAGTGACTACAGTACAAATGAAAAAGAGAGACGAGGAAGACAATAGAAGAAGGAATGGAAAAAGTGAAATGAGAAAGTTAATAAAAGAAGATATGGAAAAAGGGGGACGAAAAAGTTAATATAGTAAGAAATGGAAAAAGTGAGATCAGAAAGGCAAGAAAAGAAGAAATGATAAAAGTAATCTGAAAAAATAGTGAAAGAAATAAAAAGATGGATGACAACGGCAATCGATATACACTTTAGAAACAATGCATATTGGAACAGTTAATGATTACTTCTATCACAACCAAGACATTCCAGTTGCAATGTCAACCATGTAATAATCAGGTTCAATTTAACGTGCTCGGATTTATCTTTACGCTTCTTTAACGGATAAAATAGTTAAAAAATTATTGAATAATCTTACAATTGTGTTGAGCATAACTGCCATCATATTTTTTCGGAACTTACAAAAAAATCACAACATTCCAGTGCGTTTTCAACGGTATTATGCATTTGCAGTTTAGCTTAGTTTGGCACAAGGTCATAAGTAGAAGCCATCTAATGAGAATCGAAGTCATTACGAATTCAGTTTTTTGAATAATAGTTTTTTTTTTACTTAAAAAAACAAAACTGAACCTCATTGTGCCGAAACGATTTTCGATGATTGTCGAAAATCTCAGAAGTGGCGATAGCTAAAATTAAATTTATGATATTGTTAGTTAAGCAAACTATTTTCCTTTGCTGTAAATTGTGATATATTTTCTTCTCTTCCTTTTAAAATACCGAGCTTCGTTATGATTTTTCATCAGCATATAGAAGAGAAATTACTGAAGGCGGAAGTTTGTCTCATTACTTCAATGAAAAAACATTGAAATACAAAAATCAAAATATAAAATGCATTTCACGTCTTTTTTTAAACTTGTGATGTTTCATCTTCCACTTCTATGTGCCTTGTCTCTTTAGGACGTAGGCAATCATGGTTCTCCACAGCATCCTTTATAGATCTTAGGAATGTTTATCTTTTTATTATCCCTCCCATTACCTTTTCTGCTAATCATTTACGCAATTTCGTTTCGGTAGTTTGCTGCAGTTTTCCTCTGTGTCTTTCTTCCTTTCAGTATGTTCTGGCAGTGTCAAATTTTCTAGGCCTTCTTTCAACATTATCTATCTTAGACACTTCAACTATCTTTTTCCGATTCTTAATATAAGTGCCTTTTTCAATTTTCCATAAAGTATTCTTAAAACTTATCAGCATCCTTCCATAGAATCACGACGTCTCTGTTGCCTCAAGTCGCCTGTTTATCTATGAGGAAATTGTTCAGCATTCACTGACATATAGGAGAATTGATATTACGCAGCAGTTCAAATAGATATTTGTGTCATACCTTATCAAATGCTTTTGCGTAGTCTATAACACATTAGCATACGTTCTGCTGTATTTATATTGCCCTCCCCCGAAAGCATTCTGATAATAAACATTAAATAAGTATTTTTCGTTCCAGCGTCTTGGCTTATACATCCGTGGCTCATTAGCTGATTGTCCGAGGGATCTCGAATTATTTTGCACCTGGATTCTTAGACAACGCTACGGAGATGCATCTACTAAGATGTTCCTGTATGTCACCACAGTGGCATATTTCATTTATTACTTCTGTAATTTTGTCACCGAAATTCTCTATGGTTGATAGCCATCTGGTACTACTTCTTTGTGCTTGTTCAGTGCAGAGTTTCCTTCAGGTCCTTACATATTTTTTGTATTACATATTTCCCTCTTTCGTTGTAAAATGGTTCTCTAACGTATTCTTTCCATCTTTGAGATTTTTTTTTTCTTTTTGATATCTCCTTTTTTGAATTTATATATCATGTTGATTAGGATATAATTTGTCCTGTTAGTTCTTTTATGTATACTTGTTTTATCTATCATGCCCATTCTTTCCATTTCTGCATACTTTTCGTTGACTAATCCCTCTTTCTTGTGCTTGCATTTATTTATCATTTCTGCATTTAATATTCTATAATCTATACCATTTCCTTGCATCGTTTACTGTCTCTCTTTCATCATTTCGATAATTTCATCTGTCATTCACCCATTTTTGCTCGGTTCATTTTCCTTAGGATGTTCTCATTAGCTGATGCCACTAGGGCTTCTGTCCCACTTTGAATTTCTATTATATTTGCTTTTAACTCTTTCAACATATATCTCTTTGCAATTGGACTCATTCAGGAGTCTGTCGTACTGTATTTTAGCCGTTGAGTTGTGAAGTTTAACAAAAGAAAATCTTGATAAATTTTCTCTGTTTAGGGAGGAAATATATATCAACGATTTACGTAATGAAACAATGATAATATATCTTTCCCTCTTTCTCTCACTTATATCTTTCTCTCACTTATATCTTTCTCTCACTTATATCTTTCTCTCACTTATATCTTTCTCACACTTATATCTTTCTCTCACTTATATCTTTCTCTCACTTATATAGCCTTTCGCTTTCAAATTTTTCTTCACTCTCTTCCTTTCAGCCTTGACGTATTCAATCTTTTCTTTATTGATCATTAATATAATTCATTATGTATTTTTCTATCTTCATAAACGAAGAATATTTCATTTGGAATTTCTTCTTTCATTATGGTTTATCAACTTATGGTTTATGCGCCCAACGACCGGCAGGAACGCGTCTCGTTTTTTCGGCAGTTGGGTCCATTCCTGGTGGATTCAACGATCCTAGTTGAGGACTGGAATGGCATCCTGAGCCCCAAGTTAGATAGGAGGCGGGGATCTAGCGGGAAGGCGGGCGATCGTAGCTTAGTTGATCTGATCGGCGAGTTTGGTCTCGTCGACAGATACCGGGTCGGTTACCCCAGGGTGGGGAGATGTGGACGTGGGCTCTTAATTGGCCTTCTACCCAGGCGGTTAGCTACCTGGATAGAATGTTAGTCAGAAGGGCCGACATAGATCTACTAGATTGCCCCACGTTCCACTGGTTACGCTATTCGAACCACAGACTCGCTTGTGCCCCGGTGGCATTATATGGTAGGCCTAGAATGGCTGACTACTGGAAGTTCAATCTGCCTTTACTAGACAGGCGGGACTTCCTGGAGAATCTAACTAGCGTAGTGCAGCGGGAACTAGCGTGGGCGGTTATTGGGAATAAGTGGTGGGAGAGGCTTAAGGACAGGATTAGGTCTTTCATCACCGAGTTTAGCAAACAGCTCGCACTAGACAAGGCTAACAAGGTGAAGGCTCTTAAGGACGGAGGCTGTGGGATCCTCTAGAGATAGACCTAGATAGGGAGGCCCTGGAGCGTTTGGCTAGTGAGCGCTACATGGGTCAGCTAATTAGACATATATTAAGCAAGATGTCTTCCGAGGCTGTGAACATGGGCGCAGAATTGCGCGAGGAAGAGATTTGTCAAGGTTCCTAACGTTACTTTCGTGAGGTCAAAGCCCCGGAGGGACGTACTGTTCGGGCCACTGATGACATGTGTGAGGCGTTTCGTTGGCATTTTGAGAGCCGCTTTACCAAGGTGCCTGGTTTCAGTGACGAAGAGTTTCGCAGATATTTGGCTGACTTTCCTCGGCTTTCGCCGACTGAAGCGGCGAGGTGCGAGTGTGAGATCACGGAGGGCGAGGTCTACGCGGCATTGAAAAAGGTCGGCAGAGGCAAGTCGCCCGGTCTGGATAGTTTGCCCTATGAATTGTACTTGAGGTTGTCGTACATTTTGTCCCGATTTTGACAGTGGTGTTCTACAACTGGTTCCGGATATCCAGGGGTGTGATCACGCTGTTGAAAAAGGGCAAGGGTGTTGGGCGGGATTTAAACTATTATAGGCCCATAACTCTGCTAAACACAGAGTTAAAGATTTTGGCCAAGATCCTGACGGAGCGTTTGCAGTCAGTCGCCGAGATGCTGTTGGGACCTGAGCAGACTTGGGCTGTGAAGGACCGAACAATTCAGGGCAACCTGCATCTAATCCGAACGATCCTAGATGTTGTAAAAGACGACGAGCAAGCCACACTGATCAATTTGGATCAGTCCAAGGCATTTGATAGGCCGCCGGACTCAAACCCGACTTCTGCCAGTGGATAAGCCTTCTGTATAGCTCCCCCAGTGCTGTCGTACAGGTGAATGGGAAGCTGTCGGGCGCTTTTGCGCTGTCTCGATCGGTTCGTCAGGGTTGTCCACTGTCGCCCCTACTTTATGCTTTGGCGTTGGCGCCTTTCCTTCGACGGCTGAGGGACAGGGCGTGCAGTCCGGCCCTACGTGGAATCGCTGTCTCTCGTGGTGCTAGAGCCAGGTTTTCCGCGTACGCCGATGACGTATCTACTTTCGTGTCGTCCCGCAGCGACATTGAGGTGGTACTGAAGACGCTTGAAAGGTACGAAATGGTGACAAGGGCCAGGATTAACCCCCCCAAAAAAAAACGTCCGGCTTGCGATTAGGAGCCTGGAAAGGGGACGATCTTTCGGGCCTTTTGGTTAGACGGACAGTCCTGTCCACATTCCTACTGGAGAAAAATTGGTCAGAAGTACGGGCAAAGGTCGGCGCGGTGGTCGAGATTTTGCACCGAATGAGGTTGTCCGTGAAGAGCAGGATTGAGGCGTGTGTCGCTTACGTCATTCCCCTCGTCCTTTACCGCTTGTCTGTACTTCCGCTCTGTATGGAACATAAGAAGGCGATCGAACGCTTGCTCTCCTCCCTCTTGTGGGGAGGACGCAAGCATCATGTCGACAGAGTAGTCTGTTCTCAACGTACGTGTCATAGGGGAGGTCTGGGAATGCCACACTTGGAGAGTCACAAACTCGCTTCGAGCCAGGCTTTCCTACGCCGCGCATTGAGATTCGATTCTGGCGGGGATTGTAAGGGACGCCTTCACTTGCCTCTCTATCAATCATCCCATCTCTCGGGTTGAGCGTCGTTGTAAACTCCGGGATGAATCGGATTTCCTTCGCGAGTGTCGATCGGCCTTGAGGGGCATTCCTCGGTCCAGTGACCTTTTTCGGCCTAGGAGAGTTTTCTATCGTGAACTCGTGGAGGGGGCCGCGAAAGATCCACTACGTGAGCGGTTCGGATGGTCGGAGGTGGAGTTTCGTTCCTTCTGGTCTTGGGCGCCAGCGACGGATTATCTCAGCAACTCTGAGTTTTCGTTTACCTGGCGATAAAATGAATATTAGAACTGATAGAAAACGGTTGGTTTCGACAGATTTCAGCGAAAGGTGAGTAACTGAGGTGAGCTTGGTTCGTGTGAACGGGGATAGCCTTCATTTTCCAAAGTCCATTCTGAACGGCCTGCTTTGTTTCGGCAGATCGAGCCGTTTTAGACAACCTCTCGTCGGGTGTTTTTAGCGGTGGATTGGAATGCCGTCCTTCACCCCGACATAGATCGTATAGGGCCAAATTCGGATACTGACAACCGAGACGTGAAACTATTTCTCGACTTTATCGAAAAGTTTGATCTTGTCGATAAGTACCGGAATGAGCACTCTCGGGAGGTAGTTTGAACAAATAGTGGCGGGTCGGCTGCTGTGGTGCGTTCTAGCTACCTCGGCTGAGTCTTAGTTAGGAAAGTTGATGTAGGGCTATTAGGGTGTCCAAGTTTCCATTATATAGTTTATTTGGATCATAGGCTCGTCTGGGTCCGTGTAAACCTAGATGGGCCAAAGGTTAGGTTGGCTGGCTACTGGAAATTAAAATGCTAATTATTTTGTAGGCAGGAAATCCGGGACCACTGTTACTAATGATACAGAGGGAATTGACAGGGGCAGTGTTTGGGAATGTCTGGTGGGATAAATTAAAATCTAAAATTAGAACGTTTGTTGCTGATTTTATTCGTCGGCTCAATCTAGATAGATTAGTGGCCCAAACGGCTTGTGAGCAAAAAGTAGATCGGGCAGTTAAATCCCGTGATAGTGGTGAAATAGCCTTAGCTAAGGCAAAGTTGGTCTCCTTGCTTATCAAGAAGGATCAAGCTCTGGTAGTTAGGGCTAGCTTAAAAAGTATGTCTTCTGAGGCGCCGAATATGGCCGCTGAAATGCGCGCAGAGGAGTCTCAGAATGTGTCCGGGTGACATATCGCGTGCGTCACATTGCCGGATAAATGGGCCGTGACTACAAACATGGGAATATGTGAGGCTTTTCGTAATTACTTTCAGGAACTGAAGCTGAGCCCTGCTTAGTTCGACGCCTATTTAGTCGACTTTCCCTGCCTTGAAGCAGCTGAAGTGGCTGGGTGTGAGGGTCCCATAACAGAGTTAGAAATCTGGAAAGCGCTGAAACAGGTTGGCCTGAATAAATCTCCGGGATTAGATGGTTAACGGTGGAGATGGGTTAGGTAACCTTCGCCCTTTAACTGTATTAAATACAGAGTTAAAGATTTTTCCAAAGATCTTAGCCAACCGTTTGCAGGCTGTCCTGTCTAGTCTGATTGGCTCCGAAGAGACTTGTGCTGTGAAGGGTAGGACTATTCAGGACAACCTTCATATGGTACGCTTGATCATTGAGAAAGTCGACAGTGAAGTCGCGCTGACCAATTTAGATCAGTCCAAGGCCTTCGATAGGGTTGATCATCGATTCCTGGATGCTGTCCTTTTGGCGGCCGGTTTCGGACCGTACTTTCGCACCTGGATCCGACTTCTGTATGCGACTCCCGGTGCGCTGGTGAAGTTGAATGTATTGTCTCGCTTCATTCGTCAAGATTGTCCACTTTCGCCTTTGCTTTACGTTCTTGCGTTGGAACCTTTCCTCCGCAAGTTAAAGACGAATCCGGTCCTATGCGGAATTTCCCTACCTGGTGCTACCACCTCGGCCAGGTATTCTGCCTATGCTGATGACGTTTTGGTTCTTGCGTCGAGCAGAGCCGAGATTGACGAAGTCAGCAAAGAAATCAGTGGTTATGAGATGGTGCAAGAGACAAGATCGACCGCGATAAGTCTGTTAGCCTGCGGTTGGGTATGTGGAAGGGAGTTTCTTTTCCCAGACCTTTCCTCTGGACGGATGGACCGGTCAAGATACTCAGCTGGATATGAATTGGTCGGAGGTACAAGGGAAGGCCGAGATCGCAGTTAATCTGTGGTCTCGGAGAAATCTTTCCTTGAAGGGCAGGGCGGAAGTATGTGTTTTACACATCTACACGATTCTCCCTTAACGACTCTCTGTACTTCCACTTCCGTATGCCACACTAATTCTCCTTGTTCTACTTGTGGAGAGGCAAAGCCACAACTGTATCTCGGGAGATCTGTTGCCTTCATCCATCAGAAGGTGGTCTGGGTATGCTTAGCATTGAGATTCATCAATATGTGCTTCGCATCACGTTCCTAGACGGAATGTGTCGTGAATCGGACGAGGAAGGAAGACGCCCGTAAGAACTTCCATCCTTGAGAAGTGTGCACTCGAGCGAGGAGGAAGCCGACTATTTACCTCGAGCCAAATGCTACTTCTATGGCGAATGTCGTCTTGCTCTGAAATGCCTCTTATGGGAGTCGGATGGCCTCTCCAACGTCCAGGCGATGTCTCGTAGGGCATTATATAAAGTGTTAGTCAGGGTGTCCGTTCGTGATGAGCTGATTGACGAGCTCGGTCTTACGAAGTAGGAGGCTCACTCAATATGGCCTTGGGCGCCCGGGTTGAAATGCCTCAATAACGATGAGGCATCACTCACCTGGCTGGTGATTTGTGGGGCCCTGTGGGTCACCAAAAGAATGTGATTGGGGGGTCGAGACCCTGGGTCACGTCATCTTTCATTGCAGAGTGGTAGCGCTGTTGTGCAAGTTTGTTGAAGGCCACATGATTCACATGCTGCAAGGAAAGTTCTTTGTCCTTGAGGCCTGTTCTGTTTGTAGCAATGTGGCATCGCGGTTGACGGCGGCTCACTTCATTAGAATTTGGCAAAAGGTGGGTGAATCTTGCGCGTTTGTGTTGAGTGAAAGGGGCTGACCTAGAGTGGCATTTTGATGTCTGTTAGGCATCAGGATATTGTTCTTCCTGGGTTGAACATGGGCAACCCGTCCCGGAATTAGCTAGTTTAGGTTTGTTTTTGAATCTTTACTTTCCTTTTTCCAGTTAACTTAGCTAGGTTACGTATGGTCATTGGCCCCTTTTATTTCTGTGTCTATTTTTGTTTAGTTTAATTTTCCATCCCGTTAGCTGGTCAGTGATGTCAGTTCTCTGGTGGATGCGGGGAGCCTTTCGTTTAGCGTGTGTGTTTTCGTATTTGTTGTTGTGTCTGAATGAGTACGCGTCTGTGTGACTACTCGGGATGAATGAATGTTTTTATATTTTTATAGTGCCGCATTGATTTCATCCTGTTCATTGATGTTTCTGCCACATTTAAGGGTTGTGGAGAGTTTTATTACTAACATTTTGTTTAGTTTCATATAATTAGATTGTATTCATCTTGTAAATACTCATTGGGGCTAATTTTTAAGTTGTTGTTTTATTCCCTCCACCACAGACAATGAATGGGAACTAGTTAGGATTTTCAGAGACAATGAGGTATTATCGTGTATGTAGTAAGAAAAGTAAGTAAGAATGCGTTGTTTTGGTGTTAGGAATTTTGTTTGTATGTTTGGTTCAGAGTTTGTGGCTAGCTAAGTTCAAGGTTAAGACAGATGAAGACCGTCCTTTTCTCCATCCTCCATTGTGCCATATTTTGTACCATTGTACAAATAAATATCGGGAAGTTTCCAGCAGTCGGCTCTGACAGTCGGACCGAACATTCTTGCTGTAACACTTTCGTTTGTATGTTTTGTATTACTGTTTCTGTTAATATATTTGTTTAACTCATTTCTCCTCTTTGGGTCTTTATTTTTGGCCCCTAACAAGGCCACTACAGAAAGTGAGTTCTGGTCAGTCCTATAACTTTTCAGCTACTTACAATAACGATTTAAGATCAAAATTCATGTAGTAACTATGTGACTTATTGATCTACCCGTAAACTTCTTACTTCCGCCCGTCACTAACAATTTCACTCATGGAATGAGAGGAAAGACTGTTTCGTCCGGGTTTTGATGGTCAACAGCGATACTGCGACAGATATGAATCTCCATCCTGAATCCTCGTTCCCAATGCAAAACCATGATAATGATGAAGATATATGCATTTTTAATCATTTCACCCCAAGTAAAACAACAAAGCCACTAAAACTCAGTGGGGTGACTGAGTGTAAAAGAATATAAGAAAAAGAAAAAAATTATTAAGGAGAGATAATAAAAGAGCAGGAATTAAGTAGACAGGAGATAACGATTGACAATGCATTTAAATTTTTGAAGATTATTGTTGGCTGGAAAGGAAGAATCTAGAAGAGAGTGCCACAATCGCGAAGTGAAAGAAATGAAACTGTTAGCATAGCACTTAATGTTAAATCTAGCTATTTCAATTGTAAAATGGTGAGACGTTCCACCAATCTAGTACAGTGCTTAAATACATAAAGTCTAGGTACCATTGAGGAAAGCGCATCAGAACAATTACCATGGAAGTACTAATGTAGCTTCCCTGTAGGAAAGTGACTGACGCAGAGATGCGAAATCAGGATCAATGACACTGCAGATTCTTCTTTGTATTTTATCAAGGATATCAAAACAGGACGCATAAAAGGAGTTCTGATAAGTTCTCGAGTAGAGTAAAAAACATTCCCCAGAAGAAAAAAAATCTTTGATTATTTGATCCGATTTTGGAAAGTTCATTGGACCGAGAACTTACTTTTAGATCCCATTTTCGAATATATAAAGATACAACTAAAATTGCAAGACACTTAATACGAGTTTTAATTTATTCAAAATTAACGTATAGAAAATATGACTGAATGAGCATGTAAACGATCGAGTGTACAGTTTAATATGTGGACAAGTTCCAAAAAGTTATCAGTACTCAAAAGTCATGTTAATAAACTATGTATCCTCATTGGATTTTAAAACAGACCTGTACTTTCGCATATCAACGATCATACATATGGTACATGCTATCATGTAATATATGTTTTCATGTCCATTGCGAGTTTTTGCACTAGATGACTTCCAGAACTTCTACGCGTCTCCAAATGTTTATATTACCACTGTTGCCAACATCGATGCACCACTGACACGTCCAATATGTGCTCAATTCATTGGGATGACCACTTAGCATGTTAAAACGGTCCTAATTCTCTCCGTTTTCCCTGTTTTCACTGGACACTTTTGCCTAACTAAACCTTATCGCAGACATAAAGCTCAGACATAACTGGGAGACTGGTATGAATGCCACAAAAGAATTTTCAACAAGTCAATCATTTATATATAATTCACATGTTCCTTACATCATACGCAATTAGCTTTGCTACTTTCTTACTTTAATATGTAACATAAACATCTCTGCATATATAATAATGATATAACAGAACACGCCGGTTGAAGAAAAAGCAAATCATATTTATCAATATCAGAGCTATATGCACAAATATAGTCTTTTATAATCTATAATTAATTTCTATGAATCTTTCTTTATGTGTTTTTTATAAAGCACAGCTTCGATCATCTGCACAGTTTTCATACTGATTGGTTTGCAAAGATAATGACTTGTTAACAACCCGTAGGCGACCAGTATGGATCGGAAGAAAGATCTTCTATCTTTAGATACATGTTGATTAAACTATTAGTGGCCATCGCTTATACTTTTTTAAAAAAATTTTTTATTTCCGTCTGCACTTGCCGGATATTATTACGAAAGCGAAAACAGAAAATACACCTGGTTTTATAACCTAGAAAAAATCTCCTATTCAAGCGTTTCAGGCTTTACGATTTAATTCGAGTTTTTTTCTATTTCTTTTCTAATATTTATAGTTACAACTAATCTCCAATTTTATAATACAGCTGACGTTTACTTTTCTGTTGCTAACTACAATGCATTCAGAGATGCATTAGCCGATAATTTTCAAAAGTTTACCGCCTTTTCAGTTTTAATATATCAAACAAATGGTAACATCTGTGGGAATAAATGTGTTTGTGTAGATGTCTATAAATGTGTTTATGTACGTGTGTATGCACCCTTCTATTGGGCGTGTCGCGTTAAACGGCATGGAGAAAAAACGCATTCTAAAGCAGATACTGTGAAACTATTTGCTGGTTTCCACTCAGAACATAAGTGGAAGAAAGGGTTAAAAGATTGTGTCAAGAAATATCTAGCATCCTATTGGGAAATCGTGGCGCGTGATAGGAGTAGGTGAAGAAAGATGGTGTATAGTAGGTCCTGTTGCTTACAAGCCAATATCTGGGCTAAAACAAAGAGAGTAGCCAGCAAAGTTTGCAGTATCACTCCAGATTCGTCACAGTTTGCCTTCCAGTATTGTGAATGAATCTCTCTGTCAAACGCGTGCCTAAATAGTCAAAACGTATTAATGATTACTTGTGTGTTTGCCCATATCTATATATACAATATTTTTCATTTTTTTGTTCATTGCAAAGATACATGCGTGAACATAATAAGTGTAGTCGCACCTCTCTGTGAGACCATATACGGCTATATTTCATATTAATTTTCTATTACTGTTTTGATCTCGCAAGTGTCAATTATGTGATTTTATAATTGACCATTTCACACATACTTTCACGAGCACGTAAGTAGCATATAAAGTCTATCAGTGTAAAGCAAATTCTTGTTCCATTTGCATCCACATTTTTTCTTAACTTGAACCTAGTGCGTGTTGATACTTAAATATGAAAGAAAAAAGATAACGAAATAGATAACAATATTTGAATTCGACATGTGACATTTCCATGAGTATCAGGCTCTCAGTGAAGATATGTAAACAAATGCGTGTCTTCTGCCACTGCATAAGATACACTCTGTAGTGATGGCGCCACCACCAACTGCTGTTTGAATGAATACATCCTTACTATTATCTATGATGATGGGATGGGGTTGTATGTCTCACAACGCTGATCAGCCAGGAGATTTGCTTGTCATGCAACCATCATTCAAATACTTACGTTGATTACAATTGATGATCGTCAAGAGAATCTCGATGGCGACAGAAACCAGCAAAATTTGACAACACATCTGCTAATGAAGGCACAATTAGTCGAGGCTGCAGCTTGTTCCAAGAAAAGTAAGACGAAAAAGGCAAAAAGGAAAGAGACGAGATTGATCAAATAAAAAAGCAAAAAAAAAAAAAAAAAGCAACGAATGAGCAGTTGTAAAAACTATATAAAACGTTGATAAGAATATTTTTAGTCGTTGATAGATTTGTCAAAATTACTTCAAGCTGTAGTTCCAGTAGTATCTTTAAAGCAGATGAAACACGATTAGCGCGTAAATGCTTAGATATGAGAAAGTAGCTTTAGAAATAAGATTATGAGAAAAATTTAAACTAGTCGAGAAAATGGGAACTCAAGAATATCTTGGGAGAAATATTTTTGCATTTGTAGGAAGGAAAAATTGTTTGAACAATGGATGAAGAGAAAAAAGAAAGAGAAATCGCGTCATAATGTTTAGTTCAAAAAGGAAAGAAAATAAGCAAATAGGAAGAGAGAGAGAGAGAGAGAGAGAGAGAGAGAGAGAGAGAGTTATGAGAGATGCTATTAGAGAAAAACTGATAAATTGAAAGTGTGTATAAGAAGAAGAAAGAGTAGACATTTGGAGGAGAGGAGATGAAAGGATGAAATTTGTCAACTGTCGATCGTTGCATAGGGTTCAGAGAAAATATTCGTAAATACGAAGAAATTAGCGCCATGAATATTATCTTGCAGATGTCGCCTAAGCATGAAATCTGGGTAATGATATCAGTAAGCAAAATAGATTAACTCTTTTATTGCAGTTTCATTAAAAATCTGTTGCAAAACTATAAAAATAAATAAGAAAAGAAGCATAAATATCAAAACTACAATGTTATTTTAACTGGAAGAAATCAATTGTAGTAATGTTTATTTTACAGGTCAACTCAACTATTTCTAATTCTATATCTCTTTAAAAGAATGCAATAAGCAATAGTTAGTTTTTATCTGCATGATGAAACTACCAATTGCTGCTGTTAGTCAACTCATATCCAGTATTACCAAGAAATCTTAAAACGTTGTGTCTCGTATTTATGATGTAAGAATTGTGCTATGCATCTATAAAATTAATAGTGGACCTTTGGCTTAATCACATTCCATCTTAAGTTCTCATGGTTGCTGGCTGAAATTCAATAATTGAAAGTATTACGGAGATTAAGATAATTTACTGCACACTTCACAAATATGAATTCTGAAACATATTTTCCTTGCAATGTTATATAAAATAATTTCTTTTCATAAAAGCAAAAATTTAATCGTTCTTAATAAATCGATCAGTTTACTTATGGGGTCCTTGTGAACAATTCTAGTTGACTTCAAATACACTCGCAGATCTAAGAAACTATAGAAAAATCTTTCTGAAAGTAATTACTGTACTGAATGACAAAGATTGCTTCTGTGTCATATCGACCCAGGCAAACAACAGCCACCTATTTGCCTACTCCAATTTACTGATATAAGCGTGACGAAAGTGTTAGAAATGTCAGTGAACAGCATTTAAAAAATGAAATTAGTGTTTAGATCTCGTTAACGTGACGAAGTGTCTGAAGGCGACTAAACAGAATTTAAGACGCACTCATACGAAGGGAAAAGTTGAATATATGCCGCTATTTCAGTCACAACGTTAATATTTTAACCGCGTCGATTTGAAAATGTTTAACTTGATCGGTTGACCTGATAAGGAAAGAGTTCTTTATCTAAGTTCAGTATAATTTTTTCTTTTTTTTATCACCGACCATTTCACTATTGATCCGTAGATTAAAAAGATGCGATTTTTGCAGCGAGTCTAGAAGGGACACAGCAGCGCGCCTTCTTTTAAGGACCGTACAGTTGTTTTGGAAGCGCATTAAAGACTTTGTCGTTCTCATGCTTCATCGACAGTTCTTTTCCTTAAATGCTGGATACATATATAACAAAACCAATAGACATGAGGAAATAGCGTGTATTTCTGTGATTGCTTGGAATAGCAAGGATTGCGATTTGGAAGACACAAAATTAAGAGGCTACACAGTCATTGATATTCATTTTTAGTTAAAATAAAATTGTACCATATTTATTCAGTTGAACGGTGGATCTTAGCAACAACTTTTTCATTCTAGAGAAATCTTACCTCTACCACTGAAATCAGCATCCCTTCTCCATACATAGATCACTGAATTAATAACGGGATTGCGAATGTATACAAACGACTAAGATGCAAGATTTTTGGTTTTATGAATTCGTGATTGTCTCCTAAGCGGCCATCAGTCTAGTCCTGTAAAATATATCTTAGGAAAGTTGATTGTAAAAATGCTAAATATTCAGACATTGAAAATGAATATTCTATGAATAATGCTATTGAAAATCTAAATAACAAAGATGTCTAAACACCATATTTCTTATTAAATCCATTCAGCAAAGGATCACATCATTCTTGATTTTATTGCTTTAGTTGCAAAATTTATTCCAGACAATTTTCCTTTGTAAGTCAAGAGAAGTTAAATATTGCTTCCTTACATACATTTTATCTACTGTATCTAAATGCACGAACATTTTCTGAAGACGTTATTTTAATGCATTGTGTGTGTACGTATGTGTGTGTGTGTGTGTCTAATTGATGGATGTTCATTTTCCAAGCTTACTACATTGAAAACTCGTTGTCACGCATTATCTCATATTTTGTTGCAGATTTTGCATGATGCTAACTAAATTAATATAAACATTTTAAAATTAATTTTGAGTTTTTAAACGACCAAATATTTAGAGGATGTGTGATTAAAAATTCTAGATGCAAACATTTTCGGTCTTTTTCTTTTATTTTGTATTGCATTTGCAAAAGTGAAATTATAAATTATGAAAAGGATCCTTCTTCATTTATAGAATTCATACTAAAAGTTTATCTTATTCTCATATTTACTGAGAAAATAAGTAAATGTTCCATTCAAAACATCCGCGTGATTCCATCTGGAAATGCTCATACCACGAACTCTGAGAGCACATGCTTAAGTAGCAGACAAGTATTCAAAATCAGGAACCAAATTTGGCAACAATCACTTGTTGTACAACTTTCTGATTCGGCAGGCTGCCCGCTGGCCGAGAAAAATTTTGCTAATGGTGTCTACTATACTTAATTTTTCTTTTTCTCTCCAGCTGAAAGCAATTTACAGCCAAGGTATCGGTATCCGTAACTAACAGCCTTTCACGTTTGGCCATCATTCATCATCGCATAGCCTTAGCGTTCTTCTTGCCTTTCCCTCAAACTCTCTCGAAAATAAAACTTTGGAAGGTAGCAAGAACAATCACATAAAATAAAATAAAAAAATATTGTTCCTTTTAAGAAACAAAAAAAATTTCTGTTATTAAAAGTATAAACGATGACAAATTTTAATCTGTTTGAAGTTATTTTCAACTTCAAACATTGAAATTTATCATCGTTTATAAACACATTGAAATCCAACATCCGATATCAAGCTACAAGTTGAAGTCTAAATCTAAAGTAGTGGTAAAAGTTAGAATTAATTGTTGACTCCTTGTAATTGTTGCTATTCATTTCTGATCTATGATTTGAGTTGAACTCTACTGCAATAATTGTACGTCTTACAGTTGAGTTTATTTTCTTCTTTATCGAAGGAGCGAACTAAAATTTCTATGACGATTTCAGGAGTGACTGTTCAAATACTTACAAATCTTTCTTGCTCCATGTTTCTACTTCATATCGATCATGAGTTTTCTGCATATACTTTGTCTTTTATTCCATTTTCTCCCATAATGCTGGGGGGAACGTGGCCATTGCAAGACAGCCATTAGAGAATGTGTATTTAGTTCATTCACTTTTATTGCTAGCTTGTTGTAAAGAAGAGTACAGAGGACACAGTTGTTTCTTCTGATGTAAATTCACATCGTTGATATATTTTTTACTTTCATATCAAGGAAATATCGAAAACAATTCCCTTTTTAGTTTTTGAATTTTTAATATTAGCTATTGTTTTAAAATTATTGTTTGATTTTTATGAAAATGGATTATTTTAGTGACATAGAATGTGTTTACTTGCAGAATTGTACTCAACTTTTGTTGTATTATTTTCCTATTTCTACAGTGGCAGCTAGCAGCAGAGATGATTCTTTTCACGAAAACCTACTTGACAGACATACATTTGAAGGACAATATTAAAATTCGATATTTTAGGAATTCATATTAAAATTTTCAGATAACACTTAGTGAAATATAAAATCAATTAGAATTATTACAAACAATCAATAGAATCGAAGAATACTTATTTTTAAACAGCAATTTAGATTACTCTTACATTACGTCAAAATCTAATGAAGTTGTTTAGTGAAAGTTGTCACAATACAATATACTGTAGTTCAATTAACTTGATTTGGAGGTTAATGTCACAAAATAGAAAAAAAAAACTGATTGATAAATTCTTTTCTCAAGGGAAGAAAATCTGCTGCTTGGTTACGGTGAAAGTTGAAAAATGTATTTTTGCAGGCTCCCCGGAATCGATCCTCCAGATCAACAAATCAACAATTCGCCCTTGCATGGAGTATTGCTGCCATATATAGTCTGGAGCCCCTTCTGTTTGCCTCGGGGTTCTTGATAGGCTCCAGAGGCGGATATGCAATATAATTGGCCCTGCTCTGGCATCTCGTCTACAGTCACTTTCTCACAGACGCACCGTCGCCTCTCTCTGTCTGTTTTACAAATACTTTCATGGCAATTGCTCCGAGGAGCTGCATTCGCTGGTTCCCAGACTTCATGAGTTCAAGCGCCCTACGAGGCTGGCATCCAGCTCTCACCCTTTCACTGTCGAATCTCCTAAATGTAGCCGTCTCTTCTTCTCCAATAGCTTCATGTCCCGCACCTCTCGCATGTGGAACTCCCTTCCCTATTCCAGTTTCCCTGAGAGCTATAATCTCCAGCTATTCAAATGTAATGTCAATCGACATCTCCAGTTGCCTTGATCTATCCACTACTCTTCACCTCATCCTTTCTTCTATCACTCCTATCTGGTCTTGCTCCAAATTTTCTGTAACCCCTTGCGTCCTAGTGGCTTCTCGCTTTGCTTGGGGATGAAACGCTTAAAAAAAAGGCTGAAAATCTTAATAACCGGTTCAAAGCTACATAATCATTTCAACAATTCTGAGTAATAAAAACCCATAAGTACTTGGAATCAACAGAAGCGTCTATAAGTGAAATAAAAATGGGAGGAAGAAAATATCTAATAGTTGGTTTAAACCCAGTCTCTAAATATTAAGTTACATTCTTTGCATATCCTGGATTTTCTAGAAACTTGAAGAATGAAAAGAAATACACGTTATTTTCAAGTTTGATTTTAGAAAATGCAATATAACTCCCCTATCTGCTGTTAGTTTTTGAGTTAGACATTCACACTATCAGAATAGTAGTTATGCATAAAAATGAAATCAAGATTTACTTTTCTTGTGCTTCTAAATGATGTGATGTAAGTAGAAGCTAACTCTTCTTTTCCCGTCTGAATTACAAATATGACTGTGCAATAATCAATAATTATTATATCAACTGCTGCCCTTTTTAAAGGACTGTTAATAGACCCAAACATCTTTTGTATTGAAAAATCTTTTCAAACATTTATTTTATTGGTAATTTACAGAAACGATACGAACGAAAATGTCACCAGAAAATCTTTTTGCCACTTCTAGTTCTAACAGTCGCAATACATTCGCTATATCAATTCGCAGTAAACTTTTATTAAATGAAAGTCTACTGTTATTGTTTAAGAAAATGTGGTACTTTCACAGAATTTTGCACTTCAACACATGCTTCAGTTTCTTTTCGTAATCCAATTCAACTTTTGTATTGTCTTTGACTCAACTGAGACGATCGGTTAGAATTTTCTAAAGGTGAATGGCAAAAGCTTCTCTTGATCTGTAAGAGTGCATCTGAATTTTCATGTGGTGAAATTTGAACCAGCTATATTTAGTGCAGATACTATTCACTTTTTGATTTAACTGCATAATAAGGGGATAACGGTTGAATAATGTGAATAATGCCTCGTAGCTCGGGATCAGAATATTGAATAACTAATTGTAAATAGCTTCTTGGCATCGTGGTCACCTAACAATGGATTCGTGATATCAGTTGTATTTTATCTACAACATAATAGCAAATATAAAGATAGTTGAAGGATATTTGTAGAAAGACATGGGCAATACTGAGAGCTTGTCATTGCAACTTGTTAGCAAAAATAGATGGGGAATTGCAATTGTTAATGTTAGGGTTTGTAGTTAGCATCTATTTTCCTTAAAAGAAGGTTATAGATACATGTGAATATAGTTTGATCGCTGATTCTTGGATTGAATTAAAAAACACAAGCTGGAATAGTTACGGTATTTACCGAGCAATGATAAAATAGAGCGGGAGAATACCTAAGGATGAATGAAAGATTAAAAAGACTAGGGAAAAAGCGGATAGGTTGGTTGAATAATGAGAAAGAAGAGATTTAAACAAAGGCAAGTGGTATGAATGTATTTATTTAAGGATTACACTTGCCAATGAAAGTCACTGACGAAAAGAGTTTGTATTGCTTTTGATACAATTTGAGGCAAATAAGACATTCGGATAAAATCACTAAAATATCGATGAGAGAATAACAAAGTATGGAAAATCGAAGTGGAAGATATGTCAGAATAAACAAGTAGTTTGCACTCTCTTTAGTCATCGTTGCATTTATAGCCGAACTATTTAAGGCAACGATAGGTTCTCGATCTCTGATATGCAAATTTAAGCCTTATCTTAAGCTAATTCCTTATTTTTGTTTTCGCGATTTAGCAGTCGAAGAATATATCTACCTAATATGTTAGAAAAAACAGTGGTAATAAGAGGCAAAGATAATAATAGTGAAATCGATAAATAATAGTGATTAACAATAAGGTTGCATAAGACAATCATTTACCTTTTGATTTCCGCCCATTATATTTTGAAAGTCTTCAAGAATGCTCTAAGAAGTTTGAAAATCCATCCAAATATAATATTTATGATTGATCAGGAATGCAACAAACGGTTTGTTAAGGAGACAATATGACGGTGATGCCAGTTCTATTTTAACAAGCAATGTTTGATTCTTTCTTTTAAAATGTGTTATCAAAATGAACTGACCGACAAATTGCAAATTGTCAAAATTTCCATCCATAATACCGCATATACTCAGAAGGAAAATAAAATTACATCACACCGAATATGTGCTTCAATTTACTCATGATTAAACTTACCGGTAATATATGTAGATTACAATAAATTATAACAAAGATCCGTACATACTCGGGTTACAAAATAACGTATCAACAGCATATGACTAAATCTTCCATAGACATTAAGACATGCCTTTACACTCGCGTGCATGCATTCGTACAGATAACAGCTATCATCCTACGACACATTATTCTACATTTCTTGCACCTGTTGACTCAATGCAACAAGAGTTATAGGTAGTCTAAGTAAACGAGTCAGTTGTTGTCCCATACATGTTCAGTGGGATAGTGTCGGATGGGAATTTGTCGAACATCTTGTACATCATGTTAAATATCATATATGTCACGTGATAGGACAGAACATTACTCCTTGTTGCAGAAATGGCAGCAACAATGTTCTACACATTCATAGAACTTTTTCAACGTTCTCTCCACGAATATCAAACCCGAGGAAGAGTTATAAAATGCTATGATGGGACTGTGTGCCACGGGCGAATACACCACGAAATATACAGTTTCACAAGTTTACGTCGCATACATAAATGACAGTTATTTGCCCTGTTTTCTACTGTATACATCGTTTGATCTATACTACGTGACTATCCAGAACATAGTGTACGACTGTTAGAATTTAACCACTTTTGCCAACACTGAAGCACCACGCCACGCCCAACATGCGTAGTAATTCTCCGAAATGGTTATCCAGCCTCTCGGGTGCCCAGAAACCGACCCATCACAAACGACTCCAATTGAACAAATGTATTACGCGTAAGGCACCTTCTGGCACCATACCTCTTCTACTACACAGCGGTACTGTCTAAAGCTCAGACGCAATTGTTGCACTGGTTTTTACTGTTACTATGTTATAAGATTTCTTTGTTGTTAATTCAATGTTTTGGCTGATGTGACCTCCTGTTTTCTTCAGATCTCTGTCGAGCTAGATAGTATTTAGAGAATTTAGAAATTAACCTTTTATTTAATCTATGGAGGTAAAATTGTTCTCGTTCCGTTGTCGGTGTAAAGCGGTATATCATTCAGTTCATATCAGTTATTATTCGTTCTGTTTACATTGAACCTAGGTCTGTACCACCCAACGATTGGACTCAAATTCACGAATCAACGCTTGAAGCCACTAGGCTATTGTCAAGCAGGACAATCCATAACTTAGAACATGGATCCTTAAGACTAAAGTTCTTTTATCCTGCTTGCCGCAGATTCTGTTGCTACCGCTGCTGCTGTCAAACTTGACTGGTTTCCCCGTGGTTTTTCTCTTATTTTTAACTGCTGCTGATGTTGATTCCTTGGTCTCATATATTTTTATTTATTTATTAATAGTTCCCACATGGTACTTATTTCTGTGCTAGGAGGAAGTCTTCGTAGCCTAGGATATGCACTGATTCCTTCAGAGGTATAACTCCCCAGTGTTCCTTGTCTCGTATTTTCACTTCATTCACACGGTTTAGTGACCACCTTTTCACTCAACAGATGATCAGCCATACCTGATTTCATTTTTTTATATATACTTAACGGCTTTTCGACTTTTTTTGATTTTGGTGGAGCAAAGACCAAAACCTTGTGCAAATAAAAACATTATAATGTAAATTATTAATACCTTCTTGTACACACGTATCATATTCATGTAAAGTTGGCATTGTCATTCAAAATATTGCAAATTTATTTTCTGTCTGTACATCAGAGTGAAGAAAGAAAGAATTTTTATTTGAAAGCCTTAATTTTTAATTCATTTGGATGATATATTACGATTGATAAAATATGTATTTAGATAACCCGATGTAACTGTTGTTCCTTTCATTGGAATGACTAAAGAAAAACAACACTGACATGCGCCTTTTTAAAACATATTTTATTACATTTTTTCAATGCTAAGAGCAACAGTGAATCAATCACATCTTTTCTTATAATTTTATATTTAGTATCATAACTATATAGCTATGGTTAGCATTAATTAAGAAAGATCTCATAATGCTGAAAACAGCATGAAACATATATACGTAAAATATATATATACGTAAAAACCTGGAACCTGCGTTTCCCTTGCTGCTGCTTTTCGATGTAATAGGTTTATGCTTTCCGACAAATAATGATATATATTTTCAACGCATAAGACATTTTACAATGCAAAGTAGATGAGTGAAAAGGCAGAAAGACTGAAAAGACTAGCTTTAAGCTCTCTCTAAAACATGTGATTTCTTTCATTAATATTGTTTATTTTCTTCGACTAATTGCGTATTTTGCATATATTTAATAGAGAACAATCTACTTCCTACTTGTTTTTAAGTTCAGTTGTGTTTCAAACCGTATTACGCATTAGTTGACCCATTCAAGGAGCAAGGGAGTAATTTTTGATAGCGAAAATCTAATTTCCCGTTTGTGGTAGATTTAATAGTGAACTATTCATCATGCAAAAATGCTGCTCATCTCCGGTTGACAGACATGCAACCGGAATGCATCGTGTCCACTTCTGTAGGCGCTTACCAATACTTTTTGCAGATTAGAACAGCGATGATCAAACCCGGATAGCTGATGTGTCATCAGGTGATCCAATAATAACTATCCAATAATGTTAAACTCATTCCATTAAGCCTTGCTTTCAAGATACGTTCGTATCCTATAATGGTAATGTGAGTAAATATGAGGGACGCCAAAAAGTTTGGGGCCTAATCAGCTTCCCAAAATCTGAACATCACTTTCTAAAGTGCATTGTTTGTTTTTTTTAATTTTAAATTGCTAATTTGTAGCATCCTTACGCTTATTTTTTTAAAATTTGTTTCAGATCATTGACTATGTTAACGGAAAGCCTGAATTTTCAAAAGTTGGCCTCTGGTTTGTCATGAAATTCCAATTTCATCGAAAGAAAATTTCAAAGATAATCCATGGGTATATGGTGCCACAAGTGCCAGTCATACGGAATAGTGAAGAAGCGGTGTGCCATCTTCCAGGGTGGTAATTTTGGGACCATACATACAGTATTGTCTGTGTGGTTGTCAAAGGTGACAACTCTTGAAAAGTTCATGAATTTGGCTGCTTGATGTATCTCATTCATGTGAATAACTGGAGACACTAGATACTGAGACATTCAGACACAACTTATTAGGTTTTATAATTCATGAGCAGTTTGATATCAGTATATATTTGTGAAAAATTTGAATGCAGATCAGAAATTATATGGAGAAGACAAATTCAAGTTGATTTTGTCTCTTTTTCATCGATCTAATGAGAATTATTTGGAATGAATTGTCTTCTTCTTTTATGTGCCGTGTCCCTCAAGGATCCATGGCTCAGTGGATAAAGGCGTTAGTGACAGTGACAGGACCCAAAGAGCGTGAGTTCAATACCCGGTTAAGACAGTAGAGAACTTTCAGAGGGAAATTAACAGGAAATAACTGATAACTGACATCCATTAAACATGGCACGTGGAACTAGAACAGTCTACCCCAGTGAGCGAAATAAAGTGTTCAGTTCGACATTCCGAACACCTGAAGAAATTCGGAGCGTACAACGACCGAAGCATTGTAATAAATATGGCGAAAAAGATGAGGACAATAGTCCGAATAATGTAAATAATGTACATAGGAGATTATAGCTTTCCCCTCCCCTCCCTTCATCCCGTGTTGTTCTCAATATGTTTTGTCCTTTTGCTACTTCCACCAGAACTGTTTCTGTCATCGATTTGCTTAAGCCCGCTAGATATGTTACGCATTGCTTTCCCTTGTCTCTCCTTCCCTCTATCCGCCCTGTGATTATCAGATTCTCCAAGCCCTCCTTTCTCATTATGTGTCCCAGAAATTTCAGTTGCCTCTTCCTGATATTAATTATAAGTTTCCTCCTTGTTTGCATACTCTCCAAAACCTCATCATTACTCACATGTTCGGTCCATGGTATCCTTAGCATCCTTCTATAGCACTATATCTCTGTTGCCTCGAGTCTCTTCTTCATCTTCGAGGACACCGTCCAACATTCGCTGCCGTAAAGGATGACAGATATCACTTAGCAGTTCAGCACTCTTTTCTTTGCTAACAACGAAATCATCCTGTTTCGTACTACTCTACCTAGCTTTTGGAATGCGTCTTTGGATTTCGCAATACCGTTTTCTGTCAGAACACTTTCCAGATATTTAAATTTCCGCAACTGTTTGATATTAGTGTCTCCAACCTGTAAATCTTTTTACTGAGGATCATGCATTCTGTCTTCTTGTAGTTTATGCTTACTTCCTTCTTCTTCTCGCTCACCTTCGCTACTTTCTGTAGGAGGTTTTGCAATTTCTTTTCTGTATCTGCTGTCAGCACTTTGTCATCTGTATATCTTATTGTGGCCCCCAATGATGAGTCCTGGTAGGATTTCCAGTTCTCTCAGAATTGCATCGCTGTATAGGTTAAATAAATCTGGTGAGAAGAGTCATCCTTGCTTTACGCTCCTTTCTATTTTTCTATATCTGCTGAACTCATTTTCTATCCGTATGCAGGCTGTTTACTGCCAGTATAGGTTCTTGATTATTTTAATATCTTTCCCAAATATATGAAGATTCCAGAGCAGTCCCAACAGTCTTTGTGGCTTACTTTGTCGAACGACTTTGCTCTTTCTGATAGCCTTCTGAGCATGAATATCGCGTTCCCTGATAACCCGCAATGCTCTTGTCCTATCTCTGGCGCACTATTCATCAAAATACGGATGATGAGTTTTGTTATGTGGCTCATCTTCCGGTATATCACTACTGTTGTAGATTTCATTTATTATTTCTGTAATCTTGTCTATGCCAAAATCATCCTAAGGCTGTCAGCATTTCTGTTACAATTCATTCCGGTCCTGCCACATTGTTTCTCTTCAACCTCCCCAGTGCAGCTTCTACTTCGGTTTTTAGAATTTCAGGCCCGTCGGTAGTTCTGTGTATTGCCGGTCGTTCTCTTTCGAGTTCTCCAATATATTTGTTCCAGCGCTGAAGAATTTTTTCCTTCTCTAATATGAACGTTGCATCCCTTGATTGTATGCAGCCTGTTGATGAGCATGTCTTCTTTCTTCCTGTTAGTTTCCTTATTTATTTATGCATATCCCCTTTGTTGGTAACACTCAATCCCTTTATTTCTGCATCTTCTTTAGCTTTTGCCTGCATTTGTTGCTTATTTTGTTGTGTAAGTTTTCTGTATTTCGTTCAGTATGTTGGAAGAGTTTCTGTCTCATTTGTATCATGTTGGGAATCTCATCAGCCATCCATTCGTTTTTTCTTCTTCATTCATTCTCCTTTGGAATGATATCGTTTGCTGACGAAACTAAAGCCTTCTCTTAGTGCGTCCCCATTTCGAGATTCCATTTCCATTGTCCCTGGTATCTTATTTTCATATATTTTTTCTTTCAGGTACGGCTCACTCAACAGTTTGTTTTATTGATATCTGTATTAGGCTTCTTCAGTTTCTGTAATTTCACTCTTAGTTTACATATAACAAGGCGAAGATCGCTTCCACAGTAGGCACTTGAGTAGGTTTTTCAGTGAACCATTGCATTCCTGAATCTTTTGTTGATAGTTATGTAGTCAAACTATTTTTTAGTTTCTCCTCCTGGGCTCTTCCATGTCCATAATCGTCTCGGATGTTCTTGACTATTACCTGGCCGTGTACAATTGGATCCATTTTTCTCCGCGTTCGTTGCGGGTTCGAATTTTCTGACTATATCCCCTGCCATCTCCCTGCCTACTTTGGCGTTCAGTTCTCCCATGATAATTATAACTTAAACCAAGACGGCACCCTGTTTAAACACGATCGAAGAATGTCCACGCCCCAAACCAATAGAAAAGATCAGTCATGTTTTCTGGTTTTTTTTTTTTTTTCATGCTTAAGTAATGTTTTCATGACTATCTTCAGAAGTGCTAAACAGTTAAAGTGGAATTCTATTCCTACCGATTAAAAAACCTGGCAAAAACAGCGAGAGGGAAACGACTGAATAATGTTCATGTTCTACAAGACAGTGCACATATTCACGGAGCTGGCAATCCTTTTTTAAAGAATTTGTCTATTTGATGTAAAATCCATCCACTTTATTCACTGCATCTTGCTTCGTCAATTTTCTGTTTCCAAGCCTTAAATGGAGTTTGAAAAAGGAAATATTTTCAAGTTATTCAGTTGTGATAGCAGTAGAAAAACATCATTTCAATGACTAAATATCAGAATTTTTAGGAAGAGTTAAAAAAACAAAACCGAAAAATAAACAAATACTCGTAGAAAATGCCAGAGAATGATAAGTTTTCATGAAAAAGATGAAATGTAATACATTGAGATTTTTTCTTCTATTTTGTTGCTGGAAACAATACATTTTTATGCTTTTTAGTTGTTTTTTTTTACAAAAATATCGTAAATAAGAAGGAAAAGAAAAGAATTGTGAGCCTGCTGTGTTCAATTCCCAGCTTAAAAGAGAGGCTGTTCCATAAGACAATTTCGCCTTTCGAACATAGCATCAAGAAATATTTTTAAATTCATATGGGAAATAACATTCTTTTCAAATCTTTTCAGCTTTTATGCAAGTCACTCTGAACACAGGAATGTCTGTAATCTTTATTGATATTTACTTAGCTTAGACTGGCACAAGTCCACAAGGGATCGAACTCATTTCAGTTTTATTGGATGACGAGGCACTCGTGCCTGTAATTTATATGATTCGCACTCCACATACAAAAAAAGGTGTACTTATATTTCGGTTTGGGTGTATGGTCTGTTTCATGAAGAGAGTACACTTGAAAAGAATGTATATTTGATTATTGAACCGGAAATGTATATGAAATATTGCTGTTTCCTAACAGTACAAAAGTGAAACCTGCTATTTAAACTGACAATTTATGATGGCGGTTATCCAAACACTAATGGAAAAATATGAATCAGGAACAAATATCGAAGCAAAATCAATTTTCTACAATGTAGCTGAACAGGTATTGAATTATTGAACTTTTCCTGATGTTAATATCGGCAAGTAATATGGTAACAAATATATCAACATTGTCATATTTATTTAAAAATAATATTTTATTCCGTAGTAAAAAGATTGTTTAAGCTTAAAACAAAACATTGATTGTAAAACCGATTAGATAATATATATTTTCAACATCACATGCTGTCAAGTTTTTGTCACTTAGTAGGCGAATAAGAATGCGAGAAAAAAATGAAAAAACTATATATTTTCTCTCTCCCTCTCTGTCTCTCTCTCTCTCTCTCTTTGTAGATAGAGATTTAAGACAGTCTGTATAAGAAGTGATTCTAATTTCCTTGTATGCAAATAGGTCTTCTCATATTTATGCAGTATCAAGTAGTTATGCAAGCAAACGATCGGAATCATTAAAAATGACTTAAAAATAATTAATTTCTTCCTTAAACTCTAAGCGATTCTATATGAATATGACAAAAAAAATTCACTTCTTATTGCAAAAGATTCTTGAGGATAATCCGTTAAGGACGGCCTTCATTACACGGTTTGACAGGAATGATTGTATTAAGTCAAATAATCGTGCTGAAATACCGTATCTCTGAAGTTTACGAAGGAGGTCGGCATGCCAAACCCTATCAAACGCTTTAGAGATATCTAGAGCCACGGTATGAGCTTCTCCGTTATTGGGAAGTGCTTGGTAATCAAATTAAGTTATGGCCTTGAGCACATCAGCTGTAGATCGGGCAAAGCGGAAGCCATATTGGATGAAACAATGTCAATTTTGAATAATTTTATTATTAGCTGAAACAATATTAATTTTTACTAATATTTATTTCAGTAGCTTTTTAATGTAGATTCTCAGATTGTCATTCTGCGACTGTTGTCATAGAGCTTCATCTGATAATAAATAAATTCAAAACGAAAGTTGATATTTGTCTGTAATATCTAAACTGAAAATATTGATCTTATCATTTTATGGGAAAATCAAATAAATCATCCTAAGTATCAGACTAAAATTTTTTGTTAATCGATATTTTTACGATATTGCTACGATGCCATTATTGTTTCTCTGTTTCAGATAGGTTAAATACTGAGTTATTGAGCGTACAAAATGCTTGAAATATCACAGGAAAAAACTCGAGAGTTGATAATATCTTGTATCATTATCTTTCAAAATTACTAATATTATTATTTTAATGGTAGTGATCATAACATATCCCAGACACTTGTTTAGTAAAGCTACAAAGAAAAGTAAACGCGTATCATTTTTTTTCAGTCTTTCAGTTCGTATTAAATTTTCAAATCATTTCTTGATTTAATCACAACCTTATTTTACTTAATAGAGATATGTGAACTGAATTTCACACTATGAGCATAACACGCTGTACCAATTTATTTCTTCACTAAATATTCTTCAGCTGAGAAAAATACATATAACTTAAAGTTGTGCCGATTGAAAAGAAAGTGTCACTTGACAAAATAATGTTGCCGAGAAGATAAGTTCCATAGTGTGGATATAAAAAAAGGACGTAATTTCAGTTAGGTCCCTTGTTTTCTATTTTTATACTAGTACTGAAATCAGTATAATGTCCATAAAAAATGAATAAATGTAAAACAATCAAATTTCCTTATTTGTAAAATGTCTTTATTGCTAGGTTGTCAGTGAGAAATGCTCATATCCTCTTTAAAAGGCAAAGAACCGTTAACACGTTCATTAACATTTATGGATTTTGATACATATTCAATAAGAATTCAACCACCGTCAATGTAAAACAGAGGCAATCTGCAGTCTTGAATAAACAATTAGAACTACTACCATCAGAGTCATAAACACCCGTACACACATGTACGTGCCCACACACACACACACAACATACAGAATTTACCGCCTTCAAAGAAAATCAATTTCATAAAACAAAACAAAAAGGAAAAAACATTTATTTATAATTGTTAGAAACTCTCAGAAAGCTGCCTTGATATATATATGGTTAGTTCACTACAGGTTCAAATGGGGAAAATGCAAGAGAGAAAACTTATATTGCACTAGTTTTCCAATTAGTGGAAAGCGTGTCTACCGTGAGAATCAGCATTCGCAATCCTGGTTTTAATTTGATTCGAAAAACAAATCCTGTCATCAACGGAAGCTATGGAACTACTTTAATCAAATTAACTCCAACAAAAGTGTTTTTATTAATTATTTATGATTGTATTGAATCTGTGAGTCTGTAAATTATTTTTATATTTAAAAAATATATCGCAAAAAATGGACGGGAAATCTTATTTGATATAATCAACTTGCAATAACTTGCATTTCTATAATTGCTTGAATAAGTTATTTAGTGTTTATTTAGTTGTGATCAAAACTCACATAAAACCTGATTTCGAGTTTTGTCTTAAAAGTCTTTTATTTTCTTTGGAATCTAATTTGACAGCTTTTACAAAATTGTCTTTCTGTACAAGATCAATTGATCTTCCATCATCTACTCTCTGTTTTTCTGCTTTCTTTTGCACACATAAACAAGTAATCAATAAATTTAATTTTCTGGTTGAGATATGATATGCATATATCTAATCCTAAAAATATTTTGATCTATCAAATTATCATTATCATTAAAACAACTTTCCTGTTTAAGAGCGAGATGATAAATAAAGTAAAATGCAGTATTACGGTCCACTGTTAAAACCTACTTAACGTTTACATTTCTTTTTCATTGGATTTCTACAATGTTCCGTTCATTTCAGTTTACGAGTAGCATCTAAAGTAGGTACCTCCAAAAATTCGGTATACCTAAAGTTTAAATGTATTTTCATAAATGAAAAATCTTTCTTGAAATTTTCTTTTTAGCTTCAATTGAAATCCATATGATTAAATTTTCTAATTCTAGAAAGCAAAATACTGTGGTGCATTTCAAATAGAAATTAGAATGACTTATTCGATCATTTTTTTTTTCAGAAAAAACAATCGAAACTGCCATTTCTAATTTTTTGGACAGATTGTAAACAAACTTAATTCTCGGTTTTAAAAATCTTGCAAAAATAAAATATTTCTTTCTGAAACCTTATTTGCATAAAATTATCAAATTTAAAGTTAAAATAATCTATTATGAAACAAATATTACTTACTTATAGCATAAACTTTTCTATACAAGCATTTCTTGACCCCGGGGTCTTGTTATTCTCACGTCTCCATCGATATAGTGACGGCCGATGGTGCCAACAAGTTCAGTATGGTGGACCAGAATTGACATAAATTTACGAATTCTAAGTAAAAACCATTCGTTTTTATTTTTTAACTACCAGGTAATTTTAAAAAAATAACAAAATACTTTAAGCAATTATCTAATATTTATTAAATTTTTTAGCTACTTAACGTTGCGACTGAAGATGCTTTCTGAAAATATAATAAAATTTAGAATACTATTAAGAACATTTCATAAATTATTGAGTTACCTCTAATTTTTTAATCCTTTCTATCATGTTCGAATTTTTTTTTGTGGTGTACATATTTTATTTTATTTTTTTCAAATCAGAATAATTTAACTTTAAATTTGCTAAATTTCCTCAGAAAAAATATATTGTATTTTATATTTTTTTTAAAAACGAGAATTAACTTTTTACAAAAACTGGCAAAATGTTTACTGATTTTTTACTGACAAAAAATATAAAACATTCTAGTCAATATATAATTTCTGTCTGGAATACAACACAATATGTTGCTTACTGGAAATTTAGCATTCAATTAAAGCTAAAATGAAAACTTCAAGAAAGCTTTTTCATTTTTGTTTTTTAAATTTATTTTTAGAACTTAGGTATCGCGAATTATTGGAGGTACCTACCAGAATTAAAAATAAAATGAGTAAAAATACTAATTTCAAATGTAAATGAAATAAAGTATAAAAATAATTAAACTAAACATTAAGTTTAAAATGAAATAAAGTATTACTTTTGAAACGTTTATTTATTAAAATATAATTCACGAAAAAGAATAAAGAAACTTAAAAAAAAATAAAAAAAAATAAATAAAAAATTATTTTTCTTAACTAAGTAAAACTAAAAGGGTTATGAGCGCAAGAGGGACAACCCTTAAAAATCATGAACTTCTAACAATTATGATGCATATGAAACACCATACTTAAAAAAAGAACATATAGACACATAAAAAATGATTTTTAATTATTGTAAAAACTTTTGACGGGATGATTTGTATTAAGCTTTTCAATTTTCGCTCAGTAAATACAGTTTTAAAAATAATAGCCTAACTTTATCCATGTTTGGAAAAATTTAAAAAAACATTCTTCAAACTTTATAATTAAAAAAGAAAAATTTAAACAATTCTTGCAAAAATTCATTATTCATCGAAAAAAGATTTTTTCTTCAAATTTGTGTCCTTAACATATATTTTTTTTATAGAAGTACTTAAAAGCTTATCTAATTAAATAATTATATAGTTTTATTGCAATTTTTATTTTACGATTTGGAGCAGATTTTAGAAAAGTAGGTAGTAGTTAGAAAAAAATTGGTGATTTACATTCTCCAAGGTGTCTTTCTTTTAGCTAATAAAAAACATTTTGTTGGCGATTTGAAATTCTAGAAAATTTTATGAAAGTAAGTAGGGGAAACTGATGTAAAAAAATATTTTTACCAAATTTACTAAAAATAATGATTTCAAAAATAAATTCATTCATTTGTGAATAAGTCCTGAAAGTTTCATTAAAATCCGACTGTTATTTAATTTTTGCAAGAATTTAAAATTAATGTGTTATGGTATCGAAAACGGCCGCGCGAAAATGTCCATTACCAGCTGTTACACCGTTGACAAAAAAAAAAAAAAAATAAAAAGAAAAGATTTTTAACACAAATTTGGAACGTGTGAAGGAGTAAAACATTTTAAAATAAATTAAGAAAATGCTTTGGTCTTTCAACTTAATAATAAACATTTCGACGATAAAACTTTGTTTTTACTAAGTTTGGGGCCTTTTTTCATCATGGCATACTCTTTTTTCAGTGAATTATTGGAGGTACCTAATCTAAAGTCTATCATGTTAGTCTTATGTTAGTGTATTTAACTTCTTGTAGACGTTTTATCAAGAGTAAACCATCCTTCTTTGAATATATTGTTAAATAAACAAAAGAAATAATTGACAAAGCAAAGTTAAACGTGAAACTAGATATAATCATATATAGGTGTATTAGGATGATCAGCATAGACAGTTTATTCTAAATAGTGCTATTTCAACTTGCCTATACATGCAATTTCTCATTAAATAGGAACATTAACCTATTTTCTTACAAAAAGATAACATTGTTAAGTTTTATTAACAATAGGGTCCTCTGTTTTGTTTATTTCTATATTTGGGTCGCAAATTAGATATTCTGAGCATAATCCTCTTACTCCCTTCGTATCTGGACACATGCAGACGATAAATGATGTTTGTAGTGTTAAGTGAGAAGTTTTCTCGTTTTGACATCCATTCGCTTTTTTTTCTCGTTTTGACATCCATTGGACCATAGCTGACATTAGTCAGCTATGGTCCAATTAAGCATGTTGAAACTGTATTGCATCACAGGGACAGCCAAGGTGTTTATGGCTAATAATATATATATATATATATATATATATATATATATATATATATATATATATATTATTTCAGTTAGATGGTGTCATTTCATAAGCACCTATTATTTATTTCGTTTGTATATAATTGCATCAATTTGTAATGATATAAATATGTGCTATTTAGACATATATGATTATACTGAAAACACTGTAGAAGAATATATGACACACAAATAAGACCACTCGCATCTGTCAATTGGTAAAGAGGTTTGGATTTCTTTCACGCATAATGAATTATTCCCAAGTTGGTTACTTACCACGAGAGATTATCTCACAAGGTACTTGTCGATGGCACTCCTGTTGTGTAAATGATTCCGCAATGTATTTCATTGTCTGCTGAATATGACACTCATACCCCAGAGCAAAATCTGTAGTATACTTTATTTTCTTTAAGTGAAAGAAATCTATTTATTAAATACATTAGCGAATTTTCCCGCATTCTAGTTTATTAATAGTTTGACATATGTATCAAAACATCGTTTAGTCTTCTGTGTCGCTATATTCAAATCCGACTGCATATAAATACGGCGTTTTGTGTGAACAACGAGATCGTATTGATCTTTTTAAGAGCCTAAAATAAGAAATAAAATGAAAGTTGTAAAACCAAGATGTCATTCTCACCAGAGATTAGGATAATAACAATCTGTTCCAAAAATGTTATGTTCAGCAGAAATTTCCAATAAAATCGCTTATGAATATTTCCTCACTTTTATACGAAATACATTTTCCGGCTTCATTAACAAGCTTCCGGCTTCATTAACAAGCTTCCGGCTTCATTAACAAGCGAGACCAAATTTGTTGAATCGTCACAAATTATTTTGATGAAAGTTGCAGTTACAAAATAAAATGCATTTTTGCTAAGACTCAGGTAAATAACACAGCATTTTTTTTTAAAGAGATTATTACATTTTGCATCGATCAATGATTGATGATGTTGAAAACAGAAGTTAAACTTCAAATTGAATTTTATTCAGAGCAAATAGATAAACTTTCTTTTTGTTACTACCAACTCTACAATTGTTGCTATGATGTGTACAAAAGTGCGATGATGCTACAATTCAAAAGAGTGATTACTTTATAGTTAAGGTGATATTTTTAGGGAACTTACTTCTGAAAATTAACCCTATACTTATTTATTACAGAAAAATAGAAAAAGGAGTAAGTATCTTAAGCATAAGAGAAGAAAACTTTACTGGTGGAAACACTTCTCTGAAATTTGATGCTGGTTATCAAGATTGGCATTTAGGTTAGGGTTTAGGTTTGGCGCACACAGTACTTGCCTAGAAAAAGAAAAGAAAATTAAAACAAGCAGCAGCATAGAAGAAAAAATAAAGTCAGGATAATAATAATAATAATAATAATAATAATAATAATAATAATAATAATAATAATAGAGGCAATGCCATCTCCAACTGTCTGAATATCCGACGTGGAATCTTTGAAGGAGACTCTCTGTCAGCCCTTCTGTTATGTTTGTCCTTAATCTATATTACGAATGAACTAAACAGCAGTAGCTAAACAAAAAATATTCAATGACCTACTCTACATGGACGATCTCAAACTCTTTACCAAAAATGACAATGAGTTGAAGTGTCTCTTGGATATTATAAAATGTTTCAGTGACGACATAAGTATGGACTGCGGATTAGATAAATGTGTAAAAGAAACATTCAAGGAAGGGAGAATTACAGAAACACCCTCACTGGAATTAGACTTTGACACAAAGATTTAGGAACTGGAACAAGATGAAGTCTATAAGTACCTTGGAATTAGCGAAGGAGATCGTATACAACTTACGCAAATGAAGGAGAAGGTTAAGAAAGGAGAACTACAGGCGTGAGCGTCTGGCACTGAATACCGAGCTGAATTCAAAAAAAAAGCAGAATATCAGCCATAAACACCTTGGCTGTCCCTATGGCGCAATACAGCTTTAATATCCTTAACTTGACCATAGTTAACATTAAGCGAATAGACGCCAAAACGAGAAAGCTTCTCACTTGCTACTGCATGCATCATGCCAAAGCTAATGTTGATCGTCTGTATGTGCACAGATCCGGAGGCAGAGGATTAGTTCAACTAAAACTGTCCTACAAAACTACAACAATTGGCCTTCAGAGATACATAGAAAATACAGAAGACTAGATGGATAGCATGTGTCAAAGAGCATGAAAGCAGTAAGCGTCTTTATTCCGTAATAAAGGAAACCAACAAGTTCAAAATGGAGTTTCAAATGGATGCAGAAATACAAGTAAATCACAACATACCAACTGAAGATGCAAAATACTTAAAAAAAAGCAAAAACAAATGCATCTGACCAGATATAGAAACGATGGCAAGATAAACCTCTACATGGTCAATACCCTGCCCGTACCAAACAAGCTGATGTAGACAAAACCCTGTACTCATCAGTGGTTACGTAATGCAGTGTTAAAAGCTGAAACTGAAAAGCTTTATCTTTTTGTTTCACAGGACCCAATGCTTGTTAACTAGAAATTATCAAGCATATATACTAAAATATTTTGTTAGACTAAAATGCAGATTCTGTGATAAATATCCAGAAACAATTGATCATCTTGTATCAAGTTGCATGGTATTGGCACACACTGAATATAAAACCCGGCATGACAGAGTTGGCCAATATCTTCACTGGAAAATCTGCAACTTCTACGGAAAGGAAACTAAAAGAAATTGGTATGAACACCACCCACAGGCGGTTACGGCGATAGGAACTGTAACAATTTTATGGGACTACATAATACACACAGACAGAACAATCATAGCTATCCTCCCAGGCATTATTACTAGAGATTGCTCACAATAACGGTGCCTCCTCATTGATATGGCAGTTCCTGAAGACTGCAATGTATCTTTGAAGATCTTCAAAAAGCTATCAAATACAAGGACCTTGAAATCGAAATCTCAAAAGTGTGGCACATGGGAACATCAACAATCCCTGTTGTAGTTGGAGCCCTCGGATTGATTGGAAAAGTTTCCAGTAGACACATTGAATGGATTCCTGGAAACCCATGCCTTAAAGAAATACAAAAAATTGTTCTCGTGAGTACAGTCCACACCTTACAAAGGGCTTTATCTATGTAAAATATGTGTGTGTTTTTATTTTTTTAATTGGTCAGTGGAAAATATCATGATGCTATTAATGACCTTAGATCTCTGGGCGGGATCCGGAAAGAAATGTGTACACACCAGAAATCAAAGGAAATAATAATAATAATAATAATAATAATAATAATAATAATAACATCAGAAACAACAACAACAATAATAAATGACTTACATTTCAAATATTTTTCAGGTCATATTATCTCCATTAATGTCTGGGTGGCCTTTAAAGGCAGGAAATCAGAGACAATCAGCTGATATAAGCAAAAGTATAAAAAAAAGTCATTCTGTCTCAATACCAATTTTACTCTACTCTGCATAGGCTGATACGTTTGCATCGTATACAAAAAATTCCCCATATATTTTATTTTGACACGAGGAATACAAAACAAATTTTAATATTTTGGTTAAATTTTTGAAAGTTGGGATCAAATACAGATCAAATATGGAGCGGAATACGACAGAATGCTGATAAAGAACAAATAGGAAACGTATATCTATCTATCTATCTATCTATCATGTTTGACTTTTATCAAAGCTTCATCAGAGAATGAGATATTGAGAAAAAGAAGAAAATATAATATTTCTACTTTGGCGTTATTTAATTTTCATTAGTTAATCATATTTCACGTGCATTTGATTTGTTAAATAAACGCTAGTTTAATTTGTGGCGTTTCTAATTCAAGGAGAGACGGCACGACTATTCGAAGTTTCAAGAAATCAACGGATTCCAAGTCTAAGTGAAAAACTGCAAATATTGCTATTGCAAATAGTGCTAGATGCTATCACTAGCAATTCTAACAACGCAAAATTCACAATCTTACCCTCTAACACTCTATAAAACTTGTAAATAAATTAGTTATCCTAATACTACTATCTTTACCACCACGCCCAAGACAATCCGAGATATAATTAGAAAGAAAAATACATTCAACGCCAAATCAGATGCCGCTATTTAAATAATAAAAGGATTACAATTTAAAAGCATTTATGTCGGAGAGACATCACGAGAGCTAAAAGTTCGTATCTACGATCACAATAGAGATTTACGTTTAGACAATCATTCAAACTCTCTCGAAATACACAGAGTATGAAAGCGATGGGGAGTTAGAGAGTTAGTGTATGGTGAGTGTCAGTCTTACGCTTCAAAGTTTCATGATCTGAACATCACTTGAGGAGTGAAATTGGCATTCACTATGTAATACTGATTCCTACACTCAAACTGTCTATATCTATAAACGCCTTGTTTCTGATATTGAGCACTCTTCCCACATAAATTTTAAAGAACAGACACACACACGTCATTGATAAGAGAAAATCTTTCTTTTGGTCATGCCTAGTCCTTGATGCTAAATTCTGAAAATATTTATTCATTAATATTTTTCAACAGCTTAGGATAAATCTATTATGTTAATAATATATTATTGTTAATATATTAATAAAAAACAATGTTAAATATGCCTCTTAGCTTTGTGGTATTGTACTATTTTTAACAATCTTTCTCTAATGTTGATGGCTAATATATTTGTTTAATTAATCTCACATTTAAAGAGAATTTTAAATGGGTCAATATTGAAAAGTAATTAAATCCTGATGGATATGACAACAGAAGATTGCGTGAAGGTATTTTTATAAACTGACTTTTACTGTTTTCTCAAATGTAAATGACACAGAAATAACATCCTACCATTCCCTGTTAAAATATCATCGATTAATCTGTTGAAATAAATTGTAAAAAAAAGAAAATAGTGAATATACAGGGTGTTTAAAAAAGAATACACCAAAAATCATTACGCTGTTTTTTCAGGTCTATAGCATTGTAGTGGACTGAATCAGTGGTTATTTGATAGAGTAGTTATCAAAGTTTATTGGGTGTCAGTTTCATCGCTGTCGTTAGTATAACTTCCGGTGCAGCTGAATTGTGGGAAGACAGACCTATTTCGAAATGCTCCAAAACTGGCTATTCACTTTACTGCAAGTAGATTCGAATGACTTCATTTTTCAGCAAGATGGAGCACCGCCCCATTGGCATCTCGGGGTTAGAGCTTATCTGAATGAAAACGTGCCTCAGCGATTGATTGGGAGGAGAGGTGCTAAAGACCTTGCTCTCTGTGCTTGGCCTGCCAGATCCCCGGACCTCACTGTGTGTGACTTTTTCTTGTGGGGTTATGTTAAAGACCAAGTTTATGTTCCAGCACTTCCAGCAAGTATCGATGACTTGAAAGATCGAATAACAGCTGCAATCAACACGGAGGACCGTGATATGCTGAGGCGCGTTTGGGAGGAATTCTCATATCGGCTTTATGTTGTCCGCGCTGCCGGTGGTGGCCACATTGAGCACTTATAAAACATGAAATGAAACTTGAATGTATATATAACACATGTGTTCATGCTAGAGGTTTGTAATTTTTTTCGTTTTTGACACATCACGTGATGATTTTGGCGTATTCTTTTTGAAACACCTTGTATATAATTCAAATTATAATTTAGGACAATATTATTTAGATTAAAAGGAAAATACAGAATTAGATTAAAGAATAATTTTATAATACAATTTTTATTGAAGCATCTATTTTAATATTATTTTCTTTAACCAGAAAAGGTGATATACTATTTAAAAATATATCTTTTTGATTAATTGAACAGACTTTAAAATTTTCTAAATTTTACTGACAGAATTTTTTACGATCATAAATAAGTTCTCATGTTTAATCCAACCTGTCTTTATAAAGCTTAAATTCCTTAAGATTTTTTCAAAGTGGACATACTTGACGGATTTTTTAAAATTACAAGATTTTAGAATTAAAGTCTTCCTCTCACGGAGAAAACTATTCTTTAAACTTCATGGATCATGTCTAATGATCGATATGATCAAAGATGTGCAAAATATGTAATTGGATAACCGAACTCGCAAAGAAAACTTGAATCATTAAATAAAGATCGATTATATCATTTCATTTGTCATTTAATCGAATTTTTTCCATTCTGAGCAATTCACACGCAATTCTGGAACCTGTAATGAGCTGAATTTGATTTCATTATCTTTCATTTTCCCTATCTGCTATGATCAATTTCAATGACAAAAAGTATTTCGGAGTAACATTCTTCTAAATCTAGATGAGTAAAGAATAACTAAGCTAATTTATATGGCAATAGAGATCACATACCCTTACCTATTATTAGTCATACTATTTATTGTTTTCTTTCAAATAACTTTATAAATATGTTTCGATTCAAACAATAGATTTAGGACAAATATCAGAAAACATAAAACCTGTTCAATATAAGTTTATTTTTCGTATATACACTTACATGTTATTTTTATGGCTTTAATCTTGGCGAATCTATTTATTTTTCAGATCTCTATGCATTCATGTATCTGTTCGGTTAGCCTGACTGTTTTATACTTGTTTTTCAATACTGACTGTTTTATACTTGTTTTTCAATACTGACTGTTTTATACTTTCTTTAGCTATGTCCTTTCGATTACAAAACTACAAAACCTGATTTGGAATTTAAAAATTCTTTAGTAAATGGTTTGTATAACAAAGGCAACTACTAAACATATAAATCAAAGCTGCTATTAATCTTATTACTTTTACAGATATTTGTATTTTATAACTTAAGGTAATTTATTCTAAGGTAATGATATTTTTTATATTTTTGAGTGAAAAGAATATCTGTAAAACATTAATGTTAAGAAGGTTTTTTTCACTGAACTGCTCAAGTCCATGATACTTAAGAAATATGAAATATACCTTTCTCATAATTCTGCAGTGATGTGATTTTTTGAACGGCAGATCTTAGTTGATTTTGAGCAAATTTCTTAAGTATCATTAGTTCCAACTTTTTGCTATTTTTTACAGAAAAGAATAAGGGAAAATTTAAATTACATTATGACTATTGAGTAAATTCACGAGAAATTTTACATGTTGATATACAGGGTGCGATGAGTAAATCGTCGCGATTTTATATATTTAATTTCACGCATGCACGTTGTTTCTTTTTGATTTTGTCTACTGCACAGTACATTAGGGTCAGTTGGAGACCATCTTTCAGAAAAAGAGCACCATATCGCAACCACTCTGCCAGAATTTTGGAAATGGCATGCTGTACTGATTGGCATTCAAACCGGAAGCTCCAATATGAACATTTCAGAGTGTTTGGATGACAATTTGAGGGCAGTGCAAAGGATTCAGAAAGAGGTGGATGAGTCTAATGGTGATTATGAAGATATGGCAGCTCGGAAAAATCACTCTGATCGTTCTGATAAGAAAAGAACTCGAGAAATTTGTTGACACGGAGGTCTACATCAAGTGCCTTGATGAGGTAGTACTGCCCTGGGTCTAGAGGGTGGCTGCTGGCAACAGGACTCTGCACCATGACACACAAGCAGGAGAACCTAGTCATGGCTGCCAGACAATTTCCGTAACCATATCATACCTTACATCTGGTCACCTAACTTCTCAGACTGCAACCCCCTTGATTATTATGTGTGACGTGCAGTTGAGCGAGAGACCAACAAAACTCTTTGTAACACCAAAGATGAACTGAAGGCAAGGATTATGGCAGCATTCACCAACTTAAACAAGGAGACCGTCCAGAAGAGATGCGGGAGATTCCGAAATCGTCTGGAGGCCGTGCTTGAAACTAATGGTGATTGTATTTTAAGATATTTTTGTAAGATTTTGGTAAATATATCTGTTAAAATGAGATATCAGCGTTATTTTCATTTTTACGTAATTTAGACGATAATTTATCGAACCTGTATTCATCAAAAATAGGTTACCAAATTGAAATAACTTAGGATTTACTGGGTCAATTTATTTTTTTAAAAACAATCAGAAATTTAAAATGTCCAACTTCTGAAAAAGATATTTAACCAATTTGCATTTATATACACATTTCATTCAATGCGAAAAAGGTGATTCGGATTTCTAGATTAATTTTTAAAAAATGCTTGAAGTTTACAAAGCCTAATTTATTTCCATATGTACAAATTACGAGCTCTAATTTATGTATAGACCTATGAGATATGATTCATTTTACATCTGAGGTTTTAAGCATTCCATTTGCAAAACACTTATTTATCACTTTTTCCAAGTGTTGTTTTTTGTTTCGATCAAATAAAAAGACAGTGTATTTAGCCTCATAAATGTATGAAGAAAATTCTATGTTAAACTTTTAATAATTCTCCGAAATTTAACTGGCGATGAAAACAATTTTCGGAAGAACATTGTATTCAGAAACAGAAATTTTAAAGTCTATGTATTTAAAATGACAACCTTTCCGATGATACAACAAATTCAATCCCACGAACTCACTTAAAAATAGCAAAGTTCTACAGAGAGATATCATTTAAGTTCTTCATGAAAAAAACTGAATAAGGAGACAAAGATCTAAATTGAAGAATAAATTCATAAAGTTTTCGAAATATTTAAAAAATGGAGCCAATAAATTTCAGTTCGGCTTATAAATATTAGAATTATTCTATGCTGGATTCTATCAGATTCATTTGAGGATTTACCCTTTTTTTCTGATTGTGATTCAATTAATTTAGTTTTACATTTGTAACAAGATGGCCTCCAGGAAGTTTTTAAAAAGCATATTGTCAAAAAGGACTGTATTTAAAAACGGGGAACACTATAGATTGCTGGAATGAAGTTCAATGTAGTATAAAGAAGATTAATAAAAAAATAATAGAACGTAATAAGGGTATGAATCACACAGTTATGTGCCACGCATGATACACGCTTAGACAAGGCAGATTTTTCTCATAAAAAGATTTGTTATTATTATCATCATCATTATATTTCAATTGCTGCTATGGTCACACTATCTACCAAGTCTATGGGAAAACCTAAGGCAGGTAGTGGTGTGCTGTTATGGCTACATTTCATGATTATTTTTTCCAACTTCGATAACATCACTAGCGTTACATAGACAAAGTTCTTCTTAACGTGTGTCAGCTGTACTATGAAATTTTTGCATTTCTCTTAAGTTAGGATTTTCAAGGATTTTTTCAATGTGTTTTTGTATTCCTTTTTTTAGTTTCCAAGCGAACCTACAATTGAATGGAAATATCCTTGTTTTTAATTTCCACATGCCTTGATACTTCGATAGTTTTTTCAATTTTTGGGTTGCTATATTACAGTACGCTGGGCAAGCCAGTAGTAGGTAAGTTTTTCTTTTCAGTTTTTGACAATTATGTCCAGTCAATTTGCTTCAATCTTCATGTCTGTAAAGATGTGGCAATCCCATAGAATTGTGATGTCTTCTATTTCTGTAACCGTACTGGGTGATGTTCATACCAGTGTTTGTTAGCATCTTTTCCAAAGTGTTTGCACATTTTCCAGTGTAAGTACTGCCTCACTCTATCATTACGATTTTTATATTCATTTGGCGTAAGTACAGAACATTCTGAGATTAGATGGTCTATGCTTTCCAGATATTTGTTACAGAACCTGCATTTTGGATTCACACTATTATGTATGATATTTGCCCGAAAGTTTCTAGTGAAAAAGACTCTGATTATGCGCCGCAACAGTAAAGCTTTCTGTTTCAGTATTTAATCCAGGTGCTCCTAACCATCGATTATCAACATCGGCTTTATTGGCCTCGTTCTGGATATTGGCCATGCAGAGATTTGTCTTGCCAAGGTTGCTTCATCTGTTCAAGAGCTTTATCATTGATTTTCTTTTCCATAATTGTTGCTGAAACAGTTGATTCTTGGGTTTTGCTTTGGTTTTCTACAGAATCTAATAGATGTAAATTTCTTTTAGTAAGCTAATAGTTGTTATCATGTATGACAATTCAAGCTGAATAAGACCTTTTCCACCTTCTTTACGGGGCATATATAGACGGTCTACATTAGCCTTTGGACGATACATATTATGCTTAGAAAGAAGATTTCTTCCCTTAGAATCCCGTCGTTTGATATTATTTAGAGTCCAGTTTAAGATGTTGAAACTATATTGAAAAATCTATTAATAGCCATAATTCTGTTTTGAGAATTCAATTCAGTTCTTGATATCAATCGCACCTTTCTGTAGTACTATTTTCGCACAATTTCTTTTTTATGGTGAATTCCTTCATTCTCATTTACACCGAGATACTTATAAGCTTCTTCTTGCTCTAAATCTTTGATTGTTACCCAAGGGTCTAGGGTAATAGAGGAGGTTTGTTGTAGTGATCCTCGCAAAATTGTAGCTTTATCACATTTATCCAAACTGAATTCCATTCCAATGTCATCAGTGAAACATTTTACTTTTTTCAGAAGACCTTCCAGTTCACTGTCATTTCTAGCAGACAACTTTAAGTCATTTATGTAAAATAGAGGGCTTATTTTCTTTTGAGATATAGCCATATTTTGTCCTGTTAAATTCGCTGGTTAATGCTATTAGGGATATACAAAATACTGAGGGAGACAAAAACTCACCTTGAAATATTCCTGTCTCTCTCTATATATCTATTTGAAAGTAGTGGAAAGGCATGTAATTGCTATGTTGATCTTGGGTAGAAGGAGTTAATTCCTTTGCTTACCCATAGCAGAATTTTAGTAGTATGATTGACCATTTCTTGAATTTCTTTCGCTAGTTTTTGTGTTCTGTATTTAGATAATAGAGCCAAAAGTTATGAATTTTTATCTTTCCTGGAGACTTCTAGTTGTGTATTTGATCGGAGACTTCTAGTTTTGTGTTTTTTCAGTTCCAATTCAACATACTCTCCTGAGATTCCCGCCCATGCTTGTTCTGGTTTATTTTTTATCCGTTCTAACTTCACAGTGATTGGTGTGTACCTCAATTTCTTCATTATGATCTGTGGTTTGTATGATGTTCGTACTTTTTATGTCCATTTCTGGTTCCCTTTCATTTTCTGGTTGCAGTTCTTTTTATTTCTTTAATTTCAGCATCTGTCAATCGGTTATATCGTCATGATATACCTTCTTACACTGGCTAATTTATTATTGTTAATGTACTTTCTAATTGCTTCCCAACATTTTCTCGCCGAATGTCATATTTTTGGCGAGTGATACTTTTCTGAGTTTTGTGCAACGCTTCATAGAATTCATAATGGGTTTCTGCCCACCTCACGAGACCATTTTACCTTTTCTTTTTTTAAATGAATGGTTATGGGCCTAGTTGGAGGATTCTCAGGAACCATCCATTGGGATTATTACCCAGTTGTGAAGACCTGAAGATTCATTATTTGGGTAGGAGTTTGTTCCTATGTCAGATTTTTTTTCTTTTTTGGTTTGACTTTTAGTTCTCATATTGTTCCCACAAGTGACTCACGAGTCCAAAAGTCCACCCAAAGTCACCCGGCTCATTAGGCATGATCTTTTACAGACTGGGTTTCGAAGCCTACAGGGGATCGCTCGCAACCTCATAACGCAGCAGCCACTCACTCCTCGGCACGATTAACACAATGAGTTTCCGGGTTGTTGATCTGAGTTTTCCTTCTCTAAAAAAAAAAAAAAAAAAAATTAACCATACTAAATATAAGTCGCAATGACCACTACCATATGAAAGGTCAAGTGGACATACATTAGGGATTATCACGATAAAAAATATTATTATTATTATTATTGTTATTGTTGTCATTTTATTTCCTTAAGACCAAAGAAAGCTAAAAAGATATACATATTCTTTATATTAATGATATAATTGGAAAATTATATTGATAATGCATTTGTAATGAGCGGAGAGTTCTGGAAAGCACGTTTTTTTGCATTCCATAAGTTAATCTAGAATTTTATTGAGAATTTTATCCGACACATTTCCTGATCATGCCGATTGCACCAACAATGTCGGGAATAACATGTGATTTTAAGTATTTTCGATTTCAAAGTCTTTATATTAATTTGCTAAAGAACTTTTACTAATAAATTTCGATCACATGGAAAACTCAATATCAATTTTCTTTTCTGATCATTGGTAATTACTTTAATGCTTCTGTCAGTATTTACAACAAATTCATAAAAGCATTGAACCGTTTTCGCCTTGGGTCACAGGTTCTGGGTGATGTTCGTATAACATATTTACTCAAGGTATTTTTGCTGTACGTGTCAGTCCTCTAATGTTGATATGGATCTATAATGTTCTGTCTTAGTTTATATGTAAGGCAGTTAAAACAAAGAAAACAGAAACAAGTAAATCTCTTTTTTTCACATATACGTCGCAAAAGAGGTATTTTGATCCAGTACTGTTTTTCAAAATAATTCCTTGGTAATTGCAGGTTAATATCCTTTCTTCCTATGGTACTAAATTACTATTATTAGTATTATTATTATTATTATTATTTAGATTTCTGTTATATAAACATTTCCTTCCGGGTGACAACCCTAGACCTAAGTTCAGAAATGTCTTCATGACAGTTTTCCCGGATAAAAGAAAACCCTAATATCACAAACATTTTAGATAGATAAAGCTTTTCGTAATTTTTGAGCGGTACTAGTGAGTACAATTTTTGCATTTCTTTAAGAAATTGGTTATCAGGAATCACTTCAATGATTCTATCGGATCCTTTTCCAATCAATCCGAAGTTTTCAAATACAACTGGAATTATTGATGTCCTCATGTGCAATATTTATTTATATTAGTTTATATTTCATCTTCTTGCCTTATTTTTGTTTAGATTATGTCTGATGGTACTTTGTCTTATATTTAGTTTTATCTTATCTATTCCTGTATTTGAGAGCCTTTTATTTCGCATGATGTCCTTACGGACATTCGTGAGCATATTTGGGTCGAGATAGAGTCTTATTTTATTTACTACTATCTCTCTCCATATTTGGTATTTCTGATCCGTGATGTTCTTTTGTAGATTTTCGAGTGCAGTGAAAAAGATTCAATGATTCTTCGCGATTCCATTTCGTTTGCTTTTTTTATTAACTGATTTAACATTAAGTCATCAGATCTAATGTTAGAATTAATCAGATTTTGGTGACCACGGCTATTCTCCGCCGGATAACACCCCGATATTTCTATATCACAGGGAGTTTTATTTATGCATTTATTATTATTATTTCTGGCATTATTATTTTTTATTTCCTTTGATTTCTGGCGTATACACATTTCTTTCTGGGTCTCGCCCAGAAACCTAAGGTTAGAAATGGCATCATGACACTTTCCACTGACAAAACAAAAAAATATTTTACATAGATAAAGCCCTTCCTAAAGTGCAGGCTGTACTTGTGGGAACAATTCTTTGTATTTCTTTGAGGCATGGACTTCCAGGAATCCCTTCAATTAGTCTACTGGAATCTTTTCCAACCAATCCTAGGGCTCCAACTACAATAGGGATTGTTGATGTTCCCATGTGTCACATTTTTGAGATTTCTATTTTAAGGGCCTTGTATTTTGACAGCTTTTTGGATATCTTCAAAGATACTTTGCAGTCTGCAGTGACTGCCTTATCAATAAGGAGGCACTTTTTTTTTGTTTTTGGTCTCTAATAACAATGTCTGGGAGGTTGGCTTTGATTGTTCTGTCAGTGTGTATTGTGTAGCCCCATAGAATTGTACCAGGTCCTATCTCCGTAACCGGGTCTGATTAGTGTTCATACCAGTTTCTTTCAGTTTCCTTCCCGTAGAAGTTGCAAATTTTCCAGTGCAGATATTGGCCCACTCATAAACACATACATATACACTGGATGTCGGAGTAAATAGTTCGTTATCAAATATACCATTTTAAGAATTATTATTATTATTATTGTTATCTTAAAAATGATAATAATAGAAATCAATAAATAAGAAAAGAATAAAAAATATATAAAATTATCATCAAATATATGAAAACATTTTTAAGAAATTGACTATTCTGAACCAATAATAAAAGTAGTAAACAAAAGAAAATAACGTTACGGCTTGAAAAACATTTCCTACAAACTTGAAAATACGTCCTCGTCCATAAAAATGTTAAGCTAATCAATAAATTATAAACGGATAAATGAATAAAATTCTAGGCAAATGCTGTTAAAAATGTTTGAATGATAAATAACAGAGAAAGAAATCGATGGTAAACGAATAGACAGAGATAAAAAACAAAACAAAACTTAGAAACAATTCCCTTTTCCTACTATTTCGAAAATTACGTTCGCTTTCATAAAAAAGGTGGAATGTTACGCTTCAATATAGAGTAGAATTATTCGAGGCAATGTATAAAAAATTAACAAATACAATGTATTAAATATTCTAAATATAATAATTATAATTCGTAGTGAGACATTCTTCTTAATAAATTAAAAATGATAAATAACACTTATTATTATTATTATTATTATTATTATTATTATTATTTACTATAGGTATTTTACTATACTTGTCAATCTTATTATGTAAATATTGACCTATTCCTTTATGTCTTTTATATTTTGTTGCAATTAAAAGAAAGAACCCAGAAATAAGTAAACGTATTATGTCGTACTTGTCTATCTTCTAATGTAGATAATGATCTATTCTGCGATGTCCTTGTTTATATTCTTATTCAGTTAAAACAAAGAAGCCAGAAACAAGTCGTTATTTTCAATCTAATATAGATATTGATCTATTCGGTTATTCCTTGTTCTATATTCTATTGCAATTAAAATAAATAACCCCAAAACAAGTAAATGTATTTTGTCATACATGTCAATCTTTTAATGTCGATATTGATCTATTCGTTTCTGTCTATTCGGCTGCAATTAAAACAAAGGACCCAGAAACAATTAAATGTATTTTTTCACACTTGCTAATCTTCTAATTTAGATGTTCTTTCATGTCTTCCTTTATATTCTTCGGTTGCAGTTAAGACAATGATGCTAGAAACGAGTTAATCTATTTTTCCAAATGTAATTCGCAAAAGTGGTATTTTGAACCATTGCTATATTTCTTTGGTAATTGCTGGTGAATAAGTTTTCATCTGATGTGTTTAATATAAGTCCTGTTATGTATGTCCACAGCTCGAAGGCCACTGGTGAACCTGCCTCTGATCTGCACCACTATGATTTCTCTTAAGAACGAATTGCACTAGTTAAACAAGTTTTATGATTCCCTTGCCACCACTTTTTCTCTATATATACTGACGATTAATGTACGCTTTCCTGTGGTGAATTCTATGGCAGGTTAATATTTTCCTAAATATTGTGTCCACTTTTTTCATGAAAATTCCATTTTACCGATTTTTTTCACAATGCTGTGTTGACTTTTATTTTGTATTTATTAATATATTTTCTAACTTAATTTGTAACTTTGAGACTAATTTTCAGATTAGTTAGGCTAGTGGGAAATTTTTTAAAAACCTACACAGGACGTGTAAATGATGTTTATTCGTTTTTCTTGGTAACTAATGAGGTTTTATTATTATTATACTAAATAGAAGACGAAAAGTGGGGAAATATATTTTTTGTATTTCTTCCTTTGTTTTTTACTTATTTTATTGAAACACAAGTCGCCATTCTCAACTATTGGGAGGGAACGATGATATTTGGCCCCACCCCTACCACAGCTCGGTGGTCTTTGAAAATGGAGAAGCTTAATGTTAAAGCCAGTCACAACCGTTCACTAAATGACCATTTGATTCGAGTATAGCAGGAATTGAACACGAGATCACATGTGTAAGTAGAAAGAAGCGCTTTTTCTACAATGCTGGTTAATCGCATATTTTTAGCATGGAGCAATGGGACTTATACTAAGTTAAAAGCTAATGATGAAAACAAAAAAAATGTCCCCACCTCTTTTTTCGGTAATTATTCCAGTTGAAATATCGGTGACTAAACCGACTATCCCAATCCAAGTTACGAGTGAGGCGGTTCGTTAGCAAGCCAGTGGGACGAAAAACAAGGCCTAACAAAGGGCGGAGGAACTCTCTGAGCCAGCTAGCTAGAGGTGGAGAAGGCAACGGGAAAGCACTCCACTACCTACCCCAAGACAAATCAAGGCTAACAACTCAGATTATACAAAATCTAACGGCGTGAAGGAGGTTAAGTCTATGAGAATTAGTTCCTCGACCAGTATGGACCGACATGCTCAACAGGTGTCACCTAACCGTGATCCAGCGATTGCTAGCATAAACGGCGTAAAAGGGATAAAATTCCTCGGAACCGATCCCTCACGTGGAAAGGAACGACATGAGAGACAGGTGTCACGGGCCATTATCCTGCGACTGCTGACGTCTAACAATTAACTCTGGGGACATGGAACGTCCGAACATTGAACAACTGCGGCCAGTTTGATAATGTTACACAAGAGAGATGAACAGATTTAACATCAACATTCTAGGCCAAACAATGGTGATTTCGTCAGCGACAAACACAGGATAATTTATGGAGGCGGCAAGAAGAACGACAAAGGAGTACGACATACTAGATAGTACATTTCAGAAATTCATTCTAGGATACCACCAATTTTCCGGAAGAACTCTGGTATTGAAGCTGAAGGGGAAGCCGTTCAACGTGCCTATTATAGTAGTGTACACACCGATGGCACAAAGCAAAGAGGAGGACATTGAATCTTTCTACTCCATGCTGGACAGTGACAAGAATTTATGCAGATCACAAGAAATCAGCATTATAAAGGGAGACCTAAACGCAAAAGTAGGCATTGAAAGGGCAGGGGATATAGCAGTAAGATTCGGACTAGGAACCCACACGAACGAGGAGAAAAATGGATCCAATGGTGCACAGCAAATAACAAGGTAATAGCCAACATGGATCCAATTTCATCCAAGACGGCTATGGACATGGGGGAGTCCAGGAGGAGAAACTAAAAACCAAATTGATTATAGAACCATCAACAACAGATTCAGGAATGCAATGATTCACTGCAAAACCTAGCCAAATGTCGACTGCGGAAGAGTGAGACTGCGGAAACTGAAGAAGCCTAATACAGCGCCCAAGCTGCAATACAACAAGCGAAACCCAAAAGAAAAATATATGGACAATGTGAAGAGAAGATACGAGGCACGCAATGGAAACTCAAAATGGGTCGCACTAAGAGACGCTTTAGTGACATCTGTAAACGATATCATCCGAAAGAAGACAGGACGGAGAAGGAAAAACGATTAGATGACTGATGAGATTCTCGACATGATGGAAAGGAGACAGAAAACTCTGCCAAGATACGGGACGGAGTACAGAAAATTATACAATGAAATAAGGAAAAAATGCAGGCAAGCTAAAGAAAAATGGCTAACAAAAATGTGCAGAAATAGAAAGATTGAGTACTACCAATAAAAGAGACATGCACAAACAAATGACAACTAACAGGACAGAAGCCATGCTCGCCAACAGGCTGCCTAAAATCAAAGGATGGAACACTCATATTAGAGAAAGAAAGCATTCTTCAACGCTGGAGCGTGTATATTGGAGAACTCTTCCACAACGAAAGGGAACAACCAGCAATACACATAACTACCGACGGACCTGGAATTCTGAAAACCGAAGTAAAAGCCACATTGGCCAAATTGAACAGAAACAAGGCAGCTGGGCCAGACGGAATTGTAGCGGAAATGCTGACAGCCTTAGATGACTTTGGCATAGACAACATCACAGAAATAACAAATTAAATCTACAACAGCGGGGATATATCGAAAGACATCAGCAGATCTATCTTTATAGCTATGCCTAGGAAACCAGGCGCAAACGAATGCCTAATGAGCCACATGACAAAACTCATCATCCGTATTCTGTTGAATAGAGCGCGCAACAGAATCAGGCCAGAGATAGGATAAGTGCAGTGCGAGTTCGTTAAAGACACTGGAACAAGGAATGCGATATTCATGCTCAGAATATTATCAGAAAGTACGATACAGTTGCAGAAGGATATGTACCTATGTTTCATAGACTACGCAAAGGCGTTCGACAAAGTACGCCACAAGTATCTGATGGAACTGATCAGCAACCTTGATATATTCAGGAGGGATATCAGAATAATCAAGAACCTATACTGGCAGCAAACAGCATGCATACGCATAGGGAATGAGTTCAGTGAATATACAAAAATAGAAAGGGGCGTAAGGCAAGGATGCATCTTCTCACCCGACCTGTTCAACCTATACAGAGAGGCAATTCTGAGAGAATTGGAAACCCTGCCGGTATTTAGCAGTGGCGGCCACAACCTTAACAACATAAGATACGACACAGTACTGATAGCAGACATGGAAGAGAAATTACAAAATCTCCTTCAGAAAGTAGCGACGGAGAGTGAGAAGAAAGAACTATGCATAAACTACAAGAAGACAGAATGCATGGTCATCGGTAAGAGGATGAGCCTGAAATGGGATTTGCAGGTCGGGAACACTAGACTCAGGCAGAATGCAGAAGTTTAAATATCTGGGAAGCGTCTTGACAAAGGACGGTAAGTGCGACACTGAGATCCGTAAACGTCTTGGGATGGCCAAGGACACAGTCCAAAAGCTGAGCAGAGTATTGCGAGACTTCTTGGGATTTCTTTGGTAATACTGAGATGTTACGTGACATCTGTTCTTTTTTACGGCAGCGAATGTTGGACGATTTCCTCAAAGACAATTCCACCAAAGAGACTCGAGTCGATGGAGATGTGGCTCTACAGGATATCATATGCCAAGCATGTGAACAATGATGATGTCTTAGAGAGGTTACAAACAAGGAGAAGGCTTATACTTAACATCAGAAAGAGGCAGCTGAAGTTTCTGAGACATATAACGAGGAAAGAGGGCCTGGAGAATCTGATACTCACAGGTCAAATAAAGGGAAAAGGAGACAAGGGAAAGCAGCGCGTGACATACCTGACGAGCTTGAGTAAGTGGGTGACAGAACGTGGTCTAGGGGAGGAAGCAGAGGGAAGGAGCTTGCTGAGAGCTGCAAGGGATAGAGGGAGGTGGAGGGCCATGATCACCTCCGTCCTGAAAGGGCATGGCGCATAAAAAGAAAAATAGCAAGTATTACTTTTACTGTTTCTTTAATGTGAGAATTAAGTTTAGCAACCCCTAAATACATTTTGCTCGTTCTTTTATCACAGTCCTTATATCCAAATATAGAGTGTATTAGATATTTATAAAACGGCATCTCATGAAGTTCTCACTTATTTTACCCATAATTCATCGCTATGACGTCATTCAAACTTTCTTAAGTTCTCCCTCAGTTATATATTTTGTCTCAAAAATGAGTAATATTTGGGAAATTTTGAAACGCACCTTTTATTATCTATGAATGAGAAACACTGAGAGATGCAGTTTTGTAGTTTAGCACTTCAATGCCAAGATTCTTGTTTTCGTTATTGCAAGATTCTAGAATCATGCAGTTTATTAGGAATTTATCTTTACTTATGTAGGATTCACATCAAACATCTCTTCTATATCGATAACATTCTTATTCCCCATGTAAAGGTATACTTATTCTGACAATAACTTGGATGTTGCAAGACATTTGATAAACCTATAGAGAAGAGGTGTGTTACTCTCTTTGAAAGTCAGTCAAATCTTTACTCAGACAAGATTAATTTTGTTTATTAAACACACTCAGTAAGATTATGTGTGCACTTAAAAGAAGAAAGACAAAAATTGAGTACCTTATCAAAATCAGATGTCCATTGAAGTGATTCTTTCTATCTTTTGTGCTGATGCAAATACAATTTCATATAAGTTCAGTCAAGACATTAATAATATACATAGTGGCAATATTTCCTATTCGTATGTTTTTCTTTTGATTGTTCATATGATTTCGTAGTGCATATTTAGCTTAACGGTTCTGTATCTTCCACACCTCCCGAGGAGGCACGGTAGAGTAATGGATAGCGGCTCGGATTGAAGGAATTGGAGAGTCGAGGTCGAGTCCATTACATTCACTTACGTGCTAATAACATTGGAAAAGGCATGTATGTGGATATCATTTGCATTTCTTCGAAGATTTTCCCTTCCCCTTACTATTATTTTTTTTGACATCTGTTAATAATTTATGTTGCATAATGTCCCAAACATATTTTTCATCGACTTTCTGCAGTTCTTTCTTTTTATATTCTAAACGTATTGGTAGCATGGCCGTGCCTAATTAAGTCACTGACAGAATTTGTACATAATTTCACGTGTCCAAGTTTTCGCCTTATTTTGTCATTGATGAAGATAATTTATATTGGAATTTTTTTACATGAGTAATTGTCATTATTATATGCCTTTCTGTTAGGGACAGCATGCTCATCTGTTATAACGTTTCGGCCATTGTACTCTCTAGTTTCCTTCAAGTGTCTTTCGTTATAATCAGTAACCATCTGAGCATTTTGAACTGAAACCTTTATTCCATCCATGTTCCCATTTCGCTTTCCTTAATTAGAGGATATTTCATATGATTTAATACTCACCTTTGTGTCGATTGTTTTTTTCCTTTTCAGAGTATAAACTTTTCAGCAATACCCGATCCCGAGATTGAATTTACAACTGTCAGTGAAACATATACTTTACCCAACGATTTAATCTACTAGGCTATGTTTCAACACAGTAGTGAAAATTTATAGCGTAAAAGCTAATGTGTGTACCCTAGTAGTGGAATGGTTGAGCCTCATATTTTTAATCAGAGCCCCCCTCCCCCGACAGAGGAGTTTTCAAAGTTCAACATGTGCACTAATTCTTTCAGTTTTCTTATTCTCCAGGGTTGTCTTCTGTCTATTATCTTGATTTAATTCCACAGGGGTTGATGACCACACTTTTCCCTCCATACATGATCAGCCATCCTTGATTTCCATGAATCACCGCGGACTATTTAAGAGGCGAGTTGTTTCATCCTTCTATTACTTGTCAAACTTCATGCGATGAAATACACGCAGTTCTTTGCCATATTCTCTTCCGTCTGGGGATTGGTTCCGGAAATATATCACCAAAAGTATAAACTGCTTTTTAATATAGTCCTGATGTTGTATTGATCATAGATCCTCTGAATCTTTTTAAATGTAACCTTTATGTATAATAGACAGACTGAAGCAGATTCTCGATTGTTGTTTCATCTCTTCCGTGACTGCACGAGGAAACTGATGTTATGCTAGAATGCTATTTGTTACCCTGAAGGGTGTTTCTAAGGTTGATTATCTCCTACGTCCTATGTTTGGATTGTCACTTCTGTGTTTGACTCGATGTTGTAAATAGCAGACTGTTCATTTTTTGATGCTGTTTAAAAGGTGGGAATTGACATTCCTTGCACATTTTCCTAGAGTTCCATCTGTAAGTTTACCATTACTGGTGATAATAGCAATTCCATAACTCAACGTTCTTCATGTCGGTATATGTCCAAACCGAAATGAAAGTATGTTTTCTGCACAGAATATCAGAACCCACGTATACATTCTTAGAGGTGGGGGTCCGATTCTAATTTCTATCGAATCAATAAAATGGCATCATGTATTGGAACATTAGTGAACAGACTCACAACGTCCAAGTATATTTCAAACCTAGATTTATGCAGAAGGTTGCCTATTCGATATATTGCATGGTAAGGATTCCTGAGTACTATTTAAGAATGAAAACTCAAAAGGGCCTTTTTTTCAAGTTACGTTCGGGAAAGTAACTAAACTATACTATATAATATACGTAGAAAAGTTAAGCTGATGTAGGGCTTTAACTAAAGTTTTATTCGAAAAATAACCCTCGAATCAGGCTAATTTGTGTCCGTAAAAAGCGTAAAAATGGTCTATTTATGTCGGGTACATCAGGAGTTTAGAGGTCTGCTATGTTTCGAGTAGAAATCCATAGTAAATCGATCTTCCTGGAAATAGCCGACTTATAAAATCGGTTTGTAACACTGCTACTGGTACGCATCCTATACATTTCATAGTTAGGGTTCATAGTATTCCATAAGACCAAGCTTTATAGGAAGAAACACTTAAGAAGAGTGTCTTTTAAAGTTTGTACCAAAAATGTACGCAAATAACGTAGATTGTATGAACTTAGATTATGCCAAATTAACGACTTAAAGAATTAAGCCAATGTTTAATTAAATTTACTACAATTATTTTTAACTTCCATGATAAAAATCAAAGGTTTAAAATGTTATATGAAAGATTCCAAAGGAAATATTGTTATTTTGTACCATGCCTTTATGTAAATTGAAGATTACAGATTAGTGAGCAAAACAACATTTTTTTCTATTGCACTTTGTTCCATAATTCTTAAACAGCACTTTTATCCACTCACGGTTGTTATAATAAACATTCCGGTTAGATTTGTATTTTTCTTCACTGTTGTCTTCTTTCGCCAAAAAAGTTGTTGATTTATTTGCTTTCGTTGTATCACTCTTTAATTATTTCTGAAGTTTCTAATTAAAGAAATTACAGCATAGTCTCTCACAGGTGTAAAAATTTAACAATGCCAGATATTTAAGTAAAGAAGAATTATTTACAGTGATGGCCTTTTTAAAAGAAGATAAGCTCCTAGTTCAGATATCTGCAACATATATATTTGTGAAAATCACAAATATCCACGCATGTGGAACTACTGAGTGGCAACAGCAACTGCATTGTGTATACAGGTTGATGCTAAGTAGCTAGTGTAATGCCATATAACGCAATAGAGTTGAACTTACATATCAGTGCGATGTTTAAAATTTGAGGTTGCAAACAGGTTTATTTGTATCACTAAAATTTGGGAGTGGCTGCATATTTTATAAAATCTCTTAGTCTTATACATAGTTTTGTTTTCGATATTTTTCTTGACTATTACTTCATCAATCTTTGTCTCATTTAATTCTTTTTAATCGAATCTGCTTCTAATATTCCAAGATATTTGTAGTGTTTTCTTTTCTTTTCTTCTGTCTAATGCACTCAGGAATTTATAATTGCTGTTTTATAAAAAGAAAACTTTGTGCAGTAAAAACATTGTATATTTCTCGATTCCAAAAACAATGTCGATTTTTAGTTTGGGGTAAATTGTTCAGTATTTTTTATGAATTAGTGAACTTGTATTTCCCTTTAAAATTCAAAAAATGTTGAAGTTTTTATGTGGAAAGACATTATTTTCTTGCAGCTCCCAGTCGTTTCTTGTATTTCACTACATTTTCATGCACAGTTTCGGAAATATTTAAACATTCCAATGTCCAAAGTGTTCAGTTTACTTGTACTTGGTTTGGGTTTTCTATTGTTTTTTATTTCGTCTTTTTCGATCAGTGTCACATTGCCATTTGACATAGTTTTTCATGTGTTTTATATTGAAAATGTGTCATGATTTCTTATTCAAAAGGTGTACATGTGTACAGTTTTTGAATAAGAAATAATGTATTACTTACAGTTTCTTCTTTTTGTTTTGACAATATATAATTTTATTTTCATGTTGCATCCATAAACGAGATCACATCGCTAATTCATTTTGTTGGTTAGTTCATTAGCTTTTGTAAAATTCTGATCCTAACTGAACTCTCAAAATCGGCTGATAAAAAGTAAAGCAAAGCAAACAAAAATTGTAGTTTCAGTCAGGACCATTTTCTTATGCAGTTTTCTGTTATTTCTTTTTTATTCACATATCCATGAAATTTATTTTCATTATTCTGGAACATGTTGTTTAACTCTGTCTTGACCTCTTTTCAGTTTCAGATAAAATCTTTTGATCTTCTTTTTATTACAGCAGCTGGTTGATTGTGTGATGTGTTATATCGTTTCAATTCATTATGCTGCTGTATACACTATCTTTTTTGTTCGAATCTTTAGCAATTTTCGTTCTTTGCATTGTTTTAATTTTCTACACTGGCCTGAACACTGCCCTTAATTTAATGTTTTTGTTATTTCATAGATGTTTTTTTGTAAAAAAAAGTTTTCATTGGCCTGCATAGTTTATGCGGTGCAGGTTATGTTTTCTGTTTGCAGGAATTGAGTCATTTTTTTCAATTCCATTTCCAACATAATACAGTCTATTTTCGTCAAGATGGAAAACACTATGTTTTCTATTAAGGAAGAAAATGTTTCCAGTCATGATGGAAAATTTCATCTCGGAATTTTCTTTCTATGATTGCCTAGATAGTTGAGGTATTGAAGGAAATTTTAGATAGTAATCTTTTGCGCCAAATAATGTTTTTCGATAATTGATCTTGTTCATTATGCTTGAAACACGTTCTGGTATACATATTAAAATGTATACATTTTTATATTAATTTTGTCCAGTTAATATTACTAAACAAATTGTTAGTTCGTAACAGGAACAAAGAGAAGAAAGTCGGAGGAAGAGAATATGTTGTCTCTCAAAGTTCCAAAAATTCAAAATATTGGCGGTTACCGAAGATGAAACAAAGCACTGGTTCTCATTAGAAGCCCATAATTACCTCTGCCACAAAGTAGGTTTGTTTTCTATAAGTTACATTGCTGCATTTGTTTTAAAGGAATTTATTTGATGCATTTCATTGACAGAATTCTGAGAAAAAAAAACTGAACGAGATTCAAAGAATTCAGCACGCATTACGTCAAAAAATGAAATGAGAAAAATAACAAAAATGAGAATGCTAGTTTGAATATTTAAATGGATAAATGGCTGTTTACAGAAAGCAAATCGGTCGCCTAATATGCACAGGCTGATTGATAATGGCAATAATCCTCAGTACATTTAAAAGAAAGAACAGTAATGTCCAAGTCACACGAACTATAAAATCCCAATTACCTCAAAACCTTGAGATGCATTTTTCAATCTATTGTAAAGTGTATTTTACTTGGCCTGACAGCATACTAAAGAATGAATTAACTTTTGCGTATTACGTTATGGACGTTACCTTTCATCTAAATGTTCCATGCACATTTGTATAAAAAATAGATTTCTATAGAATAGAATTGGATAATATGGGCTTATTTCCGTTATCTGCTATTGTCCATTTCGTTTTCTTCGAGTTTACAGCTGGAATGCCGTCTAGTTGATGTTTGTATTTGATCGAAAATTTGAGCTGATTAGAGAAAAACATTACATAAAGACGAAATGCATATTAGCTGCAAAAATCTTAGTCGCTTTTAAACAGACATTTCAAATGCTTAAGTTTTGAAAGCCTTCGATGAAGGCTTTCAAAATTCAAACATTTATCAGCTCATTTGCGAGCAAATTATTTTCATTATATTCAAAACAAGATGTTTTTCATCTAGTCCAATATTAGTAGACATAATATTAACTAAATGACAATAGATTTGCTTTCCTACTAGAGATAAAGTTTTTAGAGTAAAAAGTTTAAATTTGACATTTACCAAAGACTTCAGTAATATTAACTTTAAAAACAATCAAACTTTAGGAGTGCATTGCAAATGTTCATGACGTCGTCATATAATAGAACTGCTATCATTTTAAATTGGTACTGTATACCACTTCTGATGACTTATTTACAAATTACAGGACAGCCCCCAGATAATCAAAACCAATAAACACCAGATTAGCAGCTAAATGCTACATATGATTTTTTTATCCAGTCTTACAAACACATATTAAGTAAAAATAAAACAATGTTTTTATCGTGCAAATATACCTATTTCATTTCATGCGGATTGTATAAAACATTGCTTACAACTACTGTTTTAGAAAATTCCATGATTTTGAGGCCAGAAAACAAAATAGAAATAAAAATTCAAATATAGGGAAAATGTTTTTAAAAAGTAAAAGCAACGTCGGTGGTTGAAAGAACAAATCAAACAACACAATATTTTGAGTGAATAATGCAATTTTATAAAAAGTTGTTTGAAACAAGCATAACAGAAAGATGACGTTTGCTTTCAACATAGAGAGAGATATTAACGTCGACTGAATAGAGTAGATGTACAAACAGAAAATAGACGGTGTCAAAGAAAATAAAAATGTCTTCTTCAATGAATCGACAAGAACAGAAAGTTTAATACAAATGATAAAATATAAAATAAAAGAATTAAAAACTTTAAGATCCAAAAATAAATAAAAAAAGCTTTGTCAGACGTTAGGGACGAGGTGACAAGTGTTGGCTAACTCGATGATAGCGGGTTGAAGGGATGGGGAATAGAAAAGGTTTTCTTCCAGTGTAAATACTCTGGGGAAGAATAAATGTAGGAATTTGTAAATGAGATGGAAAGTCGTTTCGGAAAATAAACCGACTAAAATTAATGAACCATTCTAATATGTCTTAAGAGAATTGGCGACAAACAGGATGAATAATAAAAATAAAAACAATACTTTGGAATGAAATAAATTTATTTGAAAAATGTATGATTGAATGAAACGATTGGAAATAAAGTGTGTGAAATGAATTACTGAAATACTTCTAGAAAAGGTAAATCACATCCAGTTACTTCTAATAAATTTTCGTGTTACAAGAGAATTTGTGATCTAATTTCGGCATTACTTTTCCGTTATTTGAAAGAAGATATGTTTTATGATTCTACTTATTCACCTGTATGATCAAAAATGACGAACGCGTTTAAGCAATTTTGCAATTATATTTGTCATATTTTCTGTATGAGTAGTCAAGGATTTCATCTATAGAAATCACTCCATTGGTGCCCGTGAGAGAAATTCTGCTTTTTAAATCATTAAATGCAAAAATATCAAAAGTAAGCTAATATGAAGGAAAAGAAAAAAAATCAATCTATGGAAAGCATTTAGAATTAAGACGAAAGAAATGATACACAAATACGAATAATCGTTGACAATATGCTTTAGACTAGAATTTAAAGACTTGAATATTTATGTATATTTTATGGATCATTTATGAATATATGAAGAAGAAATATTAATAGTTATGTTGCGGTTAAGGAATATTTTTATTTTCGGGGTTTCTTTGTTTGCTTTTATTGTGTGACCAATAATCAACAGAAAAGCACTTAGGAAATATTTCAACATCATAAGATCACGTATTGTTTAATAACATTTAATAGAATTCTTATTTTTCTGCTAAATTTTTCTGCTAACCAGAGGTTAAATAAATATGCACACGTACATACGCACACATACACGCACATACACATCACAACTATTAGTTGTGAGCATGTATATGTTTTTTTTCAGCATGTATGTTTTTTTTCAACATGTGAGCATGTATATATCTTGTTTTTTTCCAAATGTTTTTTGTCCTTGTATTGCAGTTCAGATGCAGATTTTGCGAGCATTTAACATGTCTGAAACGGAGTGATGTGACCACATATTTTAATCATTTATGGTAACTGGTATCCTTTATGAGGTGGAACTTCGAATAAGTCATATTCAATTGAAACTACCAAAACTACGTTCACGAACTTTAATTTCACTGAACACTGTACTTATTCTGCTGAATCGAAGTTTCTCCTATCTTTGCTCCAAGTACACAGCTTTTCAACACATATGCAGATCTCATTCTTTACCACAGTAGGTTCTGAAAGATCTTTGGTAGTAAATTATATATTTTTGTATAGAGAAAAACGTTAAAATTTCCTTCCTTTCTGCCGTGCGAAGATGGCCTGTAGGTAACATATCTGGCTCATGTTAAATCTGTCGGCGTGAAGCAATCGGACATCTAGCCAGCCTAAAGAACTGTGATACAGCGAAACAGTCTGTCTGTAGATGACTCTATCTATAGATCATCCTTGATAATGGCTAAAGGTATAGCCGAAAGCGCTCGGAAATATAAAACATTTGGACAGTTTTTACACACTCTTTGTCCAGAAAAGAAAGCTCTCGTTCGAACACAAGAAAAATTAAATAAAAAGCTTAACCGAGTACCTTGTCGGCCGTTTTTAATGAAACATGCACATACATATATATATATATATATATATATATATATATATATATATATATATATATATATATATATATATATATATATATGTGTGTGTGGTTAATACAAATATAAAATTTGTCACTTAGCTGATTGTTGTTATACACAGTATCTCGGCTCCAGGGTTTCGTAGACAAATCCACCAGCAATTGCTCTGTCCACGCATCAGGAGATACCTGTAATTGACTGCTTATTTTCTAGTTCTCGTTATTTTTACATTAAGTTAAAAAATAATTTATGCAGTTTTTATTGGGTACGGTTTATATTTTCTTCTTTCTTTGTATGTGTGCGTGTATGTCAGTGCATCTGTGCGCGTGTAAAATGTCGTGGTTATTTCTCCTTTTCATCGTTTTCTTGTCTCTTTATATTCTCTCCCTATTAGTTATTTACCTCTTTTTCAACTCAAAGATAATATGTAGCAGTGTTACATCCGGTGTGACAGATTATCTTTGATCTTTGTAATTCTCGAATATTTAAAGCTTTTCTTGAGTTTGGAAAATGTAGGTGTATTCCGTTTTTACTTAAATATATACTTTTTTTAAATTTTTATTAAGGCTTAAGTGGCAAGGTATTTATATATGTCTTCACTTACCCATTACTTAACCTTTCTTATTTGATTTGTAGTATTAGGATATTAGTTATAGGAGGTTATGTTTATAATTAATTTTTATTTATTGTTGTTTAAATATGTATGCATATACTTGCATTCATACATTAACTCTCACATACACACATGCACACATATGTATATACACACGCACATATATATATATACATATATATATACATACACACAATCGTACGCATACAGACACATGTACATCTGTATCTGTGCATTTAAATTAATATATTAATGCTTAAATGGTGAAGTAGTTTCTTTTTTTATATCTGCACTTATCCATTATTTTTTTTTTATAATTTTTCTTTAATCTGGCTTGGTGGTAGTTCAAATATTAGGGTATTAATTATTAGCTTTATAGACTTTTTTTCTTTGTTGTTTGAATATACATACATATATATATATATATATATATATATATATATATATATAAGGTATATAATATACACACAGACTTGCACGCACCCACACATATGAACATATACATACGCACGCACATATATACATTTACATACATAAACACACATCCCGCACACACACACACAAACACATATATACATATATATATGTAATAGATACAAAAACTTCCAACATTTTTTATAAAATTTTAATTCATATTAATTCATAGCATTATTATTCAGTCACAAATTTATCTTCCCCGCTTTTTTCGGACTTAATTATACTTAATAAATTATGTATTCCATCATAAAAGAACGATTTTGAGTCGATGAATTCGAAGAATTTTTTAATATCTGTTGGATAAACTGACGACTCAAGAATTATGGAACAGGGTGATACAAGTGACAGGTAGAAATATAGGGTTAGGGTGAGACAAGTGACAGGTAGAAATATAGGGTTAGGGTGATACAAGTGACAGGTAGAAATATAGGGTTAGGGTGATACAAGTGACAGGTAGAAATATAGGCGGATGATAGCGTTGATGCGTTCATGCGTACAACTACAGGACCGGATCCTTGTCATGCATGAGGACAACCTCTTCCAGAAAACGTTTTTCTCCTCTAATAACTTATTTAAAGGAGCTAATCATTTTCGCTTCCACTATGTTATTCAAACGAGCCAATTTCTCATAACATTGCACAATCTGTTCAGGTTTAAACAATTCATATTTTAAAAAGTCGTTTTCAGTTCTTGATTTTAAAATTCCCTTTTTTACAAACCATTCCTGACACGTGATTGCAAACTACTACATCATTCCCCTGAATTTAAACTTGATTCATTGCCAAACTGTATCATCAAATAAAGCACAAATCAAAAATTAATATTATATTTATATATATATATATATATATATATATATATAATAAATTAAAATTAATATATATATATATATATATATATATAATTAATCAAAATTAATATATATATATATATATATATATATATATATATATATATATATATATATATATATATATATATATAAAAAAGTTTGGCACTTAGCTGATTGATTTTATCTTTAGCATCCCGACGCTAGTTTCGTCGGCAGATCTGTCCGTCCACCCTTTAGCGGGTATCATCAATTTGCTCTCTCTCTGTCTCTCTCTTTTCTCTCTCTCTATCTCTCTCTATCTATCTCTATCTCTCTCTCTATATATATATATATATATATATATATATATATATTTGTGTGCACACTAGACAATAGGAATTTAGCACAGTTTTTGTGAATCAATTGCAAGACGATAACATTGTTCTTGTTCAATACCATCTCTCTGATTTGTTGTATTGCATGCAAACACATGCCTCTTTGTGAATATTATAAGCGGCTCTAAAGTAAGTAAATAAAATTATTAATTATATCTATTAGAGTTATATTTGTTACAGTAATAGAAAATTAAAATTGGAATTTAAAAAAAAAACAAACCCTAACTCTGTTATGGTGAAAAAAAGATTTTTCCTTCTTACCGTATTTTTTAAACATATTTTTTAAATTTTATTTGTTATATTGAAATTGATATTGAGATTTTTGTCTTAAATTCACTGAGGGATAAGTTTTTATTAAAAGGATGAACCGAAACATCTACACGAAATCATTATTCTTGTGAGAAGCGAATGCGTCATAAAATTATGTGTTCAGATCATAGGCAACGAGGGTTCGAATCATCAGTGGACGAGAAAATGCGATTAACTATTTTGACGACACGAAAAAGCTACTTTGGACATTTTGCGCATACCCATTTTTTATTTTAAGTATCTGAGTTAAGATGTCATGTATGTTTTGAAAGTGGGCAAATGCAGTGGCCGGTCTGGTAAGCATGTCACCGTTATAATGGATACCGTGACATTCATACTTCGGTCGATTTTCTCCAATAAAAACTGGAACAAATTGTCACAAAACATTATTGCTATTTTTCTATTTCGAGATTGATTATTACAAGGCTCTATATAAAAATTCAGTTCAATATAGTGTGGCAGCTGATCTAACAAAGTATTTGACGAATCAAATTAGCTATAAGATTTTCATACACTTGTGGAAAGTATACATGTTTCGCGAAAGCAACGTTATAAATATCTGAATTATGATTGGCTTATTGTGGTCATATGTTATTGTAAGCAAAATAAATAAGATATTAAAGTATAAATAATGCAGAATTGAAAGGAAGGATGAAATATCAAAGTCGCTGGTTTTTATGAACATGGCCTACTTTTCTGGTCGATGCATAAATTAATGATGGCAGACGCTTGCCATCTGATAACAGCAAACCAGAGAATGTTTAAATCCATTCGCCGTCAAATAAAAGCCAGACACTGACGTTGACGGCCAGTTTACACAGAACAGGCTTTCTCGCAAATTAATAAATCAATACCAGTTTTATATATCCACATCATTTATTCGGCTTTTTTTTTTCTTGCACGTTTAGATATAAAGAGACTTTCGGAGATAGTGGGGCAATCGAACGATGCGTCATGCTTGGCCTTTTGGGTAAAAGGAATGAAATTCACCCAACAGGGTGTAGGTCAGAGGAACTTTTCTACCAGAAAATTTCATTCTCACTTTCCTTCAACACATGAGGGCGCGTTCACACACACACACACACACACACATATATATATATATATATATATATATATATATATATATATATATATATATATATATATATATATATATATATATATATATATATATATATGTGTGTGTGTGTGTATATATATGTGTGTGTGTTTGCGCGCTGGATTAATTATGCTGAATCGTATAATAATCTGTTTTTGTCTCTTTTCCACGAGCGAAACGGCTATTATTTTCATTTCGTATATAACTAAAAGAGTAATATATCTCTTGATATTTATAAATAAATAAAGTAATTCTTGAGAAGCCAAAGTATCTATAAATGGTGCCAGTAAATAATGACTCTTACTCTTGAGATACTAATGGTTCTTTCAAAATGGAAAATCGATTTCATACTGGAAAATCAATTTTTAACATTTTAATCAATTCTAATTTTTAATCGGCAATATTCCTAAATTTACCAGTATTTCAGAGAAAGAATTTGCATCAGAATCAAATTTCTAACATTTATGCACATATATTCAAAACAAATGTTTACTCGATAGTTTGTAAAAATATGAACACACCTCACTTTTTTCTCTTTCTGTCATACACACACACAGAGACATACACACACAGAGACATACACACAGAGAGATACACACAGAGAGACATACACACACAGAGACATACACACAGAGAGACATACACACACAGAGACATACACACACAGAGAGACATACACACACAGAGAGACATACACATATCCACAGTGATAATTAAATCTTACTGAATAAGTATCATAGTAGAAACACACCAGAGTAAAAATACATATTTTAATTTTTAAAAATATTTCACAAAAACGTCAAAGTGAATTATTAACCATTGGAGGTAGATGGCTGTCTCTCTTATGAATGTCATTCTCTGTACTCAGTTGAGCGTTCATCTGTCGGTTCTTGAGTAAATTATTTCTTTATGTAAATCAGTTTGGGTGAAAATTTGATGCCTATGAACTTCCATAGGTTCCCAACATGAGCTGACAAAGATTCTAGTCGAGTTTGTTTAGTTTTTCTTTCTATGAAACAGAAGTTTCCAATCAGAAGTTCCGATCTGTTCTGGTGAATACTAACCTGGGTGTGGCCTCGGAGGCCCACTGATAAAACTACGCATTATTCATGATATTCAAGCCCATACGACCTTTTGCTGCGATGCCGATTCTTGAATCAATATCACCTGATGAAGGACAGTTTGGCATTCACAATCGATCGACAAAATTCTAATAGTCTGCTTCTCCTTTAGGGTCTATTGCCTCGGACATTCTAAATGTTGTGAGCAGACGTGCAGATTCGAATGTAGCTAACGTCTAGAATTGGGCGTGGCCAGAAATACATTATTGCGGAACTTCTAGGAGGGACAAAATATTAGAGAGATGGTAGAAATAAAGATTTAATGTTGGACTGAGCGGAACCGAGCAGCAGACACTTGAAGAAGATTTGTACCACATTATTATGATGTTTATTACAACCACGATTGGGGATTTTGCGTTGTTTTTTTTTTTCTTCTTTAACCTACTGTTGAATACGAAAAGATTAAAATAGATTTATAAATAAAAACTAAATCACAAGGCACACGGTTTGTTAAGGATCGCATAACATTTTCTATTATAAAAATAAGTTTTAACAAAGTAAAATATGTACACTGGATTTTGGGTCCTAAATACTCGAAGAACGGATCAAGTCTCAAATCTTATTGTCACAACATGGTCTGAATAGGAAATTGTGTGATTTTAAAGCAAGACACTTTACATAGTGTGGCTTGTACACATGTAATCTGAAATTTTGATGGTAATTGTGCTACTCCTTTGATGATTAAGCGTTTTAAGCTTCTAATTTTATATTTGTATTATTTACAGATAAATTTATTAATCTGTCCATTTATTTTATAGTAAGAAACTATTTATGCATTTCTATTTATGTATACAACAGTCATTCTATAAAGAAATACCTATTTATGTATTTCTGTATAGTGTATTTGTGTATTACAGAAAGACCTATGTATGTATTTCTCTATAGAAAAACTTATTTCTGTATAGAAAGGCCTATTTATGTATTTCTTTATAGAAAGTCACTTTTGTGCCTTCTTGGAAATCCCAGGGTAAACAATAATCTTCTTCTTTCACATCTGCCTGTTCAGTCGCAAAAATCATTTTCTTCTGGCTATCCTGATCATAACAACTTTGTATCTGCTCCTGAAATAGTTTAAGATGACAGAACGTGGTGCTACGGTACCCCATTCTGTCATCTTAAACTCTTTTCACGAGCCTCTAACGTGCTTGCAGTTTTGTAATAGTATCCGAAATAAGAGTAAGTCTTCCCTCTTTACTCAATTTGAAGTGTTATCATCTTCTACTCGTAAATTCTCTTGCAATTCTACTCTTGAATCACCTGAGGTATCTTTGTCTGACTTAGAACTGAGTCCCTAGTGTGCGATATGCATATAACTCTGTTTCTGCTATCTAAACTGGATCCATACATGGTATATTTGCAATAGTCCTTAAGTAACGTGCGATTACTCTAGTTCCAGTCTTTAAGAATTCTGGCAAACCCTCTGATACTTTTAACTATTAGGCTTCTGCCATTTTTTGGCAAAGTACTAAAGTCTATTCTCGCCATTTTTGTTATCCTCACCACGCCATTGTGTACTCTGGCCTTCTTCGGATATATATTGATCTGATTAACCTACACGGAATTCTGAATTGAACTCTTTAATTAATCTACGCTGGTCTAGGGATATTGTCTAGTTCCGTTTCCACTGAAGCCAAGGACACACTGCCCGACTTAGGGATTGAATTCACAACTAATATGTTACCAAATTCATGGACTAACGCTTTGATCTACTAAACCATTATACCGTAGGACAATTTGCTGTAGTGAACTTGGAGCCTTAAATCTAACCTACCAGCTGATTAATGCTGCACTGCTTGTTGTCAGGCTGCTGCTTCTGCTGTGTTTGAAGACTTGCTGCCATTTGTCTTTCTTTTTTTTATTAACGACTCCCATTGTGTATTTATTTATATTAGGCCTAATGAGGAGATCCTCATAGCCTTGCATATGTGCTGAGTCGTTTTTTCATAATTTTTTTCTTTTTTTTGTTATTGTTCTCTGATATCTGTTCAACTTTTTCAGTTTCCACTCTTGTGGTGTTCACTCAGTAAGTATATGTTGTTTCTTTTTTGTGGAGATACGTTTCTCATCACTCTTTATAGAAAGAAAATTAATTAAACTTAAAAATAAATATCAGTAAGGATTTCGTTATATATATATATATATATATATATATATATATATATATATATATATATATATATGAAATAAAAAGAAAAGTAAATGCGAAATTCAGTGTCTCTTTGGCTTGAAAACAGTTACATAAAAGATGTAAAAACAATATTTTACCAAGATTATCTAAAAATATTTTAAAAAGTAATTTAGTTCATTTGTAGATAAGTCCTGAAAATTTCATTAAAATCCGACAATTATTTCATTTTAAAAACTATGTGTTTCTTACAACAACAACAACAACTACAGCAACAACAAAAATACGCTAAATTCCCCATACTTATTTTTGGCCAATACACTGATGCAAGAAAAACATGATTTTGAACAAAAATTTCGAACGTACTAGAAAGGATTAAAAAATATTTATGTTATTATCAAGGGGAAAAACCAAAGTATTTTTTATTATAAAATAATAAAAATACTTTGGTCTTTCCCCTTGAAAATAACAAATATTTTGACGATAAATACTATGCTCTTTTTTAGAAAATCTTTGGAGGTACCTAGATTTATATATAAAAATTTATTGATTATTATATAAAGCAGCACATATGAATATCTTCTTACATATATTTAATTTTCTTTTATTCACCAGGTGAGTTTATTTTCTTTCTTTATCTTCTTTTATTGTCTTAAAGACTTAATTTTTATTTTTCTCACAATCATTTAATTTTTTTTTCTTTCTCACAGTCATTTAATAATTCTTTCTTTTCTTTCTTCCTACGTTCTCAACTCACTTATACGACTGATGCCTTCATCTCGAACACATAGACAAGCCATCCATTGCAACTTATGTTAAGTATGGCTCCATAATTGTTCCATGGTAAATATAATTTAATTTGTATGGTTAGATATTCAAGAAGAATTTAACATAAGCTTTTTAAAATTGTTTGTTAATATATAAATGCAATGCAACTACAAAAAAAGACTTGAATATTTTTGTTATTTTTTGTTGATACGAGTGAACTATTTATTATTTATTACGCATGTATAAATTTAACAAATATTCAAATATACTTTGGAGCGCACAGATAAGTTGATCCTCGGTAGAAGTGTGATCCATACTTAAATCCTCTTTTGAAGGACATTAGGTTAGTATAAAACCACATTTCCTGAACTGTCACTAATTAGTAAATAGCCAAACCGCTCAGCTGTTCGATTTCTTGCTATTTAAACTCAAATTTTTCAGTTTGTACATTTGTACAGTTTTCCTTTTTAAGAAAACCAGCGGCAAATATTTATTTTTACATAAAATACGATTAAAGAAATTTAGAGACTGTTAATACTACATGTTTTTGATTATTTTCAGCCAATAGCTTAGAAATGACAACGAGGCGAAATGGTAACAACAAACCAAAGATAACTTGTATAAAACATCTCTAAGTTTTATAGAAAGATATGTTTCATTTTTGCTTTTCAATCATAGTTTCTACATGCCTAGTTAGCAAAAATTATCTTTTATTATCATTACTATTATGATGAATACACTTAGCTTATTTTCTCTGCAATTGGACTAAAACAGCCAATTTTGAAGCACCTTATATCTGATATTAATAAATTTCTTTCGAATCGCGAAATGAAAATGTCTTTAATGGCCACTCTTCTAGATTCCTTTGCATTAATGCAGATGTCTTCCAGGACACTCCTTAGACCTAAGTTGTTCCTAATTTTCATCAACGACCTTCCTGCTGACACCAATCCTCAACTCGCTATCTATGATAATGGCACAATTATTTATTCTTGTCTTATTTGTAAGACTGGTCGGTTCGATATGGTCAAATTAGCAGCTGATTTAAAAAACGATCTACTTTCTATTGCTAACTGGTGCAAAGAATGGATTGTTAATTTTAACACCTCCAAAACGAAACTGAAACTGAATTTTAATATATATTTCTTTACCTTTTGGCAATTCAATATAGTCATACAGGATGGGCGGACAGTGTAGCGGCTCTCAATATGGAAAGTAAGATTGGTGAGTTGAGTTGAAATTGCACCCGAGACCGTTGTGTTCGCTTTCGCACAGATGATCTTAGAACGTTATGGATTCATCTCCTCTCTACACATCTAAGGCTTAATAGCAGGACAAATTGGACTCTCTAACCTTGGTAGGTAACCAGTCTAGAAGAAAAACAACTCTTTGATGTGGGACTAGTAACTCCACTCCGTAAAAACCTACCTGATATGCAAACCATAGCAGCAACACCTAACATATTGTAGCTGGGGGCCTATACGCGACAGGAGAGTCTACAGAGTTAGCACACACACACGCACACACACACACACACACACACACACACACACACACACACGTGTGTTTCTCACTCTTTTTGAGTAGGTCCACATCTACTTATCATCTCTCAGTTGCGTCTCTGTCTTTGGGCAGAGTGCGCTCATGTGCTTCTCTGTCAAAGGACAGAGGGACAACTGAGGAAAATAATACTGAAGAGGTGCCCAGCCCTGGGGAACAGCTGCCCGAGGCCGCGCCCTCCCATTGCACCAGAGGGAGGGATCAGTGCTCGCACTGAGGCCAGCGCAATCGACGGTTGCGGGACTCAGGGGAATTTTTGTTTCTTGCATGCGCTCGGCCTCCCCACATTAAACCGACCTTGTGTCACAACCTGACCTCGTGGGGGTTGAGTAAATATCCACACACACACACACACACACACTGGGAGATGGAAACAGAGACACACACACTATAGAAATAATCACGCAACTGCATTAGCAGTGTAATTCGTTGTCTGGCTTCTGTTAATTTTGATTCACGATCCGAAAAAAAAAATTGCATTGCTGTAAGATTAAGTAAGCTGGCACTTAAGACGGGATTTTGTTGAAATACACGAAATCTTCGATCAATTGAAAGCTATAAAAGAATTTATTCATCTCTTCAATTGGCGGTAAGTGATCGTGTAAGGAGTAAAACAGAACATACTGACAAAGCGATTAATTTTAGCATCTGGTGACTCTAAGACAAACAGCTACGAAGAGGACACATGTACATTAATTTATTTTTACTGGGAAGAGAGAATGGGCGTAGGGATGTATGGGAATTCTCCAAGAAAAACGAATTCTTTTCACTCGAATATCATAATAACACAATTGGCACTATTTGATATATAAAAACTGTTTTTGATAATTACTTCTGAGAGAAAGTTATAGGATAACATTTCATTCGAGCTTGATCTCTTGATCCTACTCTGATATATACATACATATATATACATATATATATATGTGTGTGTGTGTGTGTGTGAGAGAGAGAGAATGAGTGTGTGAGTGGGTGAGCGAGTGAGTGAGTGAAAGAGATAGAGATTAAAATCAATGAAAACAACTTTCATTCTTACAGAAACTGTGAATGCGTAGACGAGATAGAAGCACTTCTCTCCCCCTTTTTATTAATCGAATCTTATTTTGTTATTTGTGCTTACATTGGGCGATGCAGTTCTTTTACATTTTCTTATTTTCTAAAATGCAAACTGGAATTGCAGAAAATTTTTTGTTGATTTTATTAATTGTACGCCTGCTTCCTGTTTCAAGTTTAGCCATCATGCATTTACATCATTTTCCCATTCACATTTTAATCTTGTTCTTATAACGCAGTTTTTTCAGTAGATGAAACTCTTGAAGCATATTATTAAACTATAATCTACACAGTAAGCAGATAACGCATAATTTCATCAACTAATTACACCTACGAATGTATTTCCCTACAAGAAAGTCAAGCAAAGGTTTGGAATACACCTACTCCATATAGTCATCATTTTTTGTTGTCCTCTGTGAATTTGTCACTTCTTTAGTAAATAAATGTGTCATATCTAAATGTATGTAAGTTTGAAAATAAATAAGAAAATCAAAACCACACGGTTTTTTCCCTGGTAGGAATAATGAAAATATAATAATAACAATTTCACTGAAAAGAACTATTTTTTTCATTATCTGTAAAATCTTTCTCAATACCGTTTAATGATGTTCTTATTTTGGACCATTTATGAACATAAAGCAATTAAACATATTTATGAAGCTTAGCTTAAGGCAGTATAAATATTTGAAATAGGGAGCGACTGCATTTTTTATTTTGATTTATTAGCTTATTTAATGATCTCATGTTCAGAGAATTTGGATCAGGTTTTTGTTTGAATTTTCGCACTTTTGCATTGTAACGGTAATTATATATTCGGAGTAAAACAGTGTAATTCTTGGAGAAATTTTTATTCAGCTAAATACAAAAATGAGAATAGGTAAAAATGTTGATTTCATTTCTTTCTTTTTCTATAGATATTTACCTTTTCTTCTTATCACTTTTAAAAAAAAAATTGTATCTTCTTATTTATTTATTTTTTTAATTTTTAATTTTATTTGAAGTATTTTCTTCTTTTTCTTCCTTCTAATGGCAGTCAATTATAGTGAGCCGAACTGTGCATTTAACAGTAGCTAATTAATGGTCATGATCCTAATCGAACATATGGAAAACATACACTCCAAATTTTCATCAACACGATATTTAAAATTCAAGCTTTCTTTGGCAGCTTATTTCCTTAGTATTTTGAGAGAAGTTTCTGAGTTTATATTCTCCCTTTATCCATTTCCCGTCAGTGGCATCTCATGGGCACCCATTCATTTTTTCTTCTTTTACAGTGCAAAACGAATAAGAAAGCCCATAGCGATAGATTGTCGACATCATTTCTTCAAACTTGGAAGAAACAACTATTAACTTTCACTGGTGGAGGGGGGTTGGGGTCACAGCAAAAGAGGATAATAACATACATCAAATGGTATTTTAATTAATGCGTTTTATTAATTTTTTTTACCTTTTTGAAAAGCAGTATAAAAAATTATGTTGAAAGTTTTCACAGAAGAAAATCCAATCTTAAAAAAGTTATTCCATTTCTTTCTCCTTTTAAATTTGAATTGATTCCGAAACGGTGTCTACATGTATATCAATCTAAATAAATAGATATAAACTCCATCGTACATCTCTCTTTATATGTTAATTTAAATCATAATATACACTTTTCGAAGTGTAGGCCAATTATATTTATATATAAGTTCCCATGTACACACACATACACACGCATATGTCGGAATGTACATTTTCTTTATCAAGTTTTCTCAAGTGCGCAGGCCAGCAGACGTAATGTACATTGTTTAAAATAATAAAAACAAGACATCTTTTTAAAACACTGATATACACTAAAAGTAATATTTGAAGAAATAAAAATATCGGATTAAAAATAAAAATCCATTAATATATATATATATATATATACATATATATATATATATATATATATATATATATATATATATATATATATACATATATATATATATATATATATATATATATATATATATATATATATATATATATATATATATATATATGTGTGTGTGTGTGTGTGTGCGTGTGTTGTTTCTCTGCATGTGTGTGTATCTTCGTGTGCGTGTGTGTCTGTGTGTGTGCCTTATGAGGAAAGTATTTATGCGTGGACGTATAAAGAGACATTTGTGCTTTAATATGTTGAGGTTACTTTCTGTAAAATGCTTTCTCTCCTGATATGTTTAATGTATACGCATGTATGTATGAAAATGTATACATATGCATATATGGGCTTGATAAGTAAAAATATGCAGATGGAAAAGTAAAAGTATGTACGTGTCTATATGCATGTGTCAATATACTTGTGTGTGCCAGCCAAATAGGTCCAAAAGAAAACTCATTTACTTCTCAGGGAATATATATTTTACATTGCATAATACTCCGTCATTCTATAATATAATTTAGAAAGGATAAGTTATTTAAGAGGGCAACAACAAAAATCTCTTTATAACTAACAAATTTCTATAAATATCCTCGATAAGAATTTAGTAGACAGCATGTAAGAGAAATTCCTAAAAACATTCTTTCAGAAATTAAATAGTGAAAATGTTGTGCGGTACATACCGTTCATGGAATTCAACTAAGATGCCAACAAACTAACTAATAAAAAAAACTAAAGAGGAATATAATACCATTTGTTGCTACATCTTTGAACAGGCAAAATAAATACCTCTAGCGCTCGTTAGTTGGTATATTTTGAAGAAATAATAGTCGGATCAGATATTTGATCACAGCTTTCGAGATTATGAATTTACAAGCATTACTTTGATTTCTTGACATTTTGGCCTCTTATAAAAAATTAAACCATTTTCACCTCATAAATAAGTCTTTGAAAACCAAGTCCTACAGCTGGCATGCTTATGATACTTCTCGGCAATCGAAACTTCATATACAAAAAAATTAATAATTCAACTCACAGGAATATAGATATGTTAATAGAAATCTTAAGAATATTGTTGATTTTTAAGTTATATTTATAATAAATTTTCAATGACCATTTTCAGAAATATTGTGATAATTTTCTATTTTATGAGAAAAATGTATCTTGAACTGATTTTTTTTTTTTTTTTTAAAAAAAAAACAAGTTTGCAATTTTGTAATTCGTGGATATTTTTCATAACTGAAAGTATATTGAATTTTCATGCAAGTAAAGTTGCTTGTTATTTTCATGCCTCAGACGACGCTAAAGCTGTACATCATTTGTAAATCAAGTTGTCGATGAATCAGGAAGCTAAACATAATACCCACGAAAGCTGAATTTCTCCTGGCACTATCAACATAAATAGGATAAGATAAAAATACGTGTTAACATTTTCTCTTTACATCTAATATATATTATTGATTTGATAAAATTAGCTGAAATGATTTTGCTAATTACTCAAAATCAAAGTGAAGACCGTAGTGGACACTGAGGTCAACACCAAGTAGCAACAACAGTTTCTTTCATGCTTCAACGAAATCCTCAGGCTTTGTCGTCAAGATTACGTCGGAACACGAAACTATCAACAGTCTATTTCGTGTTCAACAGGCTGTTGATAGTTATGTATGGAAAGTAAAGGAAAAATAATAAAAGTCCCATTGTGAAATTGGATGGGTTGAAAAAAAAAGCTCTCTCATTTAACATTGGGAATAAAATGTGTAAATTATGCTAAGAGTAGAAATTGGCGTATAAGCTGCTTAACGCATGCTAGGAAATTCCTACTAGCACGCTATGAAACGGGGTAAGAGTATGTATATAAAACATGTTAATTTTCTCCCGACTCTTTACTTTTTTCTTTCTATCCTTTACCAGCGGCATAATTATGTATATAAGAATGTCTTAGGATGGAATAATTAATTTTACTCCTTTACGATAAAAAAAAACATCACGGTAGCAGGAAGGTTGTCGTAAATTACTATACATTTTCTCTTTTTGAAAATTCTATACAACGCTTTTTCATTAATTTAGCCATTTTTTAATAAATATTGTTTTTTGTTAAAAGTTGAATTTTATAATTGTATATATATATATATATATATATATATATATATATATATATATATATATATTCACACTTTTATAAAAAATTTATACTAACAAATATGTAAGCGTAATATGTAAGCGTAAAAATTGAATTGCACATAAAGTTTATTTGGCGTGTCACAAGATGGCATTAATTTTTTAACAAATTTTCTTAAAAAGTTCATGTTTGTCAACTTTTATATGAAGTCGCATTTTCAAAAGAAAGCAAATATCTGTGCCGTTTCTGGTGAAACGTGTCAAAAGGTTGTTTGCGTTGTTTTGTGCTGAGATTTCATGCTGGATCAGGTTCCACAATTGCACAGATCATTTAAGATTGGTACTGATCCAATCAAGACATTGTTATTATTATTTAAGAGATAGACAATATATTCAAATCAGTCGCTGAAAATCATTTACATCAGACTGTTATTCATAATTTCTGACAAAATTATGACGAACAATAAAAATTTGTTATATACACGTTTCTACGTAACTTACAAAAGATCGAAATCAATCAGGAAATAAACTGAAATATACCAGCACTAACCGTACCAGAAACCGGTTTTCACAAAAAAAAGGAAAAAAAAAAAGAAAAAAAAAAACAATAATATATATATGGTGAGATAAGAGTCATTTTCTATGAGATCCTTCCGGAGAAACAAACGAACGATTTAACACGTGCTTTAGGAGGCAGAAACTAACGGAAATTATCTGGACTTAGTGAATTAGTGAAAGGATCTTATATTTCATCAAAATGACATTAGATTGTATATTTCGTTGGTGAGCAGGTAGAAATTGTCGGAGAAGTTTTCACTCATCAGATGTATTCAAACAAATACTGCACCTCGATTTACAAAATTTTGTAAAGAATAATGTTCTGTTCCTTAGAAGATTGCAAATGACAATAACTGCAGTTCTTTGCCCTGCACTATAAAGTGTTCTAGAAGGATAGAATTATAGAATTGTTTGACAGCTGGCAGCAAATAAAACGAGAAATATATTATTTGATTAAATTAAAGTCAAAATTAAAATTCTTTTATTTTTACTTGCTTTTGACATTATTCGATATCTATAATTGTCCAATGTAATCTGTTTGAATGTGCGAGGCAGTTTGACACAGAAAATGACATTGGCAAATTATGTTCGAATGTCCGTCAGTGACATATTCCAAAGACTATCATAGAAAAGAATGAATGAAAGAGTACCAGAGTAAAGAAATCTTTGTTAATTTATCAGTTAATAGCAGCAAAAAGCTGTTACGCCCATTATTATTGTTGACAGGGGCCAATTCGTGCATTCGTATATGCAAATATTTATATAATATTTATAAAAAAATTGAACACTAGATGTCGTAGTGAATGGATGTGTTTTTTTATTGCTCAAGGTAGCGATGTGTTTTTTAAAGGGACGTCATGATTATGTTTTTTATTTATCCATTTCCTCTTATACTATTCATTATTTATTATATGAATATCATTTTTATGATATTATTGTACATTTGTTATCTTTATTTATTAGCATATATTTACATATATTTTGAATAAATCGTGATATACATTGATTATTTTCTTATTAAAATAAGTATTATTCAACGAGTTTACATTATTGTTAATATTTAATACATCATCATTATAAATTATATTATTTTCAAGAATTAATACATTGCATTTACTAAATTTTTTATACATTAGCATGAATTAATTTTATTTCATTCATATTTTAACGTAAATTTTCCATAAAAGAAGTATTTTCGAATTTGTAGGAAAAGCATTTCGAATCATAACGTTTATTTTGTTTTCTTTATTTTTGACTAATGATTTTGCATGGACGATTTTTCCACTATTATTTATTATTCAAACAGTTTTAATGACAATAATAATAAAAATGCTCTTATAAATATTTGACCATAAATTTATACTATTTATTTATCATATATATATTCTTTTTCATATTTATTGATTTATTTTAATTATTTATCATTTAAACAGAATTTATAATAATAGTAACAAAGGTGCTCTTATTTAGACGTTATTCAGTGTAAAATATATATATGTTTGTGTGTGTGTGCGTGTGTGTATGTATATTTTTAAAAAATACATTTTAACTTGATTATTGTATTTGAAATCAAGTGAGATAACTTTATTAATGTTCCTTAGATTTCAACACCTGGGGTAACCTTCAGAAAGGTTTTATAATTTATTAATTCTCCCTTTTGGCCTGTAAGGGGTTTAGAGATGATTTCTCGATAAAAGCACCCAAATTTCTGTGCTGTGAACTTGTTAATAAGAATAGATAGATATGCCTATCGCCTTGCCAGTACTCCTTCCATGTTTGTTGAACAGGAGTAGAGGTTTATCACTTGTGCTGTTTATGATATGGTTTACCGCTTCCTTTCTTCCATAGCGGTAATGATATAATTGTCATCTAAGTGACTATTGACTGTGACTTTTTGTTGTGATGTGCTCCTTCTAAAGAGTCTATGTTAGACTCTTCCGTCTACTATAAGATTAGTAGGAGAGAAGGCCTTGGGGGAACAGTCGCACAGATTGTTCAACTGTCAAACTCTCTGCCTCGGCAGAGAGAAATTCGGACGAAGTTTTGCCGCAGGGTAAAGTTTCGTCTAAGCGGGTTCAAGGGGAATATTTTTGGCCGAACCTACGGGCTCGGAGAAACCCACGTTAAACTCGGCCTTGTACCACATACATTCCTTGTGGGGGGGACTGTCAAGTATTAACAGTCGAATAGAGTAAACGCTGGGTCATCCGGTACACACTCACTAGTCGTGTACTACTCTTCTGTTGTACTTACTGTTTAATATATGATATATCTGCAGCATTTATTTTGTTATTTCTTTAACCATTTACTTGGACACAACATTCTTAATTATGAAGGTTCCGGATGGGCAATAGCTTTCTGGATAATACCATCCCAACTGGTAGTAATGAACCAGGACTCTTAGCTAGCGTTTAAAGAGGCTGCTCTAGTCGCTTAATATCGATGTATTTGCAGTTTTATATCAGACGTGGTTAGATGTCTCTGGATGTACTTTCGGTAGGCAATTCTGAGGTCACATTATACCACTTTAGCCACTTTCTGGCCAGTTTGTATTGCCATAGATGATGGACAGTGATAATTATTTAGCCCTTTTCTCATTAAAACATAATTTTATGTCAGTTACAATTAAAAGAAATACAAGTAAACCAGTAAACAAAAATTACCTACACACTCAAACTTTTCTGCACTAATATTCGTGGTATTGCTACTAGTTTCTGCAGTGTAGAAACTTTTCACTTGAAACATTCTCCAGATATCTTAGCACTTTGCGAAACTAATTTAAATTCTTCTATCGTTACCAATGAATTATCTGTTCCAGGCTATCTTCCTCTTGGTCGAAAAGATTAACGATACATATGCATGGCGTTGGTGATTACACCCGGGAAAATCTTTCAATGGCAAGGGAATTGTCTCCGAATGATTTTTGGGTGTTTTCGACCTTCTTTATTGCCACTCTTTTAGCTAAATATCTTTTTCTTTTATCGTTACTCTTCTTCTCAGGACTGTAACATATTAGACAAAATATCAGAAAATATAGAAATTGCTCTCACTCACTCACTCGCTCACTCTCGCTCTCTCTTTCTCTCTCTCTCTCTCTCTCTCTCTCTCTCTCGACATTCATCTGCGAACATTTTTCTGTTAAGTGTTTTTAATGCTTCTCATGAGAAGTAGCTTAATCATTTTAATGTTACTGATGTTGCCGGTATTCAGACTTTCAATTTTCCGCTGCTCGTTTTTTTCTCTACTCGTTTCCCTTATAATTCTGATCCAAAAGTTTTTTACCTGATATATTTCTTACCGCCTCTCTTAGCTCTTGTCAAGCATCGCAACTCAGACCGCTTGGCAATTCCGATCACACTGTAGTATCCGTTAATTTTTCTTTTTAGACAAGGACCTCATATTCACAAGACTTCCTTATTACCAGTGCACTGATAGCAATTCATTTCATGACTTTCTTCGAGACACTCATTGGAATGATATGTGTAAATTCCTCTTGGGAATTGTACCATTTAGGATTCTTCTTTGGTTAAAGCCGTCGTCGATGCTTTTGTACCTTCTCGGAAATACCAGGTGAAACAATAATCTTCTCCTTGGTTTATACCTGCCTATTCAGCCACTATAGCCCACAGGAATACATTTTCTGGATGTACCAGCGTGATAGTCCCAATCATAACAGACGCCACTTTGCGTCTGCGCGTAATAATTGTAAATATGTCCTTAAATGACCTAAGTCTTTCTTTGCTGACAGAATAAAGAACTGTATATTCACTAGTTAGTTTGGTTATCGTGACTACTGGCTGCTCTGTAATAGTGTGTTAAATAAGTCTTATCTCCTCTTATATATATATATATATATATATATATATATATATATATATATATATATATATATATATATATATATATATATATATATATATATATATATATATTCTCTTTCATATATGTCTTATATATCTTCTACTCTTCAGGTTTTATCACCTTCTGCTGGTAGTAAGGAGCCCGAACTCTTTGGTAGCTCTTAGCGAGGTTGCTCTGGTTAAGTCGCCTAATATCGATGTTTTTTGCGTCTGATCCTTCTCTCAGAATATTAGCTTTCTACCTCTTTTGGCAAAGCACTAGAGGCTGTAAACAACTCTGAATTGGTTACTCATCTTACTTCGCGAGGTCGCCTTTCAGATAAGCAAAATGGCTTTCGCTTCTGTATGTCAAAAGTTGATACATTAATGGTTGTTGCTGAAAAAGTCTATATATCGAAGGCATGTTCCAGGGTTTGGCATGCTGGAAAGGTTATGGTATTTCTTGACATTTTTTTTTGACTGACTGAATCTTTCTTATCAAATCCCTAAATGAAAGTGGTCTTTAGGGGTCACGCATATAGATCTTTTGCGGGTGTTCCTCAGGGTTCTATCCTTGGATGGAACCCTGAGGAGCACCTGCAAGTTGTTCTTTATTCTCATCAACGATGTTCCTGGTGTCATCAGTTTTCAACTCGGTGTCTACGCTGATGACACAATTATTTAGTCCTGTCTTAATGGTAAGTGTTCGATAAGGTCAAATTGATAGCTGAGCTCAAAAACGTTCCTGGGGCAAAACATGGCTTATTAATTTTAATGCCTCAAAAACGAAACTGTTCTCTTTTCATCGTCTCAGAGAACCCTTTTTTGCCTTACATTAGTATGGCTGTTACTAACCTCCAGGAAAGTGACAATTTGCGCCTTCCCTGGGTAATGATTACCCCTGACATGAAATAGAAGGATTATATTAAATCGATTGCTAGGTCTGCTAGTATGAAAGTTGGTTCGCCGTTTCTTGCTAAACAATCTTTCTCTCTAGAATCTTACACATTTATAAGATTAATATTCGTCTTTGCATTGAATATTGCTGACTCATCTAGTCCAGTGTTTCTTCTATGCATTTAGAGATTCTTGATTAAATACAAAGAAGAATCTGCAATCTCGTCATCTCGGCTTCAGTCTTTCTCACCACCATAACGTAGCTTCCCTGTGCCAGTAATTATTCTGATTATTTTTTCATGTGCTTTAAACTTTCTTAATGGCACTCTACTAGCTATATCATTTTTCTTTTATCGCTCCTCTTTGGTACCTAGACTTTAAGAATTTAAGTGCACTACTAGATTGTCAGCAAAGTCTGATCCCACCGCCGTAACGTAGCAATGAAACGGAAGAATTTGACAATGGATATGATATAGAATAGTTATAATCAGTGCGACATTTAGAATGATTGTGAGATACACCAATAAGACGAATTCAGTGGTCAATGGCAACCTTCTTAAAAAAAAAGTTATATTAATATAAATAAAGTTTCTTCAAGATTTAACCGTCATTCTCAATTTGGCGAAGTCTTTTATTCTCTTATCACTGTAGTCAGTGAATAAATACATTTTTAATTACTCATATTGGTGTTTTGCTCGACGACAACACAAAATGTAATTTATCAAGTCTGATATTTACTTATTATTCGTTTCATGTTTTCTTCACGATTTTCCTCTTGTCTTTCAGCATTTTTCATACTCACTCTTTTTATTTAACCTTTATTTCTGTTCTCTCTTCTTTTTCTTCTCTCTATCTTCCTCATTTTCTCTGTGTTATAAGAGAAGAATTCAGTCAAGCTAGAAATAGTGACAAGAAACTAGAAATATTCATTAAAGTTCGGCGGATCCGCTTTAGAGAAACAGATCTCATACAATTTATCTTCGGATAATATTTACAATGGGAGTAACCAGTAATTGTTTGTCCACCGATGATTCTTATTTCTTCATTCAGTAAAAACTAGCTACTTGGAGTTTTCTTATTATTATTTCCTCCGATCTCCTCTACAATCAAGCACTTAAACTCCAAAATAAAGGATAGGACCTCAGCTGGGGTTGTATTAAATTTTTCTTGCTCACGAGTAACACTTTTATTTCAACATCAAAATAAATTCCTATGTATCTAACCAGATTTTCACCTGTCTTCATTCCACGAGGAATAGTTGAACGAATTCTAGAGAAACCGTAGAATTACAGTAGATATTACGATATGTAAGAAATGTGACTGACTGGATCCAACGAAATTGTGAACATTACAACAACAAAAACAACAAGCAGTTTTTACAAATTCCGTATTAATATTGCTCCTTTGTAAGTGGTTGACAGTTGACTTCATTTATAAGTAGAAAAATGCACGACAGAATGACTACTCAGCCCTTACAAGAATGTAGTAAAGTGGTATGTGTAGGAGATTATATCTGGAGTAAGATAGATTACACCACTCCTCTTAATAAAAGAGTACTGCTGAAGGGTAAAATTAAAGGCAGCAGCATACATTAGCCTAAACAACATGAACTACTCAGATCATTTTGGATGTCAAATGGTGCGTAATTTTTGATTAACAAGAAATTAGAGATTATTACTGCGTATTAAACTATTAAATTACATGTGTTACCTGACATACTTGGAATGGAATGGAATCGTATGTTGCTGAGAATGGACTGATCCGATAAGAATACTTATCATCGATCTTTTCCATTTGATACACTTTTTGAAAAGAGACCATGCTCTTTCATTACGGACTGTACATCTGAAGAAGGCGATAAAATTAACCACTTGAAACGTAGTAACAAAAATATTTAAACCGTAGGAATTATATTGTATGACACTGATGCATTGATGATAAAAAGCATTCCGCTGAGTCTGATTAATTGGCCAATATATGTCAACGGTAAACAAATAATTACCTTAAAGAAGTTCTTCGAGAAAGGTAAAATATCGTTTTATAAAAATGTTTATGAAATATAAGCCTGTAAGAAGAATTCAATGAAATCGGCTGAGAGGCAGTGAGCTATAATTTAGACTATTTAGCAATATGCGATTTCCTATGACAAGCTGATGAAGAAAGAGAGGGGAGTAGGATGGAGAGAGAGATAGATAGATAAAGAGAGAGAGAGAGAGAGAAAGAGAAAGAGACAAAAGAGAAGAGAGAGAAACAAAAGAAGAGTTAAAGAGAAGATTGGAAGGGGAGATAGAAAAAAAGTGTAATTCAAATTTTTGAACCTTCGTGTTACCTGGGGGTAAAAAAGTAAACAGTTACAGCTGCAAAAGACGAGAAAAAACTTTAATATATCAAAAACAGAGAAAAGATTAAGAGGAAACGAAAAGCATCCTATAGAAATTCTCTAAATTTGCATAATTAGGTAATCATGAATGTCTATTACGTATATATGGCATGCATATGTGGTATATCTTTTTTATGTATATGCATACCTAAGGAATATATATTCACGTGTCTACAGCTGTAGCTGATACGACTTAAAAGTGGGAGTTAGGATTCCATTTTGTCTTCAACAGCTTGTATTATTTCCATCATAAGTGCGAACATATTTCACACTCTCATGCAGACGTATATTCCGCCAACACATGGATATAATGACGCCAGTAGATATGGGCTGACAAAAAATGCCATCAACGCAATGCAAGGAAACAGAAGCAGAAAGTACGAAGCAATATGTATTTTTGAACCACCACTTCATGACACCAAATGACATCTTACTTTTAGTGATATATAATTTAATAGATGATTGACGGAGATTGTGTATTTACAGCAAAGTTCCTGCTAGAGTTATAGGTCAACATATTAATTCGGCGCAACTTCAACCCTCTCTATCCCTCTCAATCTCCCCCTCTCTCTCTCTCTCTCTGAAGATGATGATGATGATGAGCCGGAATATAAACATGGCAATTACTACTTGTTTCATTACTTTTCATTTCTTTATAAAAATATTTAGACTGATTTTTTCAGAAATCATATCAGAAAAGATAATCTTTTGAATAATTAGCGCTCTCGTATACGTCATACAGAATAAAATATGATTTACCAGTTCTTCTGAAACAGTTACTCTCCACTGCTATGGAAAGGTATACCGCATCGTCTGGTATACAACATTCTGACCACGCATGTCATCACTATAAAACCACTACAAACAATTTAATTGAAATAGAAGGTTCTCTGGAACAAACAAATGAAATTGAACAGAGAATGGCAACTGAAAGAAGTGACTATGATTAAAATATGAAGAAATGTATTTTTCGTTTTGAGCCATTTTGTTTCCTCATTGATTTTCTATGCATTCCATCCATGAATTTCAAATACTTTTCTTTCATAAAGCGATTCATTCAATTTAGCAACCAGAAAATCAACATTCTCACAGAGATTTATACTCTTCCAGTCGACAAAAAAATCACTGGATGTCGATACCAAATACTCAAACAATTTGTGACACGAGCAACACTCATGATTTTCTTTTCATCCGACTTTTTCTGTCCTTAATCTTTTCATTCCCATTGGGGTGCTGGAGGATATTCAGTTTTCTACTTGAAAGTCATTTGAATTTCTAACGGAAACATCTACGCGTCATCTATTGTTAGTGCCTTTTCCATTTTCCTCCCCCACCCTCATCCGCTCTTTATCTTCATCTCTACTTAGTACTGTTTTCATTCCTACATTATTTTCACTTTTCTTTCTCACTTCTCCGTCATTTTTATCAGTCCTTCTACCATTTTTCATATTCTTTCTTTTATTTTTTTCTATCTTTCCTCATTACTTATACTTGGCTTAATTTTCTTCTTTAGTTTCTTCCTGGCAGCGATACAGACGTAACGATCTAAGAATTTAAGATCGACAGGGGATACTACCTTATTCTTGTGATGCATGCGATAAAACGTGATTTTCTCCTTCCTTTTAACTGACAAAAAGAGAAAAAGGAAAAAGAAGTGGTAAGAGAATACTGTGCATCACGATATTTTTACCTTGTCTCATAAAATTGCTACAAGATACGCGGAGAGTTTTACTGCTTGTCTCAACCAACGAATTTTTTAAGGCCCGATTTATTTTTCCTGCTGAAAGTTACATTATTGTCTCTAAAAATGAAATAAGTTGGTCTTCTTCGAAATATATTAGTCTCTGTTGCTAGCTCCAATAGTTTTCTCAGTCACGTTTTCTGCAATATAAACGAGCATTTTTATTATTTCTAGTTTGATTAAAAATACAAAGTCAATATCAAAGAAATACAATTAAAGAAAATACAGATATCAACTCATGTGAAAGAATTATTCCCAGTCCCAGTGGATAAGGAAAAGTTTTCAGTTGTTTAAATAAAAACATAAAAAGCCAACACCAAACAAATATTCAAATCAAGCATTTTTTTTTTTTAAACAATTATATGAAATTTTAACTTTTTAAATCGTTTGCAAAATCTTTTGTTATTTATCTTTGGTTTTCCCCGCACATTTTTTTTTTGGGGGGGGTGCATTTATTGGCACATAATATTACTAAATGAAGCGTCTAGATAATCCGGTTACAGTATTTTCTCTTATTGTCATAAAACCGCCAAATACATACTTTTGGGGTTAAATGAAACTTTCAAACGTTTAGAAATAGGATCATCGTTTAAAAGCGCAGTAAGTTGAAGAAGTGGACATTATTTTTGATAGGATTAAATCACATACCGCTAGTCAGTTGAAGCTATAAAAAAAAAAACAGCCAGAAATGTTTTCAGTATAATCCTTTAGAACCCTAAAAATAAAATCGATTATCGTTTTTTACATCGATGAATTTGTCCCCAACCGCGATTCAAATAACCATTTGAACTCCAAGAGATGGTTCAAATGGGTATCAATATATATACATAGGTGTTGCTAGTAAACGTTAATCTGTAAATCTACTGAAGTTTACGTGTACTTGGATGTGCTTAAACAGGTGCTTTTAAAATATTATTATAGTATGTGACTCGCTCCAGATGATACGACAATATACTTTGAACATAATAAAAAAAAAACTAAACAATTAATATAAAGGTAAAATTTATCATCGAAATTCCTGTGAAGCTTCATCAATATGAAATTACTAAGGAACAGATGAAATTCTTTAACCTAGGCCCAAATCACTACCTCCTTTCCACATTCGATATTCATATTAGCAAACAGCTTAGAAGAAATTAAAAAAAAACTGAAAGAAACCTTTGAGAATAACTCTCTCCTACACATTACTTACGAACTCAACGTTAATAAAAAAAATCCCTTTTCTTGACTTATTAGTCGATGTCAATAGTCATAATTTTATTACCTCCCTTTATAGAAACCCACTTGCAGAAACTCGTGTTTACTTAACTACAAAAGTGAATACCCACAGAGATACAAAATCGCTGTTATAAAAACATCATTTATCGAGCGAAAGTAATTTACTCTTTGGGCATATTTTCTACAATTTCCCTAACCACGTCGTCAACGAACAAATAAAATTAGCCTTAACGAAATTTAGAAAAAATTACGCCAGACCTCTCCCTGGCGAAAACAAAAATAGACACATCATTAACTTATTCAATCGTAACCAAACACATCCTAATTATAAGCAGGATGAAAAAGCAATTAAAAAAATAATTCACCGGTACATATCACCCAATGATCCTAACAAACACCTAAGATTTATCATCTACTACAATAAGTTTCAAACTTAATTATTTCCAACAACACTGGGCTTTATATATCTACCCTATATAAAAAAAATGTTGTTTATGAATTATCATGCATCCCTTGGTAGATTGCACCTCCAATACTAATAAATAAAAAACAATATTATATATTTACATTGGGCACACATGCACTACACTCTCTCGCAGATTGACCTGTCATAGTGCAGTCCGTACACACATTGACCAGCAGAACATGAACGACAAAATACCACTGTCAACGTAAGACAAATACGAGTAGATAACACAAAAATACTCTACCCAATGCAAGGTTTATATTATAAATTAATGTGGATGTGATTATATATTAATATATATATATATATATATATATATAATATATATATATATATATATATATATATATATATAATAAATTATATAATATATATAAAATTATATATATATATATATATATATATATATATATATATATATATATATAAACCCTTTTCATCTACTACGCTATACTTCCTTAGTATCATATAGCAATATCTATCTGCCAACTGTCAATATGCTTATCTGAGACAAAATCGTCAAATTTCATACTTGTCAATTCTGTTTCGAATTCAGCAACGGAATCTTAAATATATATTTTGGGCAACTTGGGAATTACATCATGGTGCTTTGACCTACCGTAATAACCAATTTTTGGGTGGGTATATGGTATATATGAATGGGTCAAATGGTAGCTAAGCAATAAAACGGAGTTCTGTGAGGCAGACACAACCAATGCCACATAGGCACATCCAACATCATTAAGGAACGATGTCTTGTTGACAAATGAAATCTATGGCCTCATGGGATCTGCACCAAACACGAACCCAACCATCAGCCGAAAATAACAGAAACCGAGACACTTCGCCACACGTTGCTAGTCCAATTAGCAATGATATGCGTCCAGGTAAGGCATTGTGTCTAATTTAGTGGTGTTAACAGCGGCATCCTACTGATTGGAGCCACTGTTGTTTGTCAGTTCTAACTAGAAACATCTGGTAACGAACATTATGGAGGCGTAATCAGACACTGCGTTGAAGAAGGTGGGTGATAATGACTTCCATCAGCTATTCTCGCTATACAAGGGTCACTGTAGATTGAATATCAAATGTACTCACAATTTCAGAAATGGAAAGTCTCTTCAATCTGGTACCCACTATCATGTCTCGTTTGAATTCTGATAATTGACATCGACATGGCATGAGGAGTTCACATCAGTTTATAAGAAATCAGAGCGTAAATCATATATGCGTCTGGGCATTTCCATGACGTCAAGGCAAGGTGACGCCACCTGCCATTATCTTTGCATACTATTATTCCATTGCTTTTGTTACCTCAGCGTACATTTTAATACTTTTACAAGTAATCTGGTACGAACACACGAAACAGCGACATATATATATATATATATATATATATATATATATATATATATATATATATATATATATATATATATATATATATATATATATCCGTATGTGTTTATTTTATGTTTATACCTGTGACAACATCATTTATAACACTGCAAATTTACACTATTTACATTATTCGGACTATTGTCCTCTATAGCCCGAATAATGTAAATAGAGTATATAATACCTCATCTCAGAAATATAGACAGATACTGCAAATTTAATAGCTCACATTTACACAACTCAATACGGAGATATTTTGTGCAACAAACTATTTCCCTGATGGTATTAGATACCCAAATTATTTACAATTTTTATTCATACATTGATGCTGTATAGCTAAATCTGGTAAGTGAAACAAGTAACAGATTGGGGTAAATGCATGTGCGTTTCTGTGTATCTGTATATAATCGAGTATTTTAGGCACTTACCCAATGCATAATGCATCATCTTTTAGTTGATCATTAACATCACGGCCAAATTTCTTTCTGCAAAATCTGTCTTTATTCCACCATCCCTAACTAATAGTTATATTTGTATTTTATTTTTCAGTGTTTCTTTTCAAATCTCTTATTCACTCAAGCATCGGATCATCAAAAAGCAAATTGCTCTACGCTATACTTCTTTAGTATCATATAGCAATATCTATAGTAATCTTTTTTGCCTTTTCCTTTCATCCGAAACATAGCAAGTCATTCTTCTTTAATTTCATTGCACCTAATTAGTTTTAATCAAGAAAGAAGCCGAGAATATTTTCTTTGGAAAAGATTTTGTTTTATCGAGACGAACTCTTTTGAACTTTGAATCCATTGACCCTCTCACATTCTCATCTATGCTATTGTTCCCAATGGTTCCACCATAAGCGCTATTTTGTCTTGCTTTTCTTATCATTTTTCGCTAAACATTTCTACCTTGCTATATATTAAAACTAACGTCTTACCGATCTCCACCTGGTGCATTAATGAACTTGTGAAAAAAGAAAATGCCTTGTTTTGCTTTCCCCTGAATATTTGTTATGCTATACTCGTAATCCGCACATTTTTCTCTTCTCCCAAAAGTGGTTAAGATTCTTTTTAATTCTTCATTAAAACGCGGGGAATTTCGTTCAAATTAAATATAACAGCTTCGAGGAATTTTATTGAAGATTCTGAAAATATCTCTCATTCAATATTTGTTTTCCAGTTTATTTGTTTTACTTGTATTGCATTCTTTTAACCTTTGATAAAAAAACATCAGCATCTTTAGTCCGCAAACATCTTATATTAATTAATCATCAGGATTTTTTCGTTTTTAAATTTGTTCTTCATTAAAAAAAAAAGGATTATTCATAAATTAATAATCGAAAAATAAAGAAATATTTTGAAATGACTAGTATATGAAATATTAATCCTATTATTATTATTATTGTAGTAGTAGTAGTAGTAGTAGTACTAGTACGTAATAAAATTCTTGCAGTAAAATTTGCTAAATGCATGATCTACTTGCGTGCACTTGGCATAGAAAGGCCAAGTTGCTGAAAATTGCAGTATAACATTATAATTACTAGAAGAATAAGTATGTGTACCACAAATTACTTCCATATGTTTTAGAAAAAAAAAACAGTAGTAATTTGTTACATTTGAAATCAACTGCTAACGGATTTTGAAAATAATATTTTCAAAAAATAATTGAGTGTGTTTAATTTCAGACTTCGAAATAGATTTCTATATAGAGTGCCCTGTATTGACGGAATGTCAAATATTTATTAGTCAAATTCATAACTTATCTATTGTAAATTTTCTAATAGATATCCAACAGGACCTTTTCCGATTGAAAATAGATGGATCATTCTTACGTTCTTAAGTGTTACATGGACGTTAAACTTTCTGGGTTTTTTTATTATTATTCTGGTTGCTGCTTCACATAAAGAAACACAAAATCTCAAAAAAAAAAAAAAAAAAGAAAAGGATAAAGAACATTTAAAATTAATTTCACACCATGGAGCAAACATTTTACATTAATATTGTTTTTTATAATTTCGCAATGACACATTTCAATATTTTACCTTTGTTTACTTTGTGCTCGTTTTCAGTAATTATAAGTTTTAATTGCAACATAATGTTACGTGGAATTTTAGTGAACTGTGTAATAATGTGAAGTATGGAAAATCCAGCAAAATCCATGAAACTGTTGACATATGGTTGTTGTTGTCAATTGCAAATTATACATATGTGAAATATCCTGTACATTATCAGAGGAAATATTTCCATGAATCTTTCATCTGTTTCTTTTTTTAAAGGAAAATATAATAATTTGAGATGCAGCGAAAATTTCGCGTATATTCTCATTATAACACTTTCGCCCCAGCCCCTCAACCTCCTACGTCTTACTCTCTGGGCTGAGGTGTCTACTCGGTCCTAACCAAACTTAAGGGAGTGGCCGTAGATCACCTGAGAATCCGTAGATTGTTCGACCGGTCCACTGGTTTAATCCTGCTGTTGTGTTTGGTTTAATCCAGAAAGCAGAAGGGATGTTCATACATTCATGGTCGACTGAAAATGTAGACACGGCTGGAGAGTCTGCGCTAAGAAATTTAGAATGCAGCAAAAAAAAAAAATTGATATCTGCAGAAAGCCGGACAAACAACCATTCAATGATTGAATTGTTGATGTCTTTTATATAGCAGAAAAGAATAGTATAGAAAAGAAACGGGTTACAGAAAAGAAAAGTAATTGACGTAAAAACGTATACACTGGATTCTGGACTGAGAGAGAGAGAGAGAGAGAGAGAGAGAGAGAGAGAGAGAGAGAGAGAGAGAGAGAGAGAGAGTGTGTGTGTGTGTGTGTGTGTGTGTGTTATGATTAACTTGTTGTTAAATCGTCTCAGAACGATATACGACTCTTGCGATGGGGGAATAAGATTTCTGTGCGCAGCTTAAAGTTTATAGTGGCGTTCCTCCTTAGCAGAGTAACAGTAGTAGTAATATTCGTGGTAGCAGAAACAGCGGTACTTATCTCAACAGCACATGTTAGCGGACGCTTCGTTCCAATCTCTCCTTCTTGACTCTCCACTGTCTCTAGCCCAACTCTTGCCCGGGCTAATTCTCTTCTGTCTCTCTCTACCGTCTGCCTCTTACGTCTCTCTCTTCCGTCTAAACGCTCGCCCGTCTGTCTCTTCCGTCTACCTCTTCCGTCTGCTTCTTCTTCAGCATAACCACGCGTTTATATAGAAAAATCCGATTGATACAACTGAACCTTGGCCCTACTACATCGCACGTGATTATCACGGGGTTTTGGCTGTTTTAACTAAAATCATGTGAATTCTAAAGTTCCTCCTTGCTTACTCAGCTCCATTCCAAGTTTTAATCAATAAAAATTATTTCGACCATTCCCATTGTCTGCTAATGACCTAGTTCCAATGGGTACAACTCCTGCCCTAGATCAGGTTTCACCATCAGTAAACAAAAATGCTCTGATCTAATTTCGCTGTTCAAATCCACCCCAATTTCACTAAAAAAAAATATATGTGCGTATGTATGACACTCTCTGTCACATATTTATTGAAGTTAATAAAAAAAGTGAAAGACTTTGCTAACAAAACGGCACAATTGGGTGAGAGATATTTGTTTAAATATTTTTAACAATATTTATGCACTAACGATTTTGTGATACTTGATTGTTTAAAATTTCCACATGTCTTCAACTGAGTTTCTATCCAGTGATTGGTCAAACCAGATAGCGGATCTAGCAATATGGGAAATTGTCTTTGACAGTATTTCCAAAGTCTCTGAATGTGAGAAGCGATCCACATCGAAAAATATCCTAGTATTTTACAATATTTATGTTTTTAACAATCAATCTTGATAACCATTTGGCTAAGAGAGTGATTCATAAAAAAATACCTCACCTCATCATGTATGGAAGAATTATACTGAAGATAATAATTTTATTGTAAAAAACTTTTTTTTATGAGCATCAGCAGCAATCGGGATTACAAGCTGTATTCAGGCAATCTTCTACTGACCCAGCATCTTAACACATCACTGTTCCTGACAATTTAAAATTCCTTGGCTAGTTGAGTGGAGTTTTTGTTGCCTGTTCTTTAAAACTTGTCTTCTGATGAGTGTCACATCTTTTGTGTACTGACATCGGACATTCTGGAACCGTGTCTTCTTGCTACGGTTCTCTCTCTATCAAATTTAAAGCCAATTCAGCAAACTAGAGAAACATTTATTCACAGATGCTCTAGATTATCTTGTGACGGCATTCAATGCCATTCTTTAAATCTGTGTTATGATCACATTTGAGCAAATTCATAGCTGAATCAGCGAAAATTGTTGTAATCTTTATATGCAAGCGAGCTATTACTAACCTTTTTCTAATATAAGACACTGCTTCATTCATGGTATCTCACCTAAAATAAGTGGCTATTATTCTGATTCAACTCTTAGCTGTGTATTGCTTCTACATATGTTATATAAAAAGACTAATTGTAACTGTAATTTTTTCTAAAATAAGTCCGATGAGGTTTACTTTGATGATTCTGAAAGCATGAAAAGCAATCTAAAATTAAATTACTGCTTTCTTTTGCAATATTTCAGCTATATCATTTAAACTATATTGTACATTTAAGATTATTTAAACTGAAGAAAATTTCACATTATTTTTAAACATGATTTAAATAGCTAAAAGTATTTTTATGACTACCATTCTATCTTAAAAGTAAAACTAACATTCAAAATTCATTTTAAATATAAAGTTAAGTACTGCTTTGTATAGTTTTTATTTTTAATTGTTATAATTGTTGTAATTTTACGATATGTAAAATAAAAGATATTCGTATTAATTTTTAAAATCAGTTTTAATTAAACAAAAAGTAATTTTTCGTTCATTCTTTTCATGAAAAATCTCACATTTTCTATAATTAAAATCAAAATGAAAAGTTTAAAGAAGCTATTTCAATTATTACAATATGTTTAAAAAATTAATAAAGCTCGATGTTTTTGCTATCTTCTCCAAATAAACGGTTATTTTATTCCGTCTAGATCCTATAAGCAATGTACTTAAGAAAGCAGATGAATTGATATCAAATGTATTCCACAATCTACAAAATCCTTGCACTCGAGTGGTTGTGCGAGTAGGTAATACTTCCATTCAAAAGCATTATGTTCATCATATCGACTGGAAAGTGTTGCAGATATTCCTAATCATGTTAATAGACAATTCTGGCAATCAAGAAGAAATAATTTATTATCTTGCATAATTTTAATATTTCTTGGGTGCTTCACACAGAATGGTTCTCAATGGTAATTCGGCAATAATCCTACTTGTAATTTGAATCAGCCATGACTATACTATAGCAAAAGACTGATGGTTAAGGAGCTCAGGATGCAATTATATTTGGAATTCTACAGTAAAAGATAAACAATTTCGATTTAAGAGATCCCACTTTGATGTCCCTCGTTAAATCCTAAGAAAAAGCCATTACTTTATCTTGAGGAATACTACTTTGCTTATGAACATTTTTGTATAGAATGCTTAATCCATATCATTCTGGCGTCAGTTTAAAATAACACATATTGTGACAATTTTGATTTCAGATGAAAACTGGGAAATTTCCAGCACCATTCAGTGAAATTTTCATTTTCCAAAATTATAGTTTGGAATTATACTTAAGACATAAAGTAAAAAGAAGGCATCAGATAAGTTAAAAGCACTAACGCCTCTTTATTTCGGCTCCTACCGGAAAGACAAAAATATTTTCTATGCTGAAGTGTTGACCTAAGAGTAGTGCGGTCAATATGAAAAATATTTTTCATAATTTACTTGTGTAAGGTATTAAACAACGGATTACTTTAAATGTAGTGGAAGATCATTTCCTCTGTGACATGATAAGTAAATCTGATATTGTTGTATTACGTCAACAGGCCTTCATTAACAACATTTCTGGGCAATTTATAGACGCTTTTCAAATTGGGTAAAGCTGGGCATTTTGCAAATAAAAAAGAAATGGATGTTGAAATTTTCCGGTTCGATCAAGAAGCCATTCAATAAAAAAATCTTATGCTTGGTCATTTGGTCAGTTATCCTACATGTATGCGCATAAGCGTTTGTAACAGTATGATTTAGGAATTCATTAGAAGAAAAATACTTATTGTATTTTATATGAACATATCCTTGCGCTGTTCTCAGTTTTATCAATTGCAGCGGAAATGAAAAACATGTCTTTTCACTAAAGAAAAATAAGATCTGATTCGATGTAACTGCTTTTCACATTGTAACTCAATAAAGGTTTTTGCCGCAACGATGATCAGTTTCTTTTTCGCATTTTCTCAAACAAAACAATTATTATCGTCGGCGTTATTGAGAATGTCTGACTCAGTGGCTCTCCTAAAGTGCATCTAAACCGATGCAATGAGATCTGTTTAGATAAATGAGAGAAGTCATGTTTCATGATTCATTTTTTGGTAGGACGCATGATATTTATCATCAAGCGAGCCTCATGAAATGTCACCTTTGAGAGCAAATAAAACCCCTTTGCGTCAATGTTAACCTTGAATGTTAGAAAAATCTGATTTGGAATTACCAATTTTAATGACTTAAAGCTAAAATCATTGTTTTGTTTCCTTTTTAGCGATAACTTCTAGATTGCAAGAATGGTTGAAATGCAGCCTTTTCGCGACCACATATAGCAGCATCATTTAAGCACCCTGCGTTTGAAAATGGTTTGAAAAGGTTTCATTTATTGATGTAATTAATTAAATCAAACTTTATCAACCAAAAACATATTCTATATACAATTCATTCAACATTTCGAGAGTGTGAAAAAGAAATTGCAAAACTAATTATTACTTGAACCAACTATCAAAATTATTAACTGTAAAAAGTGAAACGTATAAAGGGTTCAGTGAAGGTTGTTGGCGAATATGGACATATATCAGCATTTTTATATTTGTGTAAATAATTATATTTCTTAGAATACTGATGATTATCTTCTTTTTCTGAATTTAAAATATTATCTTTTGGTTTAATAATTCTTTTATTTTTGAGTATCACTTTCTTTATATCACTGCAATATTTTGTATTTGAAGAACTTCCGAGTTTAATAGAAACTCTAAATTCAGCTCAAGTCACTTTCCTACCGCTGTAAGTTTGCCTTTCTATGGCTTTTCTATAACTACTTTTATGATAATTGTTCGAATGAGCTCTTCGCTATGGTACATAGACTTTTGGAATTTAAACGCAGTACAAGACAGGCATCGAAATCTCATCAATTTACAGTTGAGCTGGCTAGATGTAGCCGTAAGCCCTTGTGTTTTAGTAGCATTAATGTCTTGTTTGAGGTGATTCCGATAAAAAAAAAAAGAAGTAAAAACTCACATACTTCTTCGGAGTGGTCATTTCAGCAACGTTTTTCATAGTGATCTTGCTTATTCTGATTTGTCGTAATGCACCACTTCTGCCGTTTTTAACCGTAAGATCATTTCTACATCAGTTTAACAAATTAATAATAACGAAAAAAATTGTATCTGCTCCATTTCAGCCTTATAGATTAGAGTTTATGGGCCCTGTAATAGTAGGTGACATTGTGTAGTTATTTTTTAAAACCAGCAAAGGATGAAGAAAGCTGTTGGCTTAATAAATGATTAATTACTTAATACTTCATCCTCATGACACTTCTAAATAAAGAAGAACTGTATGGAAAGAACATTAAGATTATTTATCGATGCATAGGAATAATGACAAGCATATTACGTAATATTATGAGCCATTGAGCTATAAGTAGTAGTAGTATCTGGTGGATTTTTATTGGTGATTAAGTAACAATAAGTCTCATCACTACTCTAACATTTTCCTCTTTATTTTATCTGATTTTAGTCTGGATAATTTCGCCTTTTCACGTATTTCTAGCAGACTCTTCGAAACTATTTCAGATGTGCCAGCACAGATGGGCATAATATTCATCAAAAATAATAAGTATTCACTTACGACAAAAAAAGTGCCAGAGAAAATATTTGCTTTGATAATGGAGTAACATCTCCACCTGATTGTCTTTTGTCTTTCATTTCCTTGGTATAACCGTGTAATATTTATCTTTAAATAATCACATTTTCAATCTGAATTTCTTGAATGAGGAGTTATTATTTATAAAATTTCCACTTGGACTACTGTCTCCATCTTTGTTATCACAGCGTTTCAGCCGTTTGACCGTCCGGCCTTTTTTAGGCATCTGATCAGGGTAACCTAATTAGAATTTCGAACTGAACCCTTTATTTAATCTACGGGGGTAGATTGTTTTATATTCCACAGTTCATGTCTGGTAACATCGTCTTGATATTTATTTACCAGTTATTACTCGCCGTGTTTCTACTGAGTCCAAGTATCTGGATCAGGAATTGAACTAAAAAATTTTATATCACCAAATTCACGGACTAACACTTTAATATACTATTGCTACATGGGATAATCTTGATTCTAGATATTGAAAACCTAATCTAACTGCTTCTGACATTGTTACTGATGATTTTTGTCACGCTTGACTACATTCATGGAGGTTTCACTTTCTTACTACAGCTGCTGCTAAAAGTTGCTGTCATTTCTCTTTATTTATTAATGGTTCCCATATTATATTTATTTCTAAGCTAGGAACTACTAAGAAGGTACTCATAGCCTGGCATATTTGCTAATCCCTTCAGGAGCCTGGCTTTTCTATGTTCTCCTCTCTATCTTTATTTCATTTCACGCAGCTGGGGACTACCCTATTCCTCCATACATAATCAGACATGCCCGATTACATATTCTACCATTAATTACGGCTTTTCGATGTTCCTCGAGCTTTACATTTAGTGGGTGGCTGGCTTCATCTCTGTATTCTTTGCCACAACTGTAGAGGATGGAATAAACAGAATTTTTAGAATTTTCTAGTCCGTGTTAGGCTTGACTCAGAGGAGGTTTCTCTGCAAATCTGAGCTGCTTCTGAATATTGTCCTGATGTTGTATGAACGTCTGAAATTTTTTCCGATAAACACTTGATGTAAGGGAGACAAAATGTGGCAGTTTTCTGGTGTCCCTTTTTTGTCACTTCTATTTTGGTCTGTAGAGAATGATGTTATATTTGCAAGCAGATTAGATTTAATGCGCCAAGATCTAAACTCAGGATTAAACAACAGCCCAATGTATTAAAGAGTTGGTTCCAGAATTTGGTTACCTAGTAATTGACATTTTAATCCCTCAGCTACGCAGTACTGACTCATTGGAAACAGGACAAGCAATAACTGAGCAATACTAAATAAAGAACAAGACGACACATTCCTAGACATTCACAGAGAGGAACAATCAACACCCGTAGATTAAATAAAGGATCCAGTTTGAAATTCTTTGTAGATTACTCGAATCGACAAACGAACCTAAAGAAAACAGGAAAACACAACGGACGAAACGTTATGATGATAACAACAAATTGCTTATAGTCCGAGTATATATAATGTAAATATTGTTGTTTCTTTATTCACTGTCACTCCATTTTATTTCATTCTACTTTAATATAGACTCATCTTTTTTCTTTTATACTTTTACTATACCAGAACAAAAATTCCCTCAAAAGATAAGTGTTTTAAGTTGTCAATGTCATAACAGTGCATAACGTTAATAAAAATTTCCATTTCCAATCGATATCGGCATATAAATTAGTATACCGTCTAAAATATATTCAAATGAGTTTAATTAAAATTTTGTAAAAAGGATCATATATACTTTTGCTTAAGTACCATTTTATAGTCATAATAATTATTCAATAAGAAGTGGAATTGGCAATAGTTTGGAATTCTTATCTCTTGATAAATCTATGAAATCGGAGAAAACATTAATTAATATAATTATTATATTCCTAAGAATATAAACAAAAGGACGAATCAGGATTTGTATCAATTCTATTAAGAACTTGAAAATATATCTTGCTGGGTTTCGTTAATTTAAAATAATTCCTTTAATTTAACAATAACGAGAAATGTGTGGAACAACTAAAAACTTTTAAAAATTGCATAAATATTCCATATTGTTATGATCGTTCAAAATGACTAATAGAATTTATTATGTAAATGGGGTCTTGTTTAGTTGCTTGACAGATGATCCAACACCAGTAAATTTGTAATTTAAATTAAAGAAAAGATTATCAAAAGATTCATAGTGCATTTTTCTCAACTAGTATCCAAGGATAATATCATCCATTAGAAAATTAGATATTTCATTTGGTTCTCGTATCAATTATTTCGTGAGTTCGCTGTTTTTACTTGCCTAACAATAAATTGCATCCAAGAGATTTCGGAATGGGTCATTTATAATTGACTAAATTAATTGCTTTAACAGATAGCATTGGAGAAAGCAAAAATAAATATTTAGGACTTATTAAAGTAATTAATAATTGCTTGAAAATAACTTATATATAAATTAGTAATTGATTTCGTATAATTACTCTAAATAAATAAAGAAGTCAATTAATAAAAGGATCTTGTTTTTATTATACAATTAAGTGGCGTCATTTTTTTCTGGCTTTACCTCCTGTCAAAGAGTGGCTCAAACTTTTTTGGTAATAAAAATGTGTCATTTCCTAAATAGAGGAAATTAATGCGTATACATCACGAAAAGAAACTGAACAGAAAACAGAACACTGGCAGCATAGAGTTTCGTATAATTCTCTACAGGCAAAAGTGATTCGATATGTCTGCTACAGAACTCACCTCAATGAAACTCCTTCGATTCCTTTCTAGTTTGGATACGTCACTCCTTATAAGCGGAGTTGTTCTTTCCTATTAAGTACAATTTAATTCGCAGTATATTATTTCACGTCAAGGTTTGGGATAATTTCTACTTTGAGCATAACCTCATGAATATCGTCATTTTTTAATTATATGATTTTAAATTTAGTTATAGATGGAGAGATAAATATAGATAGTGTGTCTGTGTGTGTGTGTGTGTGAGAGAGAGAGAGAGAGAAAGAGAAAGAGAGAGATAAGAAAATATCGATATTAATCGTTAATAATTCCTCCGGTTTCTACAAATGCTGTACACTTGCACGATATCAACTCAATGGGAAAAAGTTTTTAGTTTATGATTAACGTCGAAAACATCTAAATTCGTCGACTATATACACCTTTAATATCAATTGAATATCTAATAATTCCAGGTAATGAAAAATTTCACGTGAAGAAACTAATGATTATTATATGTTTTCTTATGAAAGATTCGGATATTCATAATTCATGAAGTACATAAAATAATACTTAAAATACTTCAGTACATATATATATATATATATATATATATATATATATATATATATATATATATGTGTGTGTGTGTGTGTGTGTGTGTGTGTGTGTGTGTGCGTGCGTGTGTGCGTGTAATGTTTTTTGCTTTTTCTTACCGGGGACTAGATTTATTTTCGAGAATTTTCTATAACTATTTATTTTATTTTGTTTGATTCTCTAAGCAAATATAACTTTACATTTAATCACACATTTTTATGATAATTGTCACTATCATCGATCTCCTAATGAGTTAATTAGATATTTTGCTTCCAAAATTCATTGAAGAAAGAAGTAAAAAGCACATCACTATATGATCAGAGTCTGAAGATAAAGAAACAAAAAAATCCACTGAAAAGCGAATTAGATTAAAACAATTGTATTTTTAGCTCTAATATAGAAAAATGATACAATAGACATCACAAGATTGGAGATTTTATTCCTATTAATAGTTTCACATATCATTTACAACCGATAAACAACATTTCACCGTGAAACCTGGTTAAAAATCCCTATCTGGAAGTAAAATTCATAATGCAATTCATAATGTAAGACAAAAAAAAAAAGGAAAAATGTCATTGGCTATTCATAATACAAGAAATTTGTCCAAAAGTCGTTTTATAAAAATAGATGCAGAGAACGTCCAAACAAAACTATTCATTGCGACAAATTTTCTTGAAATAGATTTGTTAAACATAGTACACTGCGGTTATCGATTACTTCATCACATCACCGCATTGTCACACCCACTGCAACTTGCGTTTTTCTTATATTTACAAAATCCCAGCCTACAAATTGAGCTTTCATAACGCTAAAGTTACATCTTAATTTTTTCTTTCCGCCTTTTTTCTTTTTTTATCTTTTTCTATTTCTCTTTTCTCTTTCCACATACTCTCTCTCTCTCTCTCTCTCTCTCTCTCTCTCTTTCTCATGATCTCTTTCTGCATTCAGTTTCTTTAATTTATCGGCATTGCTTTTCTCTTATAATGTAGAAACCGACTTGGGCGGAGAGTTCCGTATTCCGTAAAAGACGGTTGTCGGACAAAGGGTGGAACCATTTCCTCCAAACTCTGATAGGAAAAAATGAATCAGAAATCTGCGTTTCGACGAGACAATTAATGTTACATCTGTTGTCTTGGAGCAGTGGTAAAGTATTCTAATCTCTAACAATCACTCCAGCATCCTCAAGAGCACCGACTTCTCTTTTCTGAGCATTACTTGAAACATTAATGTACACATGACCCGCCATTTTGAACAACGAAATGAAAGTAGCAGCAGAAGCAGAAACGTAACAGACAATAATGTCCTAATCATAGCTCACTCAATCTTTACAATCCCCCAACTCGAGAACTTATATTAAATTAAACTCGAAGAATATCTTAGAGTATAATGATAGTGAAATAAGTCTTTACAACATTTCTCTTTATTCTCTTTAGAAAATTCGATTAGATCCAAGTGCATCTGCTCATGCGAGACGCCTCTGGTGGACTAATGCTTAACGAGGGTGTCTACTTGAATATTAGTCGTAATTTTAAACCATTGTGCCCAAATGTTGTGCCCTTGAACAACAGTATTTAATGAAGAATTAATTCTTCATTAATTTGTTGCTAATTTGAATTCCTAAATAGCTTGGTAATTATTTCAGTTAATAAAAGTTCATTTAATATGCCAAGAACGATTAACATGATTATTATTTTGAAAATAAATATTGGGGTTTATATACACATAAATATATTTTGATACGTGCACACATGAACATGGAGATTCTTCATATCAACTGGAAATCAAAGAGTTTAGAAATAGACAAGGCAGTAGCTGAATTTATTTCGGGTTGAAATGTAAAACTTGTTTTGAGGCAAAAGAAATGTTATGTGTCACTGGTATACATGAAAATATGATTATTCGTAAGATTGTTTTTCGATAAATCTAAACTATATGTATAAGCGCCAATATATATATATATATATATATATATATATATATATATATATATATATATATATATATATATATATATATATATATATATGCGTGTGTGTGTGTACGTGAACAACCCCATTACGCTGAAACTCTCGATAACGACGACTTGTGACTAGCATCGACTAGCACCAGTTCTGTCTATCCAAATTCACACACAATTTTTGGTATGGTTTTCAGGCATTTTCCAAAAGTACTGCATGCTGGGATCGATAATTCCTGACAAATCAACCAGTGTGAAATACGAACCCAAAACTCATGGTCGGAAAGTGAACATTCTAACAACTCAGCCACATACCCAGAAACTGTTCAAACCTTGTTCTAACAGTTGATCGCGCCAGGAAATGTAAGTAAGGCCCGCTTAACATAGTTGGTGTATAACTCACAGTTGGGCTTTATGAGTGTTGGACAAACACAAATGTGCCTGAGAAAGCATTTGCAACGGGGACTGGCTAGCCGTCCTAGCAAACAGGCATGTTGGAATACGAGCGTCCAGCCATTTTACACACGGTTGTGTATGTGTGTGGGCCTCCTTCACCTATTTAATCGGAACAGTAATAGTTATATAAAAAACGAGAACAAAGCGATAAAAGTATTAACAAAGAAAATAACAAATTTGATTGCTTCTAGTGATCAAACTGTATCAATGGCATTGCGCCAGAGAGGCCAACAGAATGACACAAGACCAATTCATAATTGACGAATCCACATGTGACTAAAGTCCTATTTACTTTGTTAAATCGATCTTTCTCTTTCTTTTACTTAGTACCAAAATACCAGAAGGTTGACAAGCAATATTTGAAACATTAATGTACAAACAAAACCCAATGGTGTTAGCATGTAATTGATTTCATTACAGATACCATTATATTTTTTAGGAAACAACATGAACTTTGGATCTTAGGAGAACAAATCTTAGGGTTCAGATAAAAAAAAAATATTGGCATTTCTTTACTGAAAGAAATACTGTGTCAAGGTTCATACGATTTAAGCGTTTTTTTAGAGAATACGATTTTTATTAATTGTTTTTATTAATTTATTTTATTAACTAAGTGTTATAGCAATATAGCGGGACAAAATCAAAGAAAAATACATAAAACGAATTGTGGTAGAATTTTATTGTTTCAATAGTGCAACGCTGCACATACTTGTATATAGTTTATAAATAAAAAGAACATCAGATTAGTTGAAACCATATTTATTGCTTTTATTATCTATTTATTTATTTATTATTACTATTTATATTATTTTCCAGTACAATGTTAATGCTTCAATCGGCATAGCATTACACGAATGGTAAGGGAAACGTCTATCAATTATGCTATGGGATAATAAATGCTTACTTAGCATGTGTTCAGTTAAGTTTACTTTTAAAAAGATATTATTGTACAAGTCACAGGAAACTTTACTAACACAACTGACAAACATTCGTTAATGGATTTCGATTATAATTGACTCAATTTATAAAATTGTTTGATCAAAAATATTTTAATGATAATCATGGAGTTAATAAGAAAATGTTTTGACAATGTGTTTGTGTATTTATTAAAAAAATAATAAACATTAGGAAATCTGGAGTATTTATAATGATTTCCTCTTTGATAAGCTTTTGTCGTTCCTTCCTAAGCGTCTCGGAATATCACAAAGCTCCACGCTTCTTAATGCATTGTGATTTCATGGTTGCATTCATAAATGAATGTTCAGTTGGTACAAACCAATAACTAGAATGAAAAAGATTCACTAAAGAATAAAAAGTTCATGAAAGAATATAATATGAAAAGATTCAAATGAAAAAAATAAATAAAACAATATTATTTGTGTAAATTGAAATTTTGAATAATCTTTTTTGTCTTCAACACACACACACACACACACACACACACATATATATATATATATACATCATGCATATACATATATATATATTTGTAAATGCATATATATAAGAGCTAACATATAAGAACGCATGAATAAATGAAGGTATGTGAACTATATAAATAATTATGTAATTAGTGAGAGTATGTACGTTTGTCCGTTTGTACTCAAGTAAACATGGCTTTCGTAATAACACGTAAACTAATGATATAGAGTTTATTGGTGATTTAGCATCCACGATAAAAGAAAAAGTAACCGATGTTTGATGAAAATAACGTTTTCTTTGAATATCCTAAAATGACGCGAAGTACCTTTTTCTTATTTAAGCTTAAAATAAAAAAAAATTTGCAAAATAACTGATTGTTACCGGAAGCAAAAGAAGTTTTTAATCCGCAAAGTAAAGCATTTGCTACGGATTTTATGACAATCATTGACAAATATGAAATAGGAATGAAAATTATACTTCTTCATCTTCTTTTTCTTCTTCTTGTTATTATTATTAAGGCAAAAACAACAGAAATGAAATCCCCAGTTAATTCACCGAATAAAATGTAATTTGCCGTTGTATTATTTTTTGATTATTCTGATTGATTACATTATTTCTTGGCAAGTTATTTAAATTCCCAAACCTCATAAAATCAGTTTAATAAAACTTGTGAAAGTAACAACTTTTCTTGGTGTAAACTGTCCAGAGCAAAAATATTCTATCGGCCATTTTTATATAAAATGAATCTGTAGAATATTTTTAGTGAAGAAAAACAAAATGCAGGCTCAACACGAAGATATCAAAATATTCAATTTTAAAAAATAACTCAATAACTTATTTTTTTATAATGACACATATTTGGTGTTATAACAAAGTAAAAAAACGGGTTTTAATATATTTCATGCACCTTTTCCTTCTAATTTCTGTAATTAATGTAAAGTTTTAGGTTATATTTGCAAGACAGCAACTTGACTGTACAGATTACGTATCACAAATCATACCTGTAGAATATAATACTTGTAATAAAAACAACGAAGCAATAAGACCAACATATGCGTTATTTCCTGATTGAAACATTTCTAAACTTGGGTTCAAACGGTGTATATTACATATTATCTGAAAGAATACGTCTTGAAAAAGAGGAAAAAATCAACGTCCATTAACCTTCGTATACCCCGAAATACACTAATAGCATGGTAGTGAAATTTAGGATTTCTCGGTTTTCTGTGAATTGATTTTGATCTGCACAATATGGCAGCACCATTGTTAGGTTTTCATTATTCTGTGTAAGGTTCTTTTATTATTTATTTCAGATTTTGAATAAAAATAGCCCATCTAGACACTTTTTGATAAAATGAAGGATGATGATACATACCTTGTGCATATATTTAACAGAAAACCATATTAATATTACAAGAGTTATTGACATAATGAATTATTTGGCCACATGAGCGACATTTCGACGGATAACTTCAAAAACCCTATTATTCATGGAATCTATCAATTTTTTATTGTAGCTGGTTGGACTGCCTCTGCTGCAGCGTTGATAGTCGCCATAAGATATCTTTCGACGTAAATTGGCGTCCATCGGCATAAGCATTTTGTTTAATGATGGACCAAAGATTTTCGATAGGGCTGAGTTGCAGGCGGCCACACTGTCAACCTTTTGCTTTATACGCCGTAAGAGCCTAGGAATGCTTTGGTTACCCTGGCAGAGTGTGAGAGAGTGCTGTCATGCATGAATACTAGAGTCCTTAGAAGTGACAGCGGTATGTCATCTAGCCATGGACCAAAACTTCCTTTAGGAGATTGCAGTAGACGGTTGTGATCACTTTAAAGATTTCAGGCACCATGACTGGATCAATATGTCTGTCTTCAATTATATCAGCCCACAACATGACTCTCCAATCTGACGTTAACGTCGTAAACGTTGGTGACGCTCATCTCCGAAATAGACCTAACCATTTGCCCAACCGTCAGGTCCGTCAAGAATCACCCTTGTTTCGTCAGTGAACAGAACACAACTCATGTCCAACGTTATATACTTCCGTATCCATTGAAGCTACACACACACACACACACACACACACACACACACACACACACGCACGCACGCACGCACGCACGCACGCACGCACGCACACACACACACACACACACACACATATTCACTTACGCATGCAAATTCGCAAGCTTTCTGATTAGGTATAATCGTATAATAAAATAAATGTCTTGCTTGCTAGTTAGATAAAAAGCTATGCCCAACATATATCCAAAACACAATGTGTATGTGTGTCAGTGAGTGAGAGAGAGAGAGAGAGAGAGAGAGAGAGACAGAGCGCGTGCAATCGAGCGCTTTCATTATCTTATCTATTAACCTATTGAATATAATTGTATCACTTTCCATAAGTCATGCTCAACACTAAAAAGATAAAAATGATTCCACTGATGACACGTACATTAAGACTTAACTTTTCTTTTTTTACTAATATCATATTTCTTTTATTGATTTAATCATAATGGAAGGAGAAGCTACGTCCAATTTAAAACCAGTTTATTGGGAGTTTTTCAACGAAGTTTGTTTTGGCTTCTTTTGTTTTACGGTATATCAACCTCAATGGGTTAATTTAAAATTTTTATTGCTGGTAATATATTTTCCAAAAATGTATTGTGGTAATAATGTATAGCTGGTAATAATTTTTTCTTCAAAAATTTTTGTTACCAGTGATAATAATACTTTCACTCACTCCTATAAATAAAAGTAGAAAGAAAATTTAGTGTTGTATGTCAGAAGTGATTTTAATGAAATAAAATCTTCCCCTCCGCAGTAAAAATGAATACAAATATACGAATAAACCTTGAATATGAAAATCTGAGATGATTCTTAAATTATTACACTATTTTTTAATAACTTCTTTTGTTGTTATCACATTTATATTATAACCCTAGCCATTCTGCGGGAAAACGAATTGAAAAAAAATTATCATTCAGGTAACTGCTTATCAGTAACTGTTGTCTTTCTGTCGTTGTCTCTTTCGACTTATCCCATGTTGTAGCTGTTGACTATTAAGTAACAATTAAAACTTGAAGTTATATCGAGATTCTGAAATTAAGTAATTTTATTATTACTAATATTTTCATTGGTTTTAGTCGAGTCTATGGATAGTAGTAGGAATCATCGTCGTAGTAGCAGAAGTAGCACTTGAAAGAAATTCTAAAACTAATGATGACTTAAAATGTGTAATGTCATGTGTACGTTTCTTTATATGTCTTTAGGAAATTCATTGGTTCTTGTAACCTTCAATACTTTGACGTCAATTATTTTACATCTAATTTAAAACAAAACCAGTTTTTTAACCAGTACCAAACGTCCCCGTATTAATACGTAACTGGATTAACGTTACTAATATTTTAAATTCTATTTAATCAAAAAGATTTGCTACTGCACAAAATATCAAATACAGACGGACTCTGTTAATAGTAACAAACAATTTTCTGATATTCAGTACTTTTTATTTAAAATATTAGTGTAGGTATATTATTCTATAGCACACTTAAATAACTGAAAATTTCGTGTGATTATGTACACAAATATATTATATACGTGGCTGAAGATAAGCCATTGGATTTTTGTCGACGAGCATGCCTCATTCATATATTCATTGCATTTGTCAGTATTGTATGAGATTATTTTTCAGGCATGGACTAGGAACATTGAAAAAATAAATATTCACTTCTAGTTGATTACAATTGGATCGGTACGTTTAGCACAGATAGTGCAATCAAGTTCCTATTTGAGACTTACAAAAGGGAGAATATATTTTATCTTTGACTATGTATGAAACGCAATGTTTGTTCAATTTTACATCACTCAATTCAACAAAACGTGATAATCGTAGACGATTTCCTTCTATGATATTTCTATATTGTTGAGAAGAATTAACTTTTGAATAACTTTTTAAAATTATATCATTGTATTATCACCGACGGAGTTTGATGAAAATTATAATATTCAGTGAGTGCTGACAGTAAGAGAATAGTTAGTGAGAGGATATATAACTGGCTCAAAAAAATTTCAAAGATGTCTCGAGTATGTACAATAGAAACCTTCGTTTAAATTGGTCACGATAATATTAGTGCTTTGGTTCCTAGTTTTGTTTCATATTTTTTTCAGTTTGTACCTTTATTTCATACTTAGTAATATCTAAATGAAAAGAACTGGGATTTATCAAAATTCGTTCATATCATGATGAGGTACTAGGTTCGATATCTGCTACTAACGATTTCTGCGTGTTGATTATGGAAACCAGTGGCCATTTTGGCGTATGATTATCATGCAGCTGCGGGAGTGATGAAAAGATACACAACTGCTGAAATTCAATTTAAATACACATGAAAAATTATTTATTAATAGGTTCTACACATTAATATTGTTCAAATAGAAAAGCATTCCGAAAGTCAATTTTTTATTAATGAAAAAGTCTAACAGCAAATAAGTCTTGATCGATAGGGGCAATAAAAGAAGTATAAATACAAACTAATGATAATTGTATACTACTTTTTCTTGAAGGCATCAGCTTCTAAGGAACACTGTTTCAAACTTACAAATTATCCTTGATAAAGATACTTAGTAGTTTGCGATATAAAAATATTTGTTCTTCAAATTAAGCAAAATAATGCTTTCAGGTGTTTAATGTTTAGATGACACTTGTACATAAATAATCCAAAACCTACAAATATATACATGAAAGTAACTCATAATTATTTTTCTCACACATATGTGTTATTGAATAATTATTTAAAATTGTATTTTTCCGGGGAATTAGCTTTCGGAAGTTCCAAACAATTGACGAGCAAAGTTTTAATTCATTAGAAATTCTGTCAAATTTAATGTAAATATTACTCAGCAACTAAAAATTAAATAACTAATTTCTTCTCGAAACTCATGCCTATTTTACAGTTGGACTGACAAGCTTATTAGTTCATTTAAATTATACTTTTTAAAGTAAGTTATGCATACATGCATAATTAATTAATATAATCTTCCAGCTTTTTATAAGTCATAAAAGAAATTAATTGATGCCGCTGAAGAAAAATATTCAAAAATTAATTCTGAGTCATTGGTATACGCATAACCATTTACACACGCGGTAGCACACACACACACACACACACACACACACACACACACACACATATATATATATATATATATATATATATATACAAATGAATGGAAATTGTCACAAAATATCGATTATTTATTTATTGGTTATTTACCATATAACATGGAATAAGAAAGTCTTAGTAAGTCGAAACCCTTAAAAAATCCCGTATGATCAATTATTAACATTCATTTCAGCATTTATATAATGAAAAGAAAATTATTCGGAATAATAATAATAAGAAGAAGAAGAATGAAGAGAAGAGAATTACGAAAATAAACATTACTGGGTAGTAATAGTGATCCAACGAAAATTGTGTAAATATCTAGAATTTGTCGAGAAAACAAATGAAATATGAAACAAACAAACAAAAAAGAAAACCAGAAACTGTTCTAAAAATTTAAATATCTATGACACTCAAATTTAAATTTCTATGACACTCAAATTTAAATTTCTATGACACTCAAATTTAAATTTCTATGACACTCAAATTTAAATTTCTATGACACTCTGAGTGTCATAAAAACTTAAATTTTTAGGACAGTTCCTGGTTTTCTTTTTTGTTTGTTTCATATTTCATTTGATTCAAACAAATCATACAGACATGGGAAATAGATTTTATGGGATTTTTCAAATCTGAACAAGAGAGGAATTTAAAAGTTTAGGTCCAATAATACGAGTACCGATGCCTGTGCATAAAGCAGCAGGCATACCTGAAAAGAAAATTGAAAGAAAGCGGACTCGTCAGCGTTGAGGATTATACTGGTTCTGTTATCAGATTTCTTGATTCATAAGGATTAGTAATGAGAAATTATGATAGGCAAAATTTGCAGTAGAACTGACTGAAGGAGAAATCGTTTATTCATATAATTCCAAAATGAGATCAAAACAACTTCATCGGCATTTCAAAAGACAAACAAAAAGAATTCCAAATAAGATGATGTAGATAAATATTTTCAATGACAAAACACTAGAAGTTGGTTAGGATGAGAACTTTTCAGCATATCCTTTCTTTAAATGTTACCCAAAAGAAATACGAAAAACTATAGGATGTTAGCGTTTTACAACTTTACTTTTACTATTTAATGGGAATTCTAAGTTCAGTGTCCGAGAGTAACTAACTTTTTTTCGTATATCTTTGCCGGTGTATTACAGATGCATCTTTGCAATGGAATGAGGCGTAAAGAATGTGCAATTGCAGCCTTCGCGAACATAAACTAGGCAGATTTTTCCATGAAATGTAAAATTCGAATTAAGTAAACTCTCCTTACTTGGAGGATGGGTGCATCCTTTACTATTTCTTCTTTTGCTATGACAAACTTAGTAATACTAAGAAGAGATATGATAGAAAGAAAAAGAAAGCAAAAGGAAGAGAAAGAAAAAGGAATAGCTAAAAAAAAAGGTAATTTTACGTGTGGCATCAACTTTGAGGTTATGCGTCAAAAGTATAATTTATGTGTAAACGCCGATCAACATATTTCTCTCATATCTTTGTTTTTAGTAAGTGAAAAATCGTCTTAAGCTGTAGAATTAGATTTCTACATTCTCTGTTTTAAACGTGTTAAAAGAGGATGACAGCTAAGTATTCTCAGTTTGTGTTGAATCCATTAAAATCGGCTTCAGAGTTCAGTACGAAACAATGTTTTCTGATTGGTCCATAAATAATAATGTAATGTTTCTGCCTACGTCCGCACGGTTGACCTCGAGTTGACCTGTTCATAGTACAACACGCCAAAAAAAAAAAAAAAAAATGTTAACATGTTCTCGAGGTCCCACGTGATCGAGAAAATTCATAAATATGAAACTTGGACACGACTTAATCAGTTTTTAAAATAATCAACTCGTCACATGAATCCATGAAACCCAACTTCCTCGCTAAAAGTTATTTTTTATTAACATCAACCAGGCTTAGGGAATTCAGTTTCTTTTCAAGGTCAATTCATCTAGTGACCAATTCAACCAAGACGAGATTTAGAAACCAACTCACTCAATATCTTAACAACATAAAGGAAATCGTAACTATATCAGTCGAAGCGAGACAACTCTACAGTAAGTCAAGCAATCTATTTCATTCAATTTTACCATCAACATAAACTGTTTAATTCCTTACCAGATTTATAACAGAACACCTATATTAACCTTGATCACACAACCAAAAACAACTTTATTTTATCATGTGTACTTGTTATATAAAAATATTTTCTGTTAAAACAAATATCTGCCTATTTGTTTATTTCTCTTCTTGTTGTTTTTGTTGCATTTGATTTTAGTAAAAATAGTAGGGGTGGTCAGTTTAATTTGTATTTTCTCACCGATACAGATTGACTAACCCACTACAAAGCCTTTAGTTTACATGAAGTGTTTTCTTTATCAGTGTTGGAATTTAATTTGAGAACAATATTTTACAAGTTCACATTCTCGTTATTTTTTTCTATCCTCACTCCAACCTCTCTTTTTACTTTCAAAACTGGCTCCCAAAGCCTTGATTCTTATCAGAGATAAGAATATATTTTCTGACTAACAAGAGAGCTGGCAAATATAAAAAGGAATTCTACCACCATTATTCTTTCCATGGTACCATAAAGTCTGGGGGAAACCTCACAGCTTGTTCACTCCAACCTGTTTTGATTACTTGCAAAACCGCCTCCCAGAGTCTTGATTCTTATCAGAGATAATAATTTTCTGCCCAATGAAGGGGCCAGAAAATTTGTTTAACAATTTGGAGGGAAAAGTCCCCGATTCTTCTGAGCCTACCAAATCTCCATAAATTTGGAGAAACTTTGTCTATTTGGCAGTGAGACTTCAGCCCACCGTCTGTAAGGTCGACGATAGGGAGCTCCAGTCAACTTCAGAACCACTTTCAATCAAAGAAGAAATTCCTGCCGGGTTGGAGAGACAGACCGTTAGCCCCACTACTAAAAACCAATTGAAAGCTGCATCCCTTCACCACCCCTCCTGTCGTGCCCACAAGACTTCTGTCGTCGACCTACGAACTCACTCAACTGCAAGATTTCTATATCTACCAACAATTTTCTACTCTGCAAGAACTGGGAGTTTTATCTAAACCTTAACAAAATTCTACTCAGAGAAATATTTTGAGCAACCCTTTTTTCTGTTATAAACATTTTCTCTTCCCTTAAAGGACATTTTCTCTTTTCCCTTTCTTTCACTCCTAATTGTCTTTATCCCTTTGCCCTTTTTTTTCTGTATATGTCAATAAACACTTTCTTCTTTTATTGTTACACACCGAGCAGGAGTTTTTTTCTTTATTCTTCCACGCCTAAAAGAGAGAGTTTGTCTGCTCTAATCTTGCTGTTTTTTACTCGCGTTTTATCGCAACTTTTTAACCTAAACCCTTTGATGCAGGAAAGCCGGCACAAACGTTCCCCGCACCAGGATGTAAGTAATTAACCATTTCTTTTCCGCAACATTTACGGAGCGTGCATCAAATAAAATCGATGTTTGTTTCGATGCTTGTTTGTCAAGGCTATTTTCTGCTTTCTGCAATAAGGTTTCCTAACAACATGGGGGACTGACATTTCAAATGTATCTACATCCAATTCAACACCTTTTTGTAAAGCATTAATTTTAAGTGAAAATATTTGTTTCTTTTAAAGAATGTGAATTTTTACCAAAATTATGTTTGGTGCAATAAACATGAAGATACGTATAGATTACTAATTTTCATACTTATTCCTGCCGAAGCGGAATTTTTTTTTAAGTTAAAATCTTCATCTGTACCATGAATCCTATTGTTATATTCTGTAATTTCAAAACTAATTAGCTGTTAGCTTCAATCTTTATAAAGACTTTTTTTAGTTTTTAATAAGTCTACCACGTGTGCAAAGATGTATGGGGGAAAGCGGGAAGTAAGGAGTCAACTTGCTTGATTCCTTTTAATTGTTGAAGTCGACTATCTTAGAAAAAATAAACTTTTGATTTCTAATTAAGCAAAAGATCTTTATCAATTGAAGACCGTCTAATTTATATAAAATATATGATTGCCCCGTAGAGAGTTCGAGATAGATAGAGATGATAAAAAGCAAAATTATTAATATATCGCATATAAAAGTGTAATTTATTTCCTGTCGTCATTTCTTACTGGTCACATCGTTATTCACTGCATCGACTATCAGTGTAGTGGATTTAACACCTTTTCTAATAAAGCATTTCTTACCAGATACTGAGCCACAGCTGTTAACCTTTTCAGTGAAGGTAAATATACCCACCGAGAGATTGATTAATTGATTAGTTTCCTTCTCTGATCAATATCGCCTTTTGTAAATTTTTGTTTTTGCGTTTCTTTTAACAAATTTCATAAATCTAAAATTACGCCATTCCAATGTGAAATGTTTGAATGGTTTTTGTAATTTATTTACAGGTGAACAAGGAAAATTAGGCAGTAACTTTACAATGAAGAAATTGTTTAAGTCAAAGTCTTTCAGAGCAACTCTCTTATAATTTAGGTCAACTTCTCGAGAAAGTGAAAGTTTACGTGAGTTGATCATTAAAGAACAACAGAATGCAGTGTCAACAAAAAGGCGAGGATTTAGGTCAAACACGGTTGACATTTCAGCTCTGGCAAATAATATATCATGAGAACACAGTACAAAGCTACATTAGATTCAGGCGACACACTTTAAAGAAATTTTATAAACCACTGCTTTAATACGATACGGTGAGCCTGCGTACAAAAGTATAATTTAAGTGTAAATGCCGTAGAAAAATAAAAAAAAGTTCACTATTTAAAAAATAACAAAATAGAAAGCTAAAAGTTAGCTAACCATTTTTGTTTGCCATAAAGAAATAAAAACAAAAAGATAAGGAAAAAAATAAATAAAAAAAAAGTGATCAAGAGGTTATCATTCCTAAATGTAGGTGAAGAAAAAGGGATTGTCATTTCTGTGAACCAGTCAAAATCAAACAATAGGGGAATGAATATCTTTGTCTGAAGAAAAATGTAAACAGGTAGTAACGAGCAAACAAAAGAAGCAGCCACTGAAAGAATTTTATCTGCTGTCCCATTCCCTAAAGCTTCGGACACCTAAAAATCCCACAGAGAGAGTCAAAAGGATTACTGCTATCAAGAAATACTTACATACATATACATTTTATAAGGACTCTGCTCTCTCTCACTTTATTATATACTATACTGTACTTTTAACACAAGAATTTTCTTATAGGAACTGATGAAAACTTTGAATATTGTATATTTTATTTTAAGAGATATAAATTTTTATCAGTACATGGAATATATATCTTTGTATTAATTATCTTTGCATGCATTTTTAAAAGGCCATACATTGTTGTATATTTGGATTATGTACATTATCCGAAGATAACCACCTGTAAACAAGTAAACCTCTATTTTGGTAGCATTACAAACCTAGAGATCTCCACATAGTAAGTATCATTCCTAATATAAGGTCAAAAAACAGAAACAAAGGATAATTGGAATACTGTTACTACCATTGCGTCTTCTTCTTCTTCTTCTTCTTCTTCTTCTTCTTCTTCTTCTTCTTCTTCTTCTTCTTCTAATAATAATAATAATAATAATAATAATAATAATAATACAAATGAACAGAAAACATGTAGAATATGATGGTGGTAGTTGTGTCCATCGTTATTTGAGCACTGAAAAAAAATTGAAGAATCTTTCAAAACATTTAGGGAAACAAGAAGTAGGAAAAATCGATACTATCAAACTGAAAAGAAAATAACGAATTATTGAGAGAACTTGTTCTTGCTTGTATCCCAATGTAAATCATTACACTTACTAGTTGTGTGAACGCTCAATGAATATGGGAAAATTGTTGGATTGATTTGTTATTTTAGAGCTTATCAACATTATGTGGATTATTCAAAGCCGAAATAGGTTTCAGAATGTTGGAAGTGGCTCACTCTAACCAATTTTCCAAAAATGTCTCTCATCTAAGTAGTGACTCGGTTTGATGTCGCTTAACTTGAAAATGTGAAAATCTGGTGCAAGGAAAAAATATATTTCCGAAATCAACATATTTATTCAGACAAAATAAAATTCTCTTTATTAATTCTCAAAGTTCTTTCCGCCCAAAGTTATTTCTGCCCAAACTTCTTTCTGCCCAAACTTCTTTCCGCCCAAGGTTCTTTCTGTCCAAAGTTCTTACCGCCCAAACTTCTTTGTGCCCAAACTTCTTTCCGTCCAAAATTCTTTCTGCCCAAACTTCTTTCCGCCCAAAGTTGTTTCGGCCAAAAGTTGTTTCCGCCCAAACTTCTTTGCGCCCAAATTTCTTTCTGCCCAAAGTTCTTTCCGCCCAAACTTCTTTCCGCCCAAACTTTTTCCGCCCAAAGTTGTTCTCTCGACCCAAACTTCTTTCCGGCCAAAGTTCTTTCTGCCCAAATTTCTCTAGACACAAACTTCTTTCCGGCCAAAGTACTTTCTGCCCAAACTTCTATGCACCCAAACTTCTTTCTGCCCAAACTTCTTTCAGCACAAATTTCTTTCTGTCCAAAGTTATTTCTGTCCAAACTAATTTCTGCCCAAACTTCTTTCTGCCCAAACTTTTTCCGCCCAAAGTTGTTTCTGTCCAAAGTTGTTTCGGCCCAAACTTCTTTCTGTCCAAACTTCATCCGGCCAAAGTTGTTTCGGCCTAAACTTTTTTCCGACCAAAGTTCTTTCTGTCCAAAGTTCTTTCTCCCCGAAATTCTTTCTGCCCAAAATTATTTCTGCCAAAATTTCTTTCCGCCAAAAGGTCTTTCCGCCCAAACCTCGTTCTGCCCAAAGTTTTTCCGCCAAAAATTATTTCCGCCCAAACTTTTTTCCGCCCAAAGTTGTTTCCACCCAAACTTCTTTCCGCCCAAACTTCTTTCTGCCCACACTTCTTTCCGCCCAAAGTTGTTTCCGTCCAAAGTTGTTTCGGCCTAAACTTTTTTCCGCCCAAAGTTCTTTCTGCCCAAAGTTCTTTCCACGCAAAGTTGTTTCCGCCCAAACTTCTTTCCGCCCAAACTTCTTTCTGTCCAAAGTTTTTTCTGTCCAAACTTCTTTCTGCCCGAAATTCTTTCTGCCCAAAATTATTTCTGCCAAAATTTCTTTCCGCCAAAAGGTCTTTTCGCCCAAACCTCGTTCTGCCCAAACTTCTTTCCGCCCAAAGTTTTTTGTGTCCAAAGTTCTTTCTGCCCAAAGTTCTTTCCGCCAAAACTTATTTCCGCCCAAACTTCTTTCCGCCCAAACTTCTTTCTGCCCAAACTTCTTTCCACCCAAAGTTTTTTCTGCCCAAAATTCGTTCTGCCCAAACTTCTTTCCGCTCAAAGTTCTTTCTATCCAAAGTTCTTTCTTCCCAAAGTTATTTCCGCCCAAACTTCTTTCTGCCCAAAATTATTTCCGCCCAAAGTTGCGTCTGTCCAAAATTATTTCTGCCCAAAGTTCCTTCCGCCCAAAGTTTTTTCTGTCCAAAGTTTTTTCTGCCCAAAGTTCTTTCCGCCCAAAGTTCTTTCTGTCCAAAGTTGTTTCAGCCCAAATTTCTTTCTGCCAAAACTTCTTTCCGCCCAAAGTTGTTTCCGCCCAAACTTTTTTCCGCCCACAGTTGTTTCTGCCCAAGGTTCGTTCCGCCCAAACTTCTTTCTTCCCAAAGTTCTTTCCGCCCAAAGTTATTTCTGTTCTTTCCACCAAACTTCTTTCTGCCCCAAACTTCTTTCTGTCCAAAGTTCTTTCTGCCCAAAGTTCTTTCTGCCCAAACTTCTTTCTGCCCAAATTTCTTTCTGTCAAAACTTCTTTCTGCCCAAACTTCTTTCTGCCCAAACTTCTTTCTGCCCAAAACTTCTTTCTGCTTTCCAAAGTTGTTTCTGTTCAAACATCTTTTCTTTCCACCAAACTTCTTTCTTCCCAAACTTTCTTTCCGACCAAAGTTGTTTCTCTCAAAGTTCTTTCCGACCAAACTTCTTTCCGCCCAAACTTCTTTCTCTGTCCAAAATGTTCTTTCTGTCCAAAAGTTCTTTCCTGCCAAACTTCTTTCTGCCCAAACTTCTTTCTGCCCAAACTTCTTTCCTAAAAGTTCTTTTCTGTCAAAACTTCTTTGCCCAAACCACTTTCTGCCCAAACTTCTTTCTGCCCAAACTTCTTTCCGTCTAAAGTTCTTTCTGCCCAAACTTTGTTTCTGCCCAAACTTCTTTCCGCCCAAAGTTCTTTCTTTTTGCTTTCTTTTCCCAAACTTCTTTCTGCCAAACTTCTTTCCGCCCAAACTTTTTCTGTCCAAACTTCTTTCTGCCCAAAACTTCTTTCTTTCCAAACTTCTTTCTGCCCAAACTTCTTTTTGCTTGTCCAAACTTCTTTTCCGCCCAAACTTTCTGCCCAAACTTCTTTCCATCAAAAGTTCTTCTGTCCAAAAGTTCCTTCTGCCCAAACTTCTTTCCCCAAACTTCTTTCTGCCCAAAACTTCTTTCGACCAAAGTTCTTTCTGTCCAAAGTGATTTCTGCCCAAACTTCTTTCCGCCCCAAATTTTTTCTGCCCAAAATTATTTCCGCCCAAAGTTATTTCTGTCCAAAGTTGTTTCTGCCCAAACTTCTTTCTGCCCAAACTTCTTTCCGCCCAAACTTGTTTCGGCCCAAACTACTTACTGTCCAAAATTTTTTCCGCCCAAAGTTCTTTCTATCCAAAGTTCTTTCTGCCCAAACTTCTTTCCGACCAAAGTTCTTTTCTGTCCAAAAGTTCTTTTTGCCCAAAGTTCTTTCTCCAAAACTTCTTTCTGTCCAAACTTCTTTCCGCCCAAACTTCTTTTTGATTCTTAAACTTCTTTTCTGCCCCAACTTCTTTCTGCCCAAAAGTTCTTTCTTAAAGTTCTTTCAAACCCAATTTCTTCTTTCTGCCCAAACTTCTTTCCGCCCAAACTTTTCTGCCCAAAGTTCTTTTTTCTAAGTTCTTTCCGTCCAAACTTCTTTCTTGCCAAACCTTTCTGTGTCAAACTTCTTTCTGCCCTGTCCAAGTTGTTTCTTTCAAACTTCTTTCTTCCCAAAGTCTTTTCTGCCCAAACTTCTTTCCGCCCAAAGTTCTTTCTGCCCAAACTTCTTTCTGCCCAAACTTCTTTCCGCCCAAAGTTCTTTCTGTCCAAAGTTCTTTCCGCCCAAACTTCTTTCTGCCCAAACTTCTTTCCCCAAAGTTCTTTCTGTCCAAAGTTCTTTCTCGCCCAAACTTCTTTCTGCCCAAACTTTCTTTTCCGTCCAAACTTCTTTTTCTGTCCAAACTTCTTCTTTTCCAAACTTCTTTCTGCCCCAAACTTTCTTTCCACCCAAAGTTCTTTCTGTCCAAAATTCTTTCTGCCCAAACTTCTTTCTGCCCAAACTTCTTTCCACCCAAACTTCTTTGTTTCTTTCTCCCACCCAAACTTCTTTCTGTCCAAAATTGTTTCCATCAAAGTTGTTTCTGTCCAAACTTCTTTCTGCCCAAACTTCTTTCCACCCAAACTTCTTTCTTTCTACCTAAACTTCTTTCTGCCCAAACTTCTTTCCTGTCAAACTTCTTTCTGGCCAAAAGTTCTTTCTGCCCAAACTTCTTTCCGCCCAAACTTCTTTTTTTCCTGCCCAAAGTTCTTTCTGCCCAAAGTTCTTTCCGCCCAAACTTTTTCTGTCCAAACTTTTTCTGCCCAAACTTCTTTCTTGTAAAAGTTTTTTCTGCCCAAACCTCTTTCTGCCCAAACTTCTTTCTGCCCAAACTTGTTTCTGTCCAAAGTTCTTTCTGTCCAAACTTCTTTTCTGTCCAAACTTCTTTCCGCCCAAACTTCTTTCTGTCCAAACTTCTTCTGCCAAACTTCTTTCCAAACTTCTTTCCCCAAAACATTCTTCTGCCCAAACTTCTTTCCTTCCTGCTACAAACTTCTTTCTGCCCAAACTTCTTTCTGCCTAAACTTTTCTGCCCCAAAGTTCTTTCTGTCCAAACTTCTTTCTGCCCAAACTTCTTTCCGCTTAAAGTTCTTTCTTCTAAACTTTTTTCTGCCAAAGTTCTTTCTGCCCAAAACTTCTTTGTGTCAAAGTTCTTTCTGCCCAAACTTCTTTCTGCCCAAAAATTCTTTCTGCCCAAAACCTTTTTTCTGTCCAAAATTCTTTCTGCCCAAAGTTCTTTCTGTCAAACGTCTTTCTGCCCAAACTTCTTTCTGCCCAAACTTCTTTCCCCAAATTTAAACTTCTTTGCAAATTTCTTTCCGCCTAAAATCTTTTTGTCCAAACTTCTTTCTGCCCAAACTTCTTTCCTTCAAATTTTTTCCCAAACTTCTTTCTGTCCAAACTTCTTTCCGCCCAAAAATTCTTTCTGCCCCAAAGTTCTTTCCGCCCAAAGTTCTTTCTGCCCAAACTTCTTTCCACCCAAACTTTCTTTCTGTCCAAACATCTTTCTGCCCCCAACTTCTTTCTGCCCAAAGTTCTTTCTGCCCAAACTTTTTCTGCCAAAACTTCTTTCTGCCCAAAGTTCTTTCCGCCCAAAGTTCTTTCCGCCCAAAGTTCTTTTTGCTCAAACTTCTTTCCACCCAAAATTCTTTCTGTCCAAAGTTGTTTCTGCCAAACTTCTTTCCGCTTTTTCTTTCCGCCCAAACTTCTTTCTGCCCAAACTTCTTTCCTTCCAAATTTCTTTCTGCCCTTTCTGTCTTTCTTTCTGTCAAAAGTTCTTTCTGTCCAAACTTCTTTCTGCCCAAATTTCTTTTCCGTTCTTTCTGTCCAAAGTTCTTTCTTCAAACCTTTCCTCCCAAACTTCTGTTCTGCCCAAACTTCTTTCCACCCAAATTTCTTTCTGTCCAAACTTCTTTCCGCCCAAACTTCTTTCTTTTCCCAAAGTTCTTTCCGCCCAAAGTTCTTTCTGTCAAACTTCTTTCTGTCCAAACTTCTTTCTGCCCAAAGTTCTTTCTGCCCAAACTTCTTTTAAAATTCTTTCCGTCCAAAATTCTTTCTTTCCGCCCAAATTTCTTTCTGCCAAACTTCTTTCTTCACCAAAAACATCTTTCCCAAAGTTGTTTTCCAAAGTTCTTTCACTTAAAACTTCTTTCTTTCCACTTCTTTCTGTCCAAACTTCTTTCTAAACTTGTTTCCACCCAAACATCTTTCTGTCCAAACTTCTTTCCGCCCAAACTTCTTTCCGCCCAAAGTTTTTCTGTCCAAATTTCTTTCTGCCAAACTTCTTTCCCAAAGTTCTTTCCTTCTCAAAGTTTTTTTCTTTTTTTTTTTTTCTTTCATTCCAAACTTCTTTCTTTCCAAAGTTCTTTCTGCCCAAACTTTTTTTCTCTGTCCAATTCTGTCCAAACATCTTTCCGCCCAAACTTCTTTTTTTTCTTTCCCCCAAAGTTTTTCTGTCCAAAGTTTTTTCCGCCCAAACATCTTTCTGCCCAAACTTCTTTCTGCTTCTTTTCTTTCATTCTAAACTTTTTTCTGCCCAAAATTTTTCTGCCCAAACTTCTTTCTGCCCAAAGTTCTTTTCTGTCCAAACTTCTTTCTGTTTTTTTCTTTCTGCCCAAACTTCTTTCCCCCAAACTTCTTTCTGTCAAAAGTTTTTCTGTCCAAAGTTCTTTTTTTTCTGCCCAAAATTTTTTTCCGCCCAAACTTCTTTCTTTCTTTCCATTCAAAGTTCTTTCCTTCTTTCCAAAATTGTTTCCATCCAAACATTTCTTTCTGCCCAAACTTCTTTCTTTCAAAAAGTTCTTTCTGCCCAAAGTTCTTTCTTTGCCCAATTTCTTTCCCAAACTTTTTTTCTTTCTGCCCAAATTTTTCCGCCCAAACTTCTTTCTGCCCAAACTTCTTTCTTCTTCTTTCTTTTTTCAAAGTTCCAAACACGTTCTTTCCTTTTAAAGTTCTTTCTTTCTTTGTTTCCCATTTCTTTTCTGCCCAAACTTCTTTCTGCCCAAACTTCTCTTCCATTTTCTTTTTCTGTCCAAAGTTCTTTCTGCCCAAACTTCTTTCTGCCCAAACTTCTTTCCGCCAAAAGTTCTTTCTGTCAAACTTCTTTCTGTCCAAACATCTTTCTGCCCAAACTTCTTTCTGCCCAAACTTCTTTCTGCCCAAAGTTCTTTCTGCTAAAACTTCTTTCAAAGTTCTTTCTGCCCAAACTTCTTTCTGCCCAAAGTTCTTTTGCCCAAACTTTTTCTGACAAACTTCTTCCTGCCCAAAGTTCTTTCTGTCCAAAGTTCTTTCTCGCCAAACTTCTTTCTGCCCAAACTTCTTTCTGACCAAACTTCTTTCTTCAAAGTTGTTTCTGCCAAACTTCTTTCCGCCCAAACTTCTTTCTGTCCCAAACTTCTTTCCGCCCAAACTTTGTTTCTGTCCAAACTTTTTCTGCCCCCAAACTTCTTTCCCCAAACTTCTTTCTGCCCAAACTTCTTTTCTGCCCAAACTTCTTACCCAAACTTCTTTTTCACTTTCCTTAAAATTCTTTCTGTCCTAAACGTCTTTCTGTCAAACTTCTTTCTAACCAAAGTTGTTTCTGTAAAACTTCTTTCCACTTCTTTCTGTCCAAACTTCTTTCTGCCCAAACTACTTTCTGCCCAAAGTTCATGTTCTGTCCAAAGTTCTTTCTGCCCAAACTTCTTTCCGCCCAAACTTTTTCTGCCCAAACTTCTTTCTGCCTTTCTGTCCAAAGTTGTTTTCTGTCAAAAGTTGTTTCTGCTTAAACTTCTTTCTGCCCAAACTTCTTTCTGCCCAAACTTCTTTCTTCCCAAACTTCTTTCTGCCCAAAGTCTTTTCTGTCCAAAGTTCTTTCCTACTGCTTCTTTCCGCCCAAACGTCTTTCTTTCTCTTTCAAAATTTTTTCCAAAAGTTCTTTCTGTCCAAACTTCTTTCTGTCCAAAGTTCTTTCTGTCCAAAGTTCTTTCTGCCCAAACGTCTTTCCTGCCAAAGTTCTTTCTGTCAAAACTTCTTTTGTCCTCCCTTTCTGAAATTTTTCTGTCCAAACTTCTTCTTTCTGCTTTCTGTCCAAACTTCTTTCTGCCCAAACTTCTTTCTGCCCAAACTTCTTTCTGCCCCAAAGTTTCTTTCCTGTCCAAAATTTTCTTTCTGCCCAAACTTCTTTCCGCCCAAACTTCTTTCTGCCAAAGTTCTTTCTGCCCAAAGTTCTTTCTGCCCAAACATTCTTTCACCCAAACTTCTTTCCGCCCAAACTTCTTTCTGTTTTTCTGCCCAAACATCTTTCTGCCCCAAACTTCTTTCTGCCCAAACTTCTTTCTGTCCAAAGTTTTTCTGCCCAAACTTCTTTCTGCCCAAAACTTCTTTCCTCCCAAACTTCTTTCTGTCCAAAGTTCTTTCAGTTTTCCCCAAAAATCTTTCTGCCCAAAAGTTCTTTCTGCCCAAACTTCTTTCCTCCCAAAGTTCTTTCTGTCCAAACTTCTTTCTGCCCAAACTTCTTTCCTCCCAAAGTTTCTTTCTGCCCAAACTTCTTTCCTCCAAAAAGTTCTTCCAAATTCTTTCCTTTCTTCTTTCTGCCAAACTTCTTTCTGCTAAAGTTCTTTCTGTCCAAAGTTCTTTCTGTCCAAAGTTCTTTCCGCCCAAACTTCTTTCTCCGCAAAAACTTTTCTGTCCAAACTTCTTTTCTGTCCAAAATTCTTTCTGTCCAAAGTTCTTTCTGCCCAAACTTCTTTCCTCCAAACTTCTTTCTGCCCAAACTTCTTTCCTGCCCAAACTTCTTTCTTTCCCCAATCTTCTTTCTGCCCAAAAGTCTTTCCGCCCAAAGTTCTTTCCGCCCAAACTTCTTTCTGCCCAAACTTCTTTCCGCCCAAAGTTCTTTCTGCCCAAACTTCTTTCCGCCCAAACTTCATTCCGCCCAAAGTTTTTTCCGTCAAACTTCTTTCTGCCCAAAGTTCTTTCTGTCTTTCCCGCAAAAGTTCTTTCTCCCAAAGTTCTTTCCGCTTAAACTTTTTTCTGCCCAAATTCTTTCTTTCTGTCTTTCCACCTAAACTTCTTTCTGCCCAAACTTCTTTCCGCCCAAACTTCTTTCTGTCACAACTTTTTCTGCCCAAACTGCTTTTTCTTTCTGTCCAACTTCTTTTCTGTCCAAACTTCTTTCCACCCAAATTCTTTCTGTCAAAGTTCTTTCCAAAACTTCTTTCCTTAAAGTCTTTCTTTCCAAACTTCTTTCCTCCCAAAAATTCTTTCTGTCCAAATTTCTTTCTGTCAAAGTTCTTTCTGCCCAAACTTCTTTCTGCCCCAAACTTCTTTCCGTTTCCAAAAGTTCTTTCTGTCAGCCCAAACTTCTTTCCACCCAAACTTCTTTCTGCCCAAAGTTCTTTCCTCTTTCCCAAACTTCTTTCTGCCCAAACTTCTTTCTGTCCAAAGTTCTTTCTTCTTTCCCAAACTTCTTTCCGCCCAAACTTCTTTCCGCCCAAACTTTCTTAAAATCCTTCCAAACTTCTTTCCGTCCAAACTTTTTTCTGCCCAAAAATTCTTTCTTTCTTTCTCCCAAACTTCTTTTTTCTTAAACTTCTTTTCTGCCCAAACTTTTCTGTCCAAACTTCTTTCTGTCCAAACGTCTTTCTGTCCAAACTTCTTTCTTTCCGCCCAAACTTCTTTCCATTTTCTTTCTGTCCAAAGTTCTTTCTGCCCAAACTTCTTTCTGTCCAAACTTCTTTCTGCCCAAACTTCTTTCTGCCAAAGTTCTTTCTGTCCAAACTTTCTCCGCCCAAACTTTCTTTCAAATGTTTTCAAAGTTCTTTCCATAAAACTTTCTTTCCAAACTTCTTTCTGCCCAAACTTCTTTCTGTCCAAAGTTCTTTCTGCCCAAAGTTGTTTCTGCCCAAACATTTTCTGCCCAAACTTCTTTCCTTAAACTTCTTTCTGTCCTAAGTTCTTTCTGTCCAAAACTTCTTTCCTTAAACTTCTTTCGCCCAAAATTCTTTCCCTCAAAGTTCTTTCTGTCCAAAGTTGTTTCCACCAAACTTCTTTCCGCCCAAACTTCATTCTCCCCAAACGTCTTTCCGCCCAAATGTTCTTTCTGTCCAAAGTTCTTTCCTTAAACTTCTTTCGTCTTCTTTCTGCCCAAACTTCTTTCCTCCCAAGTTCTTTCTGTCCTAATTTCTTTCTGTCCAAACTTCTTTCAGCCCAAACTTCTTTCTGCCCAAACTTCTTTCCATCCAAATTTCTTTCTGTCCAAGTTGTTTCCACCCAAACTTCTTTCTGCCCAAAGTTCATTCTGCCCAAACGTCTTTCCGCCAAAGTTCTTTCCGCCCAAACTTCTTTCCAAACTTCTTTCTGACCAAACTTTTTCCAAAAATTTTTCTGTCCAAAATTGTTTCTCCCAAACTTCTTTCTGCCCAAACTTCTTTCTGCCCAAACTTCTTTCTTCCCAAACTTCTATCTGTCCAAACGTTTTTTCTGTCCAAAGTTCTTTCTGTCCAAACTTCTTTCTGCCCAAACTTCTTTCCATTAAAGTTCTTTCTGTCCAAAACTTCTTTCCAAAACTTCTTTCTGTCCAAACTTCTTTCTGTCCAAACTTCTTTCTGTCCCAAACTTCTTTCTGTCAAAAATTTCCGTTTGTTTCCAAACTTCTTTCTGCCCAAACTTCTTTCTGTCCAAAGTTCTTTCTGCCCAAACTTCTTTCTGCCCAAAGTTGTTTCTGTCCAAACTTCTTTCTGCCCAAACTACTTTCTGCCCAAACTTCTTTCCGTCCAAACTTCTTTCTGCCCAAACTTCTTTCCGCCCAAACTTCTTTCCATCCAAAGTTGATTCTGCTCAAAGTTGTTTCTCCCAAACTTTTTTCTGCCCAAACTTCTTTCCGCCCAAAGTTTTTTCCACCTAAACTTCTTTCTGCCCAAACTTTCTGCCAAAACTTTTCTGTACCAAACTTCTTTCTGCCCAAACATAGTTTCTGCCCAAACTTCTTTCCATCCAAAGTTCTTTCTGTCCAAAGTTGTTTCCACCCAAACTTCATTACGCCCAAAGTTCATTCTCCCGAAACGTCTTTCCGCCCAATGTTCTTTCTGTCCAAAGTTCTTTCCGCCCAAACTTCTTTCGGCCCAATCTTCTTTCTGCCCAAACTTCTTTCCTCCCAAATTTCTTTCTGTCCTAATTTCTTTCTGTCCAAACTTCTTTCAGCCCAAACTTCTTTCTGCCCAAACTTCTTTCCTTAAATTTCTTTCTGTCCAAAGTTGTTTCCGCCCAAACTACTTTCTGCCCAAAGTTCATGCTGCCCAAACGTATTTCCGCCCAAAGTTCTTATTGTACAAAGTTCTTTCCGCCCAAACTTCTTTCGGCCCAAACTTTTTTCTGACCAAACTTTTTTCCGCCCAAAATTGTTTCTGTCCAAAGTTGTTTCTCGCCAAACTTCTTTCTGCCCAAACTTCTTTCTGCCCAAACTTCTTTCTTCCCAACTTCTATCTGCCCAAAGTACTTTCTGTCCAAAGTTCTTTCCGCCCAAACTTCTTTCTGCCCAAAATTCTTTCCGCCCAATGTTCTTTCTGTCCAAAGTTGTTTCCACCCAAACTTCTTTCCGCCCAAAGTGCATTCTGCCCAAACGTCTTTCCTCTCAAAGTTCTTTCTGTCCAAACTTGTTTGTGTCCAAATTTCTTTCTGCCCGAAATTCATTCTGCCCAAACTTCTTTCTGCCCAAACTGCTTTCCTCCCAAAGTTCTTTCTGTCCTAATTTCATTCTGCCCAAACTTCTTTCAGCCCAAACTTCTTTCTGCCCAAACTTCTTTCCACCCAAAATTTCTTTCTGTCAAAGTTGTTTCCCACCCAAACTACTTTCTGCCCAAAGTTCATGCTGCCCAAACATATTTCCTTAAAGTTCTTTCAAAAATTCTTTCACCCAAAAATTCTTTCTGCCCAAACTTTTTCTGACCAAACTTTTTTCACCCAAAATTGTTTCTGTCCAAAGTTGTTTCTCTCCAAACTTCTTTCTGCCCAAACTTCTTTCTGCCCAAACTTCTTTCTTCACAACTTCTATCTGCCCAAAGTACTTTCTGTCCAAAGTTCTTTCCAAACTTCTTTTCCCAAACTTCTTTCCGCAAAACTTCTTTCTGCCCAAAATTCTTTCCGCCCAAAAGTTCTTTCTGTCCAAAGTTGTTTCCCACCCAAACTTCTTTCCGCCCAAAAGTTCATTCTGCCCAAACGTCTTTCCTCTCAAAGTTCTTTCTGTCCAAACTTGTTTGTGTCCAAATTTCTTTCTGCCCGAAATTCTTTCTGCCCAAACTTCTTTCTGCCCAAACTGCTTTCCGTCCAAAGTTGTTTCTGTCAAAACTTCTCTCTGCCCAAACTTCTTTCTGCCCAAACATCTTTCCTTAAAACTTCTTTCTGCCCAAACTTCTTTCCACTTAAAATTGTTTCTGTACAAAGTTGATTCTGCTCAAAGTTGTTTCTGCCCAAACTTCTTTCTGCCCAAACTTCTTTCCGCCCAAAGTTTTTCCACCTAAACTTCTTTCTGCCCAAACTTCTTTCGGCCCAAAGTTGCTTCTGTACAAAGCCGTTTCTGCCCAAAAATCGTTCTGCCCAAACTTCTTTCCGCCCAAAGTTCTTTCTGTCCAAAGTTCTTTACGCCCAAACGTCTTTCTGCCCAATCTTCATTCTGCCCAAACTTCTTTCCTCCCAAAGTTATTTCTGTCCAAATTTCTTTCCGCCTAAACTTCTTTCGGCCCAAACTTCTTTCTGCCCAAACTTCTTTCCTCCCAAAGTTATTTCTGTCCAAATTTCTTTCCGCCTAAACTTCTTTCTGCCCAAACTTCTTTCCGCCCAAAGTTCTTTCTGTCCACAGTTCATTCTGCCCAAACGTCTTTCCGCCCAAATTTCTTTCTGTCCAAAGTTCTTTCTGTCCCAATTTGTTTCTGCCCGAAATTCTTTCTGTCCAAAATTCTTTCAGCCCAAATTTCTTTCCGCCCAAAGTTCTTTCCGCCCAAACTTTTTTGTGCCCAAACTGCTTTCCGCCCGAAGTTGTTTCTGTCCAAAGTTGTATCTGCCCAAACTTCTTCCTGCCCAATGTTCTTTCCGCCCAAACCTCTTTCCGCCCAAATTTGTTTCCGCCCAAATTTGTTTCCGCCCAAACTTATTTCCGCCCAATATTCTTTCTGTCAAAAGTTCTTTCCGCCCAAACTTCTTTCTGCCCAAATTTCTTTCCTTAAAAGTTCTCTCTGTCAAATTTCTTTCCTTAAAATTCTTTCTGCCCAAACTTCTTTCTGTCCAAACTTCTTTCTGTCTAAACTTCTTTCCACCCAAATTTCTTTCAGCCCAAACTTCGTTCCGCCCAAACTTCTTTCCGCCCAAACTTTTTCCTGCCCAAAGTTCTTTCCGCCCTAATTTCTTTCTGCCCAAAGTTCTTTCCGCCCAAACTTCTTTCCGCCTAAACTTCTTTCCCAAACGTCCCAAACTTCTTTCTGCCCAAAATTCTTTCCACCCAAACTTCTTCCCTTAAAAGTTCTTTCCTTTAAATTTCTTTCTGCTCAAAGTTGTTTCTGCCCAAACTTCTTCCGCCCAAAGTTGTTTCCGCCCAAACTTCTTTCTGCCCAAACTTCTTTCCTTCCAAACTTCTTTCTGTCCAAAGGATTTTCTGCCCAAACATCTTTCTGCCCAAACTGCTTTACGCCCAAACGTCTTTTCGCCAAAGTTCTTTCTGTCCAAATTTTTTCCGCCCAAACTTCTTTCGGCCCAAACTTCTTTCTGCCCAACTTCTATCCGCCCAAAGTACTTTCTGTCCAAACTTCTTTCTGTCCAAAGTTCTTTCTGCCCAAACTTCTTTCTGTCCAAACTGCTTTCCGCCAAAAGTTGTTTCTGTCGAAACTTCTCTCTGCCCAAACTTCTTTCTGCCCAAACTTCTTTCCGCCCAAAGATGTTTCTGTCCAAAGTTGATTCTGCTCAAAGTTGTTTCTGCCCAAACTTCTTTCTGCCCAAACTTCTTTCCGCCCAAAGTTTTTCCGCCCAAACTTCTTTCTGCCCAAACTTCTTTCCGCCGAAAGTTCATTCTGCCCAAAGTTGTTTCTGCCCAAACATTTTTCTGCCCAAACTTCTTTCCGCCCAAACTTCTTTCCGCCCAAAGTTCTTTCTGTCCAAAGTTCTTTCCGCCCAAACTTCTTTCGGCCCAAAATTCTTTCCATCCAAAGTTCTTTCTGTCCAAAGTTGTTTCCACCCAAACTTCATTACGCCCAAAGTTCATTCTCCCCAAACGTCTTTCCGCCCAATGTTCTTTCTGTCCAAAGTTCTTTCCGCCCAAACTTCTTTCGGCCCAATCTTCTTTCTGCCCAAACTTCTTTCCTCCCAAAGTTCTTTCTGTCCTAATTTCTTTCTGTCCAAACTTCTTTCAGCCCAAACTTCTTTCTGCCCAAACTTCTTTCCGCCCAAATTTCTTTCTGTCCAAAGTTGTTTCCGCCCAAACTACTTTCTGCCCAAAGTTCATGCTGCCCAAACGTATTTCCACCCCAAAGTTCTTATTGTTCAAAGTTCTTTCCTTAAACTTCTTTCGATTCCAAACTTTTTTCTGACCAAACTTTTTTCCGCCCAAAATTGTTTCTGTCCAAAGTTGTTTCTCGCCAAACTTCTTTCTGCCCAAACTTCTTTCTGCCCAAACTTCTTTCTTCACAACTTCTATCTGCCCAAAGTACTTTCTGTCCAAAGTTCTTTCCGCCCAAACTTCTTTCTGCCCAAAATTCTTTCCGCCCAAAGTTCTTTCTGTCCAAAGTTGTTTCCACCCAAACTTCTTTCCGCCCAAAGTGCATTCTGCCCAAACGTCTTTCCTCTCAAAGTTCTTTCTGTCCAAACTTGTTTGTGTCCAAATTTCTTTCTGCCCGAAATTCTTTCTGCCCAAACTTCTTTCTGCCCAAACTGCTTTCCGTCCAAAGTTGTTTCTGTCCCTAACTTCTCTCTGCCCAAACTTCTTTCTGCCCAAACATCTTTCCTCCCAAACTTCTTTCTGCCCAAACTTCTTTTCCAAAAGTTGTTTCTGTTAAAACTTGATTCTGCTCAAAGTTGTTTCTCCCAAACTTCTTTCTGCCCAAACTTCTTTCCTTCCCACCTAAACTTCTTTCTGCCCAAACTTCTTTCCGCCCAAAGTTCTGTACAAAAGCGTTTCTGCCCAAACATAGTTCTGCCCAAACTTCTTTCCGCCCAAAAGTTCTTTCTGTCCAAACTTTACGCCCAAACGTCTTTCTGTCCAAACTTCATTCTGCCCAAACTTCTTTCCTCCCAAAGTTGTTTCTGTCCAAAACTTCTTTCCGCCTAAACTTCTTTCAAAACTTCTTTCTGCCAAAACGTCTTTCTGCCCAAAGTTATTTCTGTCAAATTTCTTTCCGCCTAAACTTCTTTCTGCCCAAACGTCTTTCCGCCCAAAGTTCTTTTCCCCAAACTTCATTCTGCCCAAACTTATTTCTTTCCAAACTTCTTTCCTTAAAGTTCTTTCTGTCCAAGTTCATTCTGCCCAAACGTCTTTCCTTAAATTTCTTTCTATCCAAAGTTCTTTCTGTCCCAATTTGTTTCTGCCCAAATTCTTTCTGTCCAAACTTCTTTCTGCCCAATCTTCTTTCCTTCCAAAGTTCTTTCCCGCCCAAACTTATTTCCGCCCAAACTTCTTTTCCGCCCAAATAAGTTTCCGCCCAAACTTCTTTCTGCCCAATATTCTTTCTGTCAAAGTTCTTTCCGCTCAAACTTCTTTCTGCCCAAATTTTTTTCTCTCTCTGTCCAAAGTTCTTTCCGCCCAAAATTCTTTCTGCCCAAACTTCGTTCCCCCAAACTTCTTTCCGCCCAAACTTTTTCCTGCCCAAAGTTCTTTCCGCCCCAAATTTCTTTCTGCCCAAAGTTCTTTCCGCCCAAACTTCTTTCCGCCTAAACTTCTTTCCGCCCAAACTTCTTTCTGCCCAAATTCTTTCCACCCAAACTTCTTTCTTTCTTAAATTTGTTTCTGCCCAAACTTATTTCCGCCCAATATTCTTTCTGTCCAAAAGTTCTTTCCGCCCAAACTTCTTTCTGCCCAAATTTCTTTCCTGCCCAAAGTTCTCTCTGTCCAAAGTTCTTTCCACCCAAAATTCTTTCTGCCCAAACTTCTTTCTGTCCAAACTTCTTTCTGTCCAAATTTCTTTCCACCCAAATTTCTTTTCAGCCCAAACTTCGTTTCCGCTCCAAAGTTCTTTCCGCAAAAAAAAGTTCTTTCCCTCCAAATTTCTTTCCATTAAATTCTTTCTGCCCAAAGTTCTTTCTGTCCAAATTCTTTCTGTCTAAAGTTCTTTCCGTCTAAACTTCTTTCCGCCCAAACTTCTTTCCACCCAAAGTTATTTCCGACCATATTTCTTTCCGCCCAAACTTTTTTCTGCCCAAAGTTCTTTCCGCCCTAATTTCTTTCTGCCCAAAGTTCTTTCCGCCCAAACTTCTTTCCGCCTAAACTTCTTTCCACTTAAACTTCTTTCTGCCCAAAATTCTTTCCACCCAAACTTCTTCCCACCCAAAGTTCTTTCCATTAAATTTTTTTCTGCTCAAAGTTCTTTCTGCCCAAACTTCTTTCCCCCCAAATTTCTTTCTGCCACAATTTCTTTCCGCCGAAAGTTCTTTCCGCCCAAATTCTTTCCGACCAAAGTTCTTTCCGCTCAAACATTCTTTCCAAAAATTCTTTCTTCGCCCCAATTCTTTCTGTCTAATGTTCTTTCCGCAAAATTTATTTTTTGCCCAAACTTCTTTCCGCCCAAATTTCATTCTGCCTAAATTTCTATCCGCCCTAATTACTTTCCGGCCAAACTTCTTTCCGCCCAAAGTTATTTCCGACCATAGTTCTTTCCGCCCAAATTTCTTCCTGCCCAAACTTCTTTCCACCCAAACTTCTTTCTGCCCCAAATTCTTTCCACCAAACTTCTCCCCGCCCAAAGTTTTTTCCGCCCAAATTTCTTTCTGCTCAAACTTCTTTCTGCCCAAAGTTCCTTCCGCTCAATGTTCTTTCCGCCCAAATTTCTTTCCGCCGAAAGTTCTTTTTGCCACAAATTCTTTCCGCCGAAAGTTCTTTCCGCCCAAATTCTTTCCGCCAAAAATTCTTTCCGACCAAAGTTCTTTCCGCCCAAAGTTCTTTCCGCCCCAATTCTTTCTGTCTAATGTTCTTTCCGCCCAAATTCTTTCTGTCTAAAGTTCTTTCCGCCCAAATTTCTTTCCGCCTTCTTTCTTTCCGCCCAAACTTCTTTCCGCACAAACTTTTTCTTTTGCCCAAACTTCTTTCCGCACAAATTTTCATTCTGCCTAAATTTTCTATCCGCCCTAATTTCTTTCTGCCCAAACTTCTTTCCGCCCAAACTTCTTTCCGGCAAAACTACTTTCCGCCCAAATATTTCCGACCATAGTTCTTTCCCCAAATTTTTCCTGCCCAAAGTTCTTTCCGCCCAAACTTCTTTCCGCCCAAACTTCTTTCCGCCCAAACTTCTTTCTGCCCAAAAATTCTTTCTGTCCCCAAACTTCTTCCCGCCCAAAATTCTTTCCATCCAAACTTTCTTTCTGCCCAAACTTCCTTCTGCCCAAAGTTCATTTCCGCTCAAAGTTCTTTCCGCCCAAATTTCTTTCCGCCCAATGTTCTTTCTGTCCAAAGTTCTTTCCGCCCAAACTTCTTTCGGCCCAATCTTCTTTCTGCCCAAACTTCTTTCCTCCCAAAGTTCTTTCTGTCCTAATTTCTTTCTGTCCAAACTTCTTTCAGCCCAAACTTCTTTCTGCCCAAACTTCTTTCCGCCCAAATTTCTTTCTGTCCAAAGTTGTTTCCGCCCAAACTACTTTCTGCCCAAAGTTCATGCTGCCCAAACGTATTTCCGCCCAAAGTTCTTATTGTACAAAGTTCTTTCCGCCCAAACTTCTTTCGGCCCAAACTTTTTTCTGACCAAACTTTTTTCCGCCCAAAATTGTTTCTGTCCAAAATTGTTTCTCGCCAAACTTCTTTCTGCCCAAACTTCTTTCTGCCCAAACTTCTTTCTTCCCAACTTCTATCTGCCCAAAGTACTTTCTGTCCAAAGTTCTTTCCGCCCAAACTTCTTTCTGCCCAAAATTCTTTCCGCCCAATGTTCTTTCTGTCCAAAGTTGTTTCCACCCAAACTTCTTTCCGCCCAAAGTGCATTCTGCCCAAACGTCTTTCCTCTCAAAGTTCTTTCTGTCCAAACTTGTTTGTGTCCAAATTTCTTTCTGCCCGAAATTCTTTCTGCCCAAACTTCTTTCTGCCCAAACTGCTTTCCGTCCAAAGTTGTTTCTGTCGAAACTTCTCTCTGCCCAAACTTCTTTCTGCCCAAACATCTTTCCGCCCAAACTTCTTTCTGCCCAAACTTCTTTCCGCCCAAAGTTGTTTCTGTACAAAGTTGATTCTGCTCAAAGTTGTTTCTCCCCAAACTTCTTTCTGCCCAAACTTCTTTCCGCCCAAAGTTTTTCCACCTAAACTTCTTTCTGCCCAAACTTCTTTCCGCCCGAAGTTGCTTCTGTACAAAGCCGTTTCTGCCCAAACATAGTTCTGCCCAAACTTCTTTCCGCCCAAAGTTCTTTCTGTCCAAAGTTCTTTACGCCCAAACGTCTTTCTGCCCAATCTTCATTCTGCCCAAACTTCTTTCCTCCCAAAGTTATTTCTGTCCAAATTTCTTTCCGCCTAAACTTCTTTCGGCCCAAACTTCTTTCTGCCCAAACTTCTTTCCTCCCAAAGTTATTTCTGTCCAAATTTCTTTCCGCCTAAACTTCTTTCTGCCCAAACGTCTTTCCGCCCAAAGTTCTTTCCGCCCAAACTTCATTCTGCCCAAACTTATTTCTGCCCAAACTTCTTTCCGCCCAAAGTTCTTTCTGTCCACAGTTCATTCTGCCCAAACGTCTTTCCGCCCAAATTTCTTTCTATCCAAAGTTCTTTCTGTCCCAATTTGTTTCTGCCCGAAATTCTTTCTGTCCAAACTTCTTTCTGCCCAATCTTCTTTCCGCCCAAAGTTCTTTCCGCCCAAACTTATTTCCGCCCAAACTTCTTTCCGCCCAAATAAGTTTCCGCCCAAACTTATTTCCGCCCAATATTCTTTCTGTCCAAAGTTCTTTCCGCCCAAAGTTCTTTCTGCCCAAATTTCTTTCCGCCCAAAGTTCTCTCTGTCCAAAGTTCTTTCCGCCCAAAATTCTTTCTGCCCAAAATTCTTTCTGCCCAAACTTCTTTCCGCCCAAACTTCTTTCCGCCCAAAGTTCTTTCCGCCCAAACTTCTTTCTGCCCAAAGTTCTTTCCGCCCAAACTTCTTTCCGCCTAAACTTCTTTCCGCCCAAACTTCTTTCTGCCCAAAATTCTTTCCACCCAAACTTCTTCCCGCCCAAATTTGTTTCTGCCCAAACTTATTTCCGCCCAATATTCTTTCTGTCCAAAGTTCTTTCCGCCCAAACTTCTTTCTGCCCAAATTTCTTTCCGCCCAAAGTTCTCTCTGTCCAAAGTTCTTTCCGCCCAAAATTCTTTCTGCCCAAACTTCTTTCTGTCCAAACTTCTTTCTGTCCAAATTTCTTTCCACCCAAATTTCTTTCAGCCCAAACTTCGTTCCGCCCAAAGTTCTTTCCGCCCAAATTCTTTCTGTCTAAAGTTCTTTCCGCCCAAATTTCTTTCCGCCCAAAATTCTTTCTGCCCAAAGTTCTTTCCGCCCAAATTCTTTCTGTCTAAAGTTCTTTCCGCCTAAACTTCTTTCCGCCCTCTTCTTTCCACCCAAAGTTATTTCCGACCATATTTCTTTCCGCCCAAACTTTTTCCTGCCCAAAGTTCTTTCCGCCCTAATTTCTTTCTGCCCAAAGTTCTTTCCGCCCAAAGTTCTTTCCGCCTAAACTTCTTTCCGCCCAAACTTCTTTCTGCCCAAAATTCTTTCCACCCAAACTTCTTCCCGCCCAAAGTTCTTTCCGCCCAAATTTTTTTCTGCTCAAAGTTCTTTCTGCCCAAACTTCTTTCCCCGCAAATTTCTTTCTGCCACAATTTCTTTCCGCCGAAAGTTCTTTCCGCCCAAATTCTTTCCGACCAAAGTTCTTTCCGCTCAAAGTTCTTTCCGCCCAAAATTCTTTCCGCCCCAATTCTTTCTGTCTAATGTTCTTTCCGCACAAATTTATTTTTGCCCAAACTTCTTTCCGCACAAATTTCATTCTGCCTAAATTTCTATCCGCCCTAATTACTTTCCGGCCAAACTTCTTTCCGCCCAAAGTTATTTCCGACCATAGTTCTTTCCGCCCAAATTTCTTCCTGCCCAAACTTCTTTCCGCCCAAACTTCTTTCTGCCCCAAATTCTTTCCACCCAAACTTCTCCCCGCCCAAAGTTCTTTCCGCCCAAATTTCTTTCTGCTCAAACTTCTTTCTGCCCAAAGTTCCTTCCGCTCAATGTTCTTTCCGCCCAAATTTCTTTCCGCCGAAAGTTCTTTTTGCCACAAATTCTTTCCGCCGAAAGTTCTTTCCGCCCAAATTCTTTCCGCCAAAAATTCTTTCCGACCAAAGTTCTTTCCGCCCAAAGTTCTTTCCGCCCCAATTCTTTCTGTCTAATGTTCTTTCCGCCCCAATTCTTTCTGTCTAAAGTTCTTTCCGCCCAAATTTCTTTCCGCCCAAACTTCTTTCCGCCCAAACTTCTTTCCGCACAAATTTCTTTTTGCCCAAACTTCTTTCCGCACAAATTTCATTCTGCCTAAATTTCTATCCGCCCTAATTTCTTTCTGCCCAAACTTCTTTCCGCCCAAACTTCTTTCCGGCAAAACTTCTTTCCGCCCAAGTTATTTCCGACCATAGTTCTTTCCGCCCAAATTTTTTCCTGCCCAAAGTTCTTTCCGCCCAACTTCTTTCCGCCCAAACTTCTTTCCGCCCACACTTCTTTCTGCCCAAAATTCTTTACACCCAAACTTCTTCCCGCCCAAAGTTCTCTCCGCCCAAATTTCTTTCTGCTCAAACTTCCTTCTGCCCAAAGTTCATTCCGCTCAAAGTTCTTTCCGCCCAAATTTCTTTCCGCCCAAAATTCTTTCTGCCCAAAATTCTTTCTGCCCAAATTTCTTTCCGCCCAAAATTATTTCCGCCCAAAGTTCTTTCTGCCCAAATTTCTTTCCGCCCAAAATTATTTCCGCCCAAAATTATTTCCGCCCAAAATTATTTCCGACCAAAGTTCTTTCCGCCCAAATTTCTTTCTGCCCAAACTTCTTTCCGCCCAAATTTATTTCCGACCAAAGTTCTTTCAGCCCAAACTTATTTCCGCCCAAACTTCTTTCCGCCCCAAGTTCTTTCTGCCCAAAGTTCTTTCCGCCCAAATTTCTTTCCGCCTAAAGTTCTTTCCGCCCAAAGTTATTTCAGCCCAAATTTTTTCTGTCCAGCGTTCTTTCCGCCTTTAATTCTTTCTGTCCAAAGTTCTATCTGCCCAAAATTATTAAAATAGTAGTAATTCAGAGAATATGCTTGAGCTCTTTTGAAACACTAATTTGATGATAAATGTTAATAAATCGATTTCTATTATGTCCATTTAAAAATACATATTAAGTCTATTTGACGAGGAACTCTTTACTCCGATATCCAGTGTAAAATCAAATATGCGTGCGTGTATTTAATCTTTCAATTTTATTTAATCTTAACTTAAATCTTGTACTTGTTTAGGATGTGGTTTACCGGTTCCTTTCTTCCATGACCTTAATGATTTAACTGTCTAACTTTTTAGTGATCATTGACTGTGAATTTTCATTTTTACGGTACCGGCTTGGTAGTTTTCTGGTTGCAGTAGCTCGTCTGGTAACGCTCAGAAAGACTGCTATAGTCAACTTTCGCATAATATCGAGCTAATTGCAGTGTGAAAACCATGAGACCACATTATGCCACCTTAGCCACCTTCTGGACAGTTTGTATTTCCAGACAGGGATAATTATTTTGGCCTTTTTCTGCTTAAAAATTAAAATTCTTATGACAGTTAAGATTAAATGAAATACTAGTAAACCAGTAAACAAAAAAAAAACACTTTCTTTCTCCAATATTCGTGCTATTTTTGTAGTGTAAAATTTTAAAACATCTTCCTGATAACTTAGCACTTTGCAAAACTAATTTAAATTCTTCTATCGTTACTAATGAATTCTTTGTTCCATGCTTTCAGGCTTCCACTTTTCGAAATGATTCTAGTTTACATATTCATGGCTTTGGTGCTTATACCCGGGGAAATCTTCCAGTGGCAAGGGAATTGTCTCTTGAGTCCCAGGATGATTCTTTCATGTGCTTTCGACTGTCTTTATTACACTCTATTAACTATCACATATTCCTTTATCGCTCCCTTCTTCTCATGGCTAAATATCGCTCCCTTCTTCTCATGGCTAAATATCGGACAATCTCTCTCTCTCTCCCTCTCTCTCTCTCTCTCTCTCTCTACATTCATCAGCGAACATTTATGTGTTTGATGTTTTTAATGCTCCTCATGTTAAGTGGCTTAAGCATTCTAATTTTACTGATGTTACCGGTATTCAGACTTACAATCTTTTCAGTTGTATCAATCTTCTTTACTTGATTCATTTCTTACCTCCTATTGCCAAGAATCGTAATTCTGTCCTCTTGACAATTGGGAATATGCTATATTATTTGTTGATATTTCTTTTGAGTAGTCTATTAAACAGGAACCTTCCCTAGGTCAACAATATGTAAAATATATAAATTGAAATATTAAATTACCACAGATTCGTTGTCTTTAAAATATGAAAAAGGATTTGATGAATTTTACATTTTTATGATTATGCATAAGTAGTAAAAACTAAAAGCATATAATGACAATTAATAAGATTTTCTAAGTTTCATTAAAAAGCGCATAGGTATTTTTATTGTAACGGTTATTGCTGAAAGGGTCTATCAAGCTTTAGATAAGGAAAGTGAAGCTCTGGATATTGCATTGGATATCTCGAAGGTATTTTACTGGGTTTGGCATGCTGGTATTTGATAGTTGAAAGGTTATGGCATTTCTGTACGAATTTATGATCTGATTCAATCTTATCAAATCGCAAAACCAAAGTTGTCTTGAGCGGTCACTCTTCTAGACCATTTTTTTTTATTTAATGCAGGTATTATTCAGGGTTCTATCCTTGGACTTACGTTGATTCGAATTTTCATAAACAGCCTTCCTGATGTCAACTCGGTATCTATGCTGATGACACAATTATTTATTCCTGTTTTAATGTTAACTTTGATCTGTTTGATAAGGTTAAATTGGCAACTGATCTAAATAACGACGTACAACTTTTTGTCAGTTGGAGCATATTAAAATGGGGGAGTTAAATTAACAATGCATTGTAATGATACTGCCTTTTGCTTTGTTTCTTAATCACCTGTAATTTCGGTATAGGCAAAAAAATCCATACATTCTATGAAAAGAGATCCTATTGAATTTAAAAATATGCCGACCTCATTCAAATTTAGCTATAAGTAGATTTTTTAATGTTCATAATAAGCACAGGTATTTTTAGAGTAAATATCAGAACAGGTTCGATATGAATGTATCTGTTTCGTTGATTATATGTTTTTGCTTTTAATTGCTGTGTTGCAGCTGACATTTCGAGAGAGACAAATCAAAATCATTGCAAGAATAGATTGAAAAATGAACAGATGCTTCTTTATTGCGCTGAAAATGGCGAAAACCTTCTGCAAAATACGAACAACATATACAAGAATATTTCCTGAAAAATTTCAAGCACATTTTTATAGATACAATTTTGAAAAAATTCTTAAAATTCTTATTGACACGAAAAATGTTTTCCTATTCGTTTGAATATCGAAGTTACAAAATACAAATCAAGATAGAAATGTGATCAGTTTAATTTTCTCGTCTAATTAACAGAGCTGTTTAATGGTTCTTCAACGAAAAACTGAATTTGAATGAGGTCAATATATGTTTAAATTCAATAGGATCCCTTTTATAGAAAGATTGGATTTTTTGCCCACCCCGAAATTATATGAGGTTAAGAAACAAAGCAAAATGCAGTATCTTTGAAATTTTTTAAGGTGAAAGGAAAACAAAATACTCATCGTGTTACTGGCCCTAAGAACCTGCTGATTTTTTTTTTAATGGACTGTGATTGGACGGTTCAAAGGTGAAAGGGAAGGAGAACTGGGATTGGACCGTAGCAGCTTAGAAAGAAGAGGTTCGTTTTCTCTCTCCCTGCTGAAAAGGCAGGTAGCGTTTGCCCATAAGTGATGGATGCATGGGTAAACAAAGTTGCTGAGGGCAAGTTTCCCCTTCAGAGAAAGTCCTCTCGAAGAAGCCCCAGAAAAGAAAGTTGAAAAGAAGTTCATAAGTGGAGTTTGGAGCTAAAGCCGTTTGAGAAGAAGAAGGAGCAAACATGTGCGTTTTCAAAAAGTGTTTTAGCGCGTGTTTAAGTTTCACCTTATAGCGGCCGTAAAGTAAAGGCGTAATTTCCCGGCTGACGGGAGGAAAATAAGTGAAGAAAGAAGGGAGTTTGGTCACCAAGAAGAGAACCTTGTCTACACAAAAGAGATAAAAACTTTTGAACCTTAAAAGGACTGAAAGTCTACTGTAGAGCTAAGGTTCTCCTCCCCTTTTTTATTGTTATCATTGACACTGCAGGGGGGCGCGATTCTTTTTTTTTGCATTGTAATTTTTAAGTTTTCTTTTTCTGATATATATTTTACCTTTTGTTATCAGAAAATAGGTTATCTTATCAGAATAACTTGAAGAAATGCGAAATCAATGAACAGAGTTATATATTTAGTTTCGTACTAGAGAATAACGAATATTTTTCAATTTGACATTGTTTGAATTAGTTTCAGTAAAGCTAGCTCTCTTTCCTAATACGTATTTCAATGTTGTCTTAGTTTGTGCATTTAGAAAATTTACATTATATTCATAAACTATGAAACAAAATGAAAATTTACTTATGTTTTTTACCAATACTCACAAATTCGGAAAGTTACTCTTGTAATTTATGATTTTCTTCTCGAGTGAAACTGATATGGGATCCTTTAGACCAGGGGTCGGTAACCTTTTGGAGAGAGCGGACCAGAAACGTATTTAACGTCTCAAAAGAGGGACATTATATCGAAGGTGTACTATAATAAATTGTCTCAACCGCAGACCGCTTTGTCCAAAAGGTCGCCCTGGGTGTTTAAAGGAAAAACAAAGAAATTAATGTTATATTATTTAAACACGTTTTATTGTTGAAACTTGAATAAAGCATGGAATAATAATAATACAACACAAAATGTACTTAAGCAAAATGTATTGACACAAGAACGTGTACACAATATTTACAGATAGTTTGGTATATTCTTGGGAAGACCGTTCCTGTAGAATGGGTTGACTTAGTCGCAGTCGGGCAGAGTCTCTGGATTGCATCTCTTCTTCCTCCCCTCGTCTTCCCGGTACCAACCATACTTATATGGTCGGTACTCCACTATGTAAATTAGGTGGATCGTACCACAACATTTATGTATTTTACCACAGAAATAATAGGATAACAACTAACGCAACAAAAAAATATACCCTTACTACAAACTAAATAAAGTTAGAAACGTCAATTTTTTTAATGCGACACTTATTTAGGTGGAATATTTGTCGATGCAAAGAGCAAAACATTATCCAGGTGGTCATCACCCAACCTTGTTCTTAAGAACTTAAGAACGACTTTTAGTATATTTCATATTCAAAAAATGTAGTTCACAGGCATATGTACTTCCAAATAATGATACCATTATTTTCGCATTATTCAATAGGCTTTCATATTTTCCGCTTGGTAAAACATATTTCTTACAGAAGTCAGCAGTGGATTCAGAATGAAATTTCGATTTTAAAAATCTGTCGCATTAACTCCAATTGACATTTTTCTTTTTGATTACTCCACAAATTAATTAGATAGTGTTCGGAGGTGAATTTGGAAGGCCAGACAAACTTTTGCGGCCCAGATTTTCAATTTGGATCTTTACACAGAACAAAAAGCTAAAAAAACTTGTCCGTCTAAAACGTACGTCACTACGAAAAATGAAAATGTTTTGTAGGTTCTGCAACAAATGTACCAGTATAGAATTGCAAGGCACAGCTCGGTGAGTTTCAGCACTGGTATACATCATCACTGATGTTCCTGCAGTTATAATTTTCGGATTTCAGACACATCGCCCAGTTGACCTAGTTGATCACGACTTGCAACCCTTTATCAATACACTGTAAAACAAATGATTCTTTTGTCTCCCTCTCTTTATCTCTCTCACTCACCGTCTATCTCTCTTTGTCTCTTTCTCTCTGTCTCTCTGTCTCTCTCTCAGACACACATACACGAGCATGGAAACCAAACTTGTTTTATTAAATAACTGAATAATTATTTTTTGTATATTTTTATAAACAAGTGCGCATTTATATACGAGTTTATATCAAGAGATGCAATTCTATCTAGGTAGCAAAATGAACGGAATATACAAATAGTATCAAATTGAATTTGTACGAAGTTCTTTTTAGAGGAATCGTTTTTACTAAATTTCTGAATAACTATTCCAACTGTATTGCCAAAATTATTTACCGACGCATCTATTATGCTCTCTAATTCATTTACAATAGATTTTAGCAGTAAACAAACGCAGCGATTGCAATAGACAATGAGTTTCTTTAACTGGACTTACCCTTGAGTATGATGGCTTTAAAAAGAAAAGCCTCAACCGAGATTATAATTATCAGTATTTGACGTTTGCTCTTTGCTTTTTCAGTTTCCATCATAATTTTGACACATGAATCTACTCATCCAGTCATACGTTTTGTTACCTTTCAATTAAATTCTACTGGAGATGAAACCTAGAAACCTGTTTCGATAAGCAAATTAGCCTTGGGTATAACCAGGTTCTAATGAAGATCTCACAGAAATGCATATATCCTCTATGAGGGGATGTGCATACATACATGAATGTATTAAATATTTATCAATACACATCTTTTATATAATTGTGTCACATCAACGTGTGTTTATGTGCGTGTGCGCTATCACATAAAGAATAGTTTGGGCTTCGTTTTGTGAGAACCACATATATCAGTGGTCCAATGGCGCTCGAGTGAGGAGAAAAGTATACTTTTTCAAAACACTGCAACATGACTGGCTGTGATAAAAGAAAGAAAGAAAGAAAGAAAGAAAGAAAGAAAGGGAAATGAAGGGAGGAAGAAAGAGAGAGAAATAAGAAAACAAGAAAAATAGAGAGAGAAAAAGAAAAGAAGAGAGAAAGAAAACAATCTCGGACGAAAGAAAGAAAGAAAGAAAGAAAGAAAGAAAGAAAGAAAAGAAAGAAAGAAAGAAAATGTCAGTATTAAGAGTATTAGACAAAGAAATACAGAGCGTAAGCAGAATTTAAGAGAGACACCTTTTGAACATGAAAAGTGAAATCAGATCTATAAAGAAAGAAGAAGAAACCTGCTGCAAACGAGAGGGTGTGTTTAGTCGATTATTAATCGGGGGGTATGGGGGATATGGACAAAGATACCGAAGTGGAAAATATGAAAGAGTAAAATTAAAAGGCAAAGAGAGAGAGAGAGAGAGAGAGAGAGAGAGAGAGAGAGAGAGAGAGAAAACTTAACCCTATGCTTGACAGAGTAAAAAGAGAAATTATGAAAACAAAATGTTTCGCCATTCATGATTGTCTCCTTAATTGTAACTTACATCTTATTTTTTCCTGATAATACAGTAAATCTATTAGATATCTTATACATTTCATTTGGTGTAACGTCGCAGAAGAACATGTTAAAACAATACGTTTGCTGAATAGCATATCTCTGTTATATGATAACTGTAAAATATAACATAATCACATGATTATATCATTCTTTTACATTTATCCCTTTAGATTTACACATTTTAACTACATGCTTACAGTTACATCCCCATATGTGTGTGTGTTCGCACGTGTGTGTGTGTTCGCACGTGTGTGTGTGTGTGTGTGTTCGCACGTGTGTGTGTGTGTGTGTGTGTGTGTGTGTGTGTGTGTGTGTGTGTGTAAGCTTACGTAAGGATCATTTCCAATATGTCTGTAGTCTTTACCAACGACCAAAAGAGAACAGGTGAGAAAATAAGAACTAAAATTTACCTTATCATAAAGAACAACTGTAGACTGTTTCATTAATCAAAAAAAAAAAAAAAAAAATTACCATTGAAAAGAGGTTTACAAATCAGGTGAGCTTTGCATATACAATTACAAAGTCACATTTCCATGATCTTTCTTTTCCTTTCTTGTTATTACATTGGAAACGTTTTCGAACAGATTGTTTACATTAAATGTTGTATTTCACTTTTACATTTATTCATTTATTATTATTTGACTACTTGCCATATTCTTATTGTGACATTTCCTAAAAACACTTTTACTTGACGTAAACATGGCTTAGTGTTTAATACTATAGTCAAAAGTAACCAGCAGCTCATTTCCATTTCAACTTTTGTGAATGATCACTCTTTCTATTTCATTGCAAAGCTCCCGGTTTCACACACTTTTCAAATTATAACCAAATGACTAAATATTAGATTTTAGATTAGATCTTCTTAACCAGACTGAGAACTTTTCAGCACTCCTTCGTATATTGATTTATTCGAACTATTGTTCTCATCTTGGTTGACAGTGATGTTATTATAGACACAACAATTAGTAATAGTCACAGTCATCTTCAGGTGTCCATTTTGTATTAGGCGATTATCTCGATATTTTGTCGTTATGACATCGTTTCTTGCGCGTTCCTACTGAATCGACCGTGATTACGAATGTCAAACGTGACATTGAACTGAAAAAAGAATCTAAATATAGACCACTCGTTATTGTTATTTACTGGATAAAACCTTTGGTCACAATGTTTTCGTGAGTTCAATTGCTGCATCATGCCATGAACATATATATGATAAACAGAAATATGATCAATATAGCAATGACAAAAAATACATCAATCAACTACTACAAGATATTCCTTATAAACAAAAAGGGGCACTCTGATGATAGCTAGAGGTAACATAGCTAAAGCATTTTTATAATATTTAGAACAATCAAGATGAGAACGACAGTCCAAAGATATTAATGTATGAGAATTCCTCATCTTAAATCTAACAATTTATATATATATATATATATATATATCTATATATAGAAGAGGATTCATACCTTTTCTCAATTTAACTAGATCTCACATAAGTGAGATCTAGTTAAATTCTGTTTCGCGTCTTCTAGCGATTCATTTCATTCTCCAGAATAATATTCGATACTGTGGATTTATTTTATTTCGCTTTTATTAATACGACAGTGTAAATAAACAAGTTATTTTCAATGAAGTGAAGTTTTATTAAAATATTTTTTGGAAAATTTAATCGAATATAAAATACTGAAAATTTATTTTTCTCCTCGTAGATTAATTTACTGTAGATTTAAATTGATATTCTCGCCAAAATTTCAGTTTTCCAAACAATTTAAAACCTTCTTTTAATAAAGCAGTTTCACCGACTAAAAAATTAAATTTAGACCAAAATCATTTTTTTCTCAAGTAACGACGAAAACATATACCTTATTTCATGCATGAGTGAGTGCTTTCACATGCACGACAAATAGATTTTTTTTTCTGTGAGCAAGCCAAAGTTAGTTACTGAATTAATTTACGAGTAAAACAATTATTTCTAGTTGGAGTTGTATAATTTATTCATTACGCCAGCTGCTTTAGAAAGAAAAAGAAAGGAGGAGGATAATAAAAATGCACTAAAGTCCATATTACTACGAGTCACAAATAAAAAATATAGAGATTATCTAGAAAAATAATCTTTATTTCTCTGAAGGCTTTATAATATAGATCTCGTCAAAGATATATTTGCAACTATCTACGAGTTTGTGCATGTTATTTGCGCGGGAAATATGTGCGTATGTGTGAGAGTGATGTGATTGGGCTCAATGCATACGTATTTATATATTTTTTTAAATAAACCTTTAAAATAAAGGTCATCAATCTTTCATAAAATTCAATACCAGACCTGTGCAACTGCAAATATTCAATTTGTCTTCTATCAAATGTTATCCGCAAATCTTAACGAATTCATAACAATTTACAGCCTGTCAACATGGTCAATGATCACATTTGACCATGTTGACAGACTGTGAATTCTTATGTCGGTTAAGTACATTTATATATTTCATTTATCGTTCAAAAGTTGAGTTTTAAAGTTGAGTTTCACTGAAACTGTCGAAAGAATCAAAAGTACATCGACTGTAACATCTTTTTTTGTGTTGGTGACAATGCTTAAGCAAAGTAAACATTTTCATTTACAGGGGATTGTTAGCATTTAGCTTGTAAAAATTCTAAGATAATTATTTGTATAATAGATTTTTTAGAGATTTAGTTTCTCAAAAATCTGTATCATAAAATTACATATCATTTTTAAATCTCTATCATAAAATATCTGAAACTACATATCATTTTTCAAAATATTACTACAACATAAAGAATTTTGGAAAATCACTTTCAGTTATTTTTCTTCAAATTTTTGTTTCATTTTTTTGTCCCTTTGAATATATGTTCTATATTTCATATAAGGTTGATTTGCTTACAGTGTTAATTAGAATAAAGTTTGAGAAAAATATGCTTTAATGTTCGGAATTTCGCGCAGATTAAATGATATATTTGGACTTACTAACATTCTTTGATTGTAAACGTTTTATTTCGTACAACAAATTCAGAGCTGCTTAAAAAAGTCTATTTTGCACAAACAAAGAAAGACTTGTAAGAAAATCAAGATAGCATTCTTTACGAAATGAACTCGACTTCACTTTTAACTCTAGCTTTTGTATTCTGCTGGAGTTGGAAGATTTTTCGTTTTTTTAAATTTAAGTTTGGGTGTGACTGAGAAGTTGAATAGTTCTATTTTAGTTGCACGATTTGGTAATTCACGAAAGAGTATTTTATTTCAATAGAAGGAAATCATTAAACATTTCCAGAAAAATATCTCTGAATTACAATTGATATTAATATCAGATATGATAAAAAGGGCGTTTTTATTCTGCTTATGCTTAAAACAAATGGATAAGTTAAAAGCAAGTTTGAACTGAATAATGGCAATATGCTGCTATATTAACCGGCCGATGTCTACAAGTGCTTAACCCAAATACTACCGATTTCTTCTCTGTCAATTAAAATATGAAAATATTTGAATGCATGCAGTTGTTCAAATGAAACCCAGAAAATGTTTGTGTGCGCGAGCATGTGGGTGTATTTGTATGTAAGGCTTGAATTTTTGTATTTTCTTGAAACTTAGCTAACAAGTGATCACAAAGAGAGATCAGTGCTAATTACATATGCGTGATGCATAACTATAAGAAAAAATTATAATAATGAATTTCACTTACAATGAATAGTAAAGTCATAATTCATATTTGCATTAATAGGTTTTAAGTATTCGACTCCAAGTGAAAAAATAAAATAAGGAGTAAATTTGGGCCATCACAGCAACTAAATTTGAGTTATTCTTACACTAGTTGTATGTTGTCAAGCTTAACATCACGTTAGAAGGACAATATAAATTTAATTTATAAACATCTTTGAAATCAGGGCGAAAACTACACACACACACGCGCGTGCGCACACACACGCGCGCGCACACACACACACACACACACACACACACACACACACACACACACACATATATATATATATATATATATATATATATATATATCAGATGTAACAACAAAATTGTCCAAATCGTGTAACAGCAAAATTGTCCATTTGTTAAATTAAGCTTTGAACCATTGTATCTTACAAATGATTAAAGATATCTTACTGATATTCTCCGAGGTTTTTATAACACTACTGGACTCTATTTTTAGCAATAATAAGGTATAATTATTCTCCAAGCTTGACAGAATAATCATGATGAAATCAATCATAAACAAAAATGACATATTCATCATTAATTAATCATAGCTAAGAATCGGAAGCTCATGAAGGATTGAAATAAATTTCATATATATATATATATATATATATATATATATATATATATATATATATTATTCCAGGATCATTTTCAAGATGATCTTCGCCCTCTCTAATCTTCTAACTTTTTTTCCTGGAATAACAAAGTGCCTCACACGTTTACACGTACAATTTCATTTTTTTTTCACTGCTCTTGGCACTGTCATAACTGAAACTCCTCTCTCACGAGCCAAACGTCTTATGGATTGAGTTGAATCTTTTCTAATTTATCTCTTTAGCTCTAAGTTAAAATAATGATCCCTCTTCCTGTAGAGACCACCTAATCCAGTTTTCCTCTCTACTGTTCCTATTTTTTTAACTTCTTCCCCGTTCACTTGATGGTTCTTGAGTGGACTTTGAAGATGGAAGCCAGAGTATGAATGTTGGTACCATTACTGAAGGCCGGAATGATCTTTCAGTGGGTGTGACACAAAACGATTTTAACCTGTTCTCTTTTTAGCGGAATAACTCAAAGGATTTTTCAATGATTCTTACGACAAATGGTATCAAGTTGGCTAAACGTCTTATGTGAAAACCTGGGGGAAAGAAACTGAGTTAGTTTAGTGGTTTTTTTAGATATTAAACATTTTGTGGGATGGATAATTATGGTGTGACACGATTTGGGCAATTTTGCTGTTACATCCGATATATATATATATATATATATATATATATATATATATATATATATATATATATATGGCGGGTGTATAATGCACCAGATATGTAAGAGTAAACCTTTAGCAGACTATAAATGGAAGCTACCCTAACGTCATTTTATACGACATTCACCAAATTTTAACATTCTCATTTTTTTTCCGATGTATTGAAAGTATTAAGATGTCAGATTTTTCTTTTCATACAGAGAATGGTATACGGCGCTCGAGTCCCTAGATGCCAACAACACTTGCTCAAAGATAACCAGCTTCTTGAAAGTTTCGAAGTGAAGAAAAGAAGTGACGGAGAGGTAACTACAGTAATGATAGTAATGTTCACGTCGTTTCAGACGGTATTGTGGAACGTAAGAAGTAAGGGTTATGTCAGGCCCACTTCCTTTTGTAGAGTAATAGGTTCAATGCCGTCTCCTGCGTACAGGAGCCAAGTCTTGTATCGGGAGGATGGCCGTACCTAGCCCAAGGGTGGCTAACTGAGACTTTTTACGATCATATCATCCCTAATATGATTTGAATCACATGAGTAACTAAGTCTGGGCTGTCGTCGATAGGGTGACCAATTAACGATCCAACAATGTCAAAGACATGTTGATGTCCGCCGCCGCAGGCGTGATGGTCAACATGAACGATAACCACATGATTCGGACCTGTAGTCGCTTTTAACATATTTAAAAATATACTGATTTTTTCTAGTGAATTTTTGTTTTTCTTTATATTAAATTTGTTCAAATTACATACACAATTACTGTGCGTCTGCCTGTGTGCATTTAAGTATGTGTGCGTGTGTATACATGCAGATGGAAATCTTTCTGTAATTATTGAATAAATTATATTTATGGAATTAATATATATTTATTCGTTTTTAAAGTGTTTTGCTCAGTTAACTACGCACCTAAATAATGAAGAATTTTAAATTTCACTAATATTATAAAATTTCAGTCTTAGAAATTTTAAATTTTAAATATAATGTGTCATATTTGAAACCTAACGGATGATTTAGGCTTCAATTGACACTTTCTGGCTGTTAGTCTTCTACTCTGTCATTATGCCATCATTTCTTGAGATGAAGCTCAAGCCAGTGTATTCGGAGAATAAAATTAACTTCTCAATTTCGTCTTGAGCTGTAGAAAGTATAACAATTCCTCTTGCCGTATTATTGCATATCTTTCGTTTGCTTTTGAGCTTTTACACAAATTGAATGAATTTTCGTAAACCAAAACGTAAAATTAGATTTTGATTCGTTCATTAGATTCTAACTTTTAACACTCTTATCTACACATTTAAAAAGCACAGTATTTTTGTGCTTCGACTGCATGAATTTAAGCGTATTACTAGACTGGCAATTAGGTCTCACCGTTTTACTGTTGAAATATCTAGGTGCAAATATATGTTCTATTCTAATAGTTTCTTTTCTCGCCTGTGGAACTTCCTTCCGATTTTTTGCTCCCCTGCCACCTACAATCTTCAAAATTTAAATGCAACGCTAATCTACATCTCCTGTCTTCTTGATCCTGTCCTTTTAGTATACCTTCTTTTCACTTCTCCTCCTCACATCTTCTCATTCTCTGTAACCTGTAACTCTTTTCTTAAAATGATTAAAAAATAGAAATCTCTGGTATTGGAAACTGGTTCTGATACACGGTGATTATTTGTGCTTTATGATTTTACAAGAATAATAAAATATTAAAAAATAGGAAGAATATTGTTTTCTTGTTGTCTTCAATGTACCTATCAATATCTACCAAATTAATCACTTTTTATTCCATTCGATAAAATATAATTTTTAGAGCAGAATAAATGTCTTACTTTTTATGCGATGAACATTGTAGAAAAATAAAAACGAAAGACAATATCAGATTCAAATTTATATTTCTAATACCTTCGAGTAGAAAGTGCAGTTCATGTTTTTGAATGAGTCACGGCTATCTTAGTCACCCTGTAGCAAGCAAAAAATGGCAGTTTAAAGGTCAGCTTTCAAGTCATAATGCATAATTATATAAGATGATTCCGATAAATTGAGGACCAACATAAAAATTATCAAGAAACCAGTATCCCATAGTTTTATGAAATAGGAAATTTGAAAGTTCACTGTCCATAATTTGAACCTAATGTAACTGTTTTATTTTTTAAACAAAAGTGTAAAGGGAAATTTATTCACATGCCAATCTCTCTGCAACTACTAAATATACTTAGATACGCTCAGCATACTGAAAAACGAAAATGAGAATGAGTACAATAAAGAGAGAGAGAGAGGAAGCGAGAGAAGACGAAGAGGTTGTGAAGGCGGAGAAGGAGGGTAGTAATAATAAAAGAGAGAAAAGTAAAACGAAAAATAGGAGGTGGCTGAGGTAACGAGGAGAGAGAGAGAGAGAGAGAGAGAGAGAGATAGAGAGGGAGAGGGAGAGAGAGAGAGAGGGGGCGAAACCGATTTGTAACCAGCGACTAGACATCAGTGATGACGACTCATTCGAATGAATGGTGAATGGCCCGGTGAATCATAAGCAACGAATTTTCTCCACCTTTTCCTCCCCATTTCACGATCGTAACTCTCGTTTTCTCCCGCCCTTCACACCCTACACTCATCCTTACGTACATATTTCTTTCGTCTCTCACAGTGAAGCGACTATGACCATGTGCTCACCAGTATATATGCTCTTACATTTATTTATGATGCTGTATGTACGTATGTGTGGGTGTATGCATGTATGTATATGTGTGTGTATGCGTATGCATATGCGCGCGCGTCTGATACGTCATGTATTAGCACTTGTTGGGGTAATCATTACTGACATATCTTTGAAAATATATGCGAGTCTTAAGAGGTTGCCCACCTACACCGGCCTGCGTGTGTGCACGAATGCATAGATATCTGTACACGTACAGTTTATAAATGTTTTTTGTGTATTCATGCGTATTGACACAAAATCTCTGTTTAAATGTTATAATCAGTGTAAGAGTAAAGTTTCGCATCTTACGAGCTTTTTTTTAAAAATATAACTGAGTGCATAGGTGTAAAGTTACAACACTGTAATAATATATTCATTTCTCTCTTTATGTACCCGTTGCAGACGGTCTTATGAGGTGGGTGCGTGTCTCTCCGTTCATTTCTCTCTTTATGTACCCGTTGCAGACGGTCTTATGAGGTGGGTGTGTGTGTCTCTCCGTTCATTTCTCTCTTTATGTACCCGTTGCAGACGGTCTTATGAGGTGGGTGCGTGTGTCTCTCCGTTCATTTCTCTCTTTATGTACCCGTTGCAGACGGTCTTATGAGGTGGGTGCGTGTGTCTCTCCGTTCATTTCTCTCTTTATGTACCCGTTGCAGACGGTCTTATGAGGTGGGTGCGTGTGCCTCTCCGTTCATTTCTCTCTTTATGTACCCGTTGCAGACGGTCTTATGAGGTCGCGTGTGTCTCTCCGTTCATTTCTCTCTTTATGTACCCGTTGCAGACGGTCTTATGAGGTGGGGCGTGTGTCTCCGTTCATTTCTCTCTTTATGCCCGTGCAGACGGTGTCTCCTCTCCGTTCATTTCTCTCTTTATGTACCCGTTGCAGACGGTCTTATGAGGTGGGTGCGTGTGCCTCTCCGTTCATTTCTCTCTTTATGTACCCGTTGCAGACGGTCTTATGAGGTGGGTGCGTGTGCCTCTCCGTTCATTTCTCTTTATGTACCCGTTGCAGACGGTCTTATGAGGTGGGTGCCTGTGTCTCTCCGTTCATTTCTCTCTTTATGTACCCGTTGCAGACGGTCTTATGAGGTGGGCGCGTGTGTCTCTCCGTTCATTTCTCTCTTTATGTACCCGTTGCAGACGGTCTTATGAGGTGGGCGCGTGTGTCTCTCCGTTCATTTCTCTCTTTATGTACCCGTTGCAGACGGTCTTATGAGGTGGGCGCGTGTGTCTCTCCGTTCATTTCTCTCTTTATGTACCCGTTGCAGACGGTCTTATGAGGTGGGCGCGTGTGTCTCTCCGTTCATTTCTCTCTTTATGTACCCGTTGCAGACGGTCTTATGAGGTGGGCGCGTGTGTCTCTCCGTTCATTTCTCTCTTTATGTACCCGTTGCAGACGGTCTTATGAGGTGGGCGCGTGTGTCTCTCCGTTCATTTCTCTCTTTATGTACCCGTTGCAGACGGTCTTATGAGGTGGGCGCGTGTGTCTCTCCCTTCATTTCTCTCTTTATGTACCCGTTGCAGACGGTCTTATGAGGTGGGCGCGTGTGTCTCTCCGTTCATTTCTCTCTTTATGTACCCGTTGCAGACGGTCTTATGAGGTGGGCGCGTGTCTCTCCGTTCATTTCTCTCTTTATGTACCCGCTGCAGACGGTTTGAGGTGGGCGCGTCTGTCTCTCCGTTCATTTCTCTCTTTATGTACCCGTTGCAGACGGTCTTATGAGGTGGGCGCGTGTGTCTCTCCGTTCATTTCTCTCTTTATGTACCCGTTGCAGACGGTCTTATGAGGTGGGCGCGTGTGTCTCTCCGTTCATTTCTCTCTTTATGTACCCGTTGCAGACGGTCTTATGAGGTGGGGCGCGTGTGTCTCTCCGTTCATTTCTCTCTTTATGTACCCGTTGCAGACGGTCTTATGAGGTGGGCGCGTGTCTCTCCGTTCATTTCTCTTTATGTACCCGTTGCAGACGGTCTTATGAGGTGAACGCGTGTGTCTCTCCTTCATTTGCTCTCTTTACGCGTGTGTCTCTCCCTTCATTTCTCTTGCAGACGGTCTTATGAGGTGGGCGCGTGTGTCTCTCCCTTCATTTCTCATTATGTGGACGGTCTTGTGTGTCTCCGTTCATTTCTCTCTTTATGTACCCGTTGCAGACGGTCTTATGAGGTGGACGCGTGTGTCTCTCCGTTCATTTCTCTCTTTATGTACCCGTTGCAGACGGTCTTATGAGGTGGGTGCGTGTGTCTCTCCTTTCATTTCTCTCTTTATGTACCCGTTGCAGACAGTCTTATGAGGTGGGTGCGTGTGTCTCTCCGTGGGTGTATGATCGCGAGTCTGTTCTTGAAATATATTCTAGTTTCTTGTAAGTATGCGCATATGTATGTGTATATATATATATATATATATATATATATATATATATATATATATATATATATATATATATATATAAGCTAATGGATGTGTGTTATTTTATATAGATTTAATGATGTAGGAATACGCCATATTTAAATACGAAAATATAAAAAAAATGTGAAAAGGGAAAGGAAGAGATGTCTTATAAAGATTGTATATAATAAATATGTTAAAGACTGTATATATGTATAAATATGGTGGCAGTGAAAAAATGCTCTGCCAATAACTCATTGATACATCCAAATTTTTAAAATGAGATGTGCTTTCTGCTCCATAAGCGAAAATTGCACAAACCTTTGCAAATCAACTATGTCGCGTGAATACTTCCAGTTTTCATCGAAATGACCAAAACTGTTGTCAGTGTTAAAAAAGAAAAATATATATATATATATATCACCTCACCTCCATTGTAATGCTGGTCTCTCGGCAACCAAATAAAACACTCTCCCCTACTTTTTCTTGAAAAATATTATTCAGTAACAATATTTCTAACATGTCTTTTAATAGTGCATCTAACGAAAAACATTTTGCCTCAGATCTTTGAAGCAACTAGAAACCAGAGAAAAACTAAATAGCATTATTTGAAAGTGGAAAATCAAACCCCCCAAAAAAAAAAACACAAGGAAGCTAATGATTTTGATTGCCCATCGATCAAGAACTCAAATTACATGCATTCAATGTGAGATGAAAAAGAAACATAAGGAATTGAATGTGAATTTAGTAGAGATAGTGTTTACAAACAATCTTCAGATGGTTTGGAGGACAAATCTTTATTGTTACTGTTTGCATCTCCACCTTTGGTGACATATGCTAGTGAATCAATGAGAAATGGTGGGAGACTGGAAATAGAAGGAGGTTGGAATACTTGAGTTAGGTGTCAAGTGATTGTATACTGGTTAAACAAGATTTGTTGATGGAAATAGCGTTGAAAGAAAAAAGAACAAGGAGGAGGAAGCAAAAATCAACAAAACAGTCATTACCCCAAACAATAAGATGGAAATATACTTTAACCTTTAGCTCTCTTTTTCTCATCTCCCAGTCACATTGTCACATAATGTTTCCTTACTGTGCACATTGTTTTTCTTTATTTCCCTTTGTATATTAGTTAGAATATAGCTTTATTTTGCCCAATCAGTTCGTTTTCGTATTTTTATCTATTATTTTAATAGATTAACTGACTTTCTTTTGTGCGATGTCATCTGTTTTTGTTTGAACTACCCTGACAAGAATACCTCTCAACTGTTTTTTTTGGTTTTGCTTTTCTTATATTTTTTGATATTTCATAATATCAGCAAATTCATAATATTTACTAAATAATTTCATTACACGAAATGAAAATGTTTCTACAACTTCTATATCTATAAGAAAAATGCATTTAGATGCCTAGCTACGTAGGCAAAGAGTTTTTTCAGTGTGTCTTAATCTTAGTTTTATTTTAAAATTCAGACTTACTCTGCATTTGATTTTATTGTTTTCACAATAAAACTTATGTTAACAAACCTATCGAAGTAAATTTTTCAATATATGCTTCTGCATATTAATTTCTTCTTAAATTTTTCATACCATGTCAATTTACGTAAGCGATCATCGGCATTCATAGATTCCTTTTCTTTATTATCTGTGAATGGCCATGACTTCTTGGAAAAGATATTGGAGATATATCTGTTACCGTTTCCATGTTTTTTTAACATACACCATTAGACTTGTTTCTCGGGAGTCCAGTCTACACTGTTATTTAACCTATAGCTGAGAGAGGAGAAATAAAATATTTATTAGTGCGAAGTAAACGCAACAGATTAGGCCAGAAGTTGGCTCGCGAATTCCAGTTTTGGCAGCGATAACCTTAACGTTATTCGCATACGCTATATTATAATATGTTTTGATTAGAAATATTTACAATAACTTATTTGGTGTTGTGAGATTCTATAGGGTAGCCACTAAAAAACTGAAGGGTTTGAAAAGGTTATAACTTGTTCGTTTGCAATCTTTTCTTATTTTCCTTTTTTGTAGGTTATAGAGCATCCCTTGGAAATTAAAATGGCGACGTATGTTCAGCCACGAGTAAAAACTCATTGTTTTTCTATTCCCGTGAAATATCAAAACTCAGAGAAAATACGGGCAACATTTTAATGTCAAGTTTCTAATGGTTCAAACTTTACTACCTCAAGGTAATCATGTGTTTGTAAAAGATAATTTTGTTTTATATCATTCAGTCTTTCAGTATCCACCCTTATGCAATTTGAGAGTTGTTCATCATATTGTAAATAAATATCTTTAATACTATAGTTATTGATATTTATTTTTTAATCTCAGATATATAGAAATTGTCGTGGGCCGTAAAAAAAATATTATGTGAAATTGTAAAACTGTCAAGAGAAAAACCAGAAAAACTGGTACAAATTTGAGGTTTGAGAAAAACTAAAAGTCTAACGTTTAGTAAGCAAGCAAAGTGGATTGACCAGCAAGAAATTGAAAAAAGAAGTTGGTGCCTAAATGTAAACAGAAATATTAAGAACATTAGCTAAAGACATGAAAGCAACCGAAGTTAAGTAAACATTACCCAAGGAAACGTGTAATGTTCTTCTTCGTACCTGAAAATTAACTTCTCGGCAGTAATTTTTAATGATGAATGTTACCCTCAGATGTTGAGAGATGGATTGAGGCTTGGTTCTTCATGGAAATAATCAACCAATTCAAATTTTGAGTTGATGCTTGTACAGCTGGTAATATGACCATTCAATTTTGATGATGGTGTCATTTTAAATGCAGAGAATATCTGCCTCATATTATTACCCACGTCATATTTTTATCGATATATAAAGTGAATCTTACCTATTTGAACCAAAAAGGTTTATTAGCTGAATGATGTCAATATCTATATGCGAAGAAGAATGAAAACCGCATTGTTTTCTGCTGATAAAAACAGCAGCCATTTACGTAAGATATTCTGATTTCAAAGTCTCGAGCTACGTTGAGAGTTTAAAGCTTTAATTTCTTTTTTACTATTGTTCACCGAATACAAAACCCAACAACCTTCCAGGAAGGGTTACTGAATAGGATAGTTATCAGGAAGGACGAAGAGGTGAATTTTATGAAGGTACGATTGTAGTGATCAGAGAAGCATCCTCTCGAATAATAAGAATGATTCGACGTATAAAAAGAAATAAATTCACATGGTTAAAACAATACTGGAAACGAAAAACGATCGGTAGATACCATCGCAATGGGAAGAAGTGTTGTTAAAAATCATGAACGTCTCGAATGCAGGTCTGATAAGAGCAATTTGAGGACTTTGTCTCCCTATGTGTTTTGTATCACGAGAGAAACTCTAAAACATTGTATAAGTGAAAATTGATATTCAAGAAAATTCCCACGGGAAACAATAAAAACTACTGTATGTAATGTTAAAATAAAAACAGTGGAAAGGTTAACAATATCAATTAATAAAATACTGTTATAGAATGACCATCGATTCATATAAAATCATAAAATAATATATAATGTTATATCATTTTATTTGTGATTCTGCTAATCAAATATGTTTCTGCAGTTTATAATTTTTCGATTTCTTTAAAAAATAAAATAAAGCGTGTTGTATGTTTTGTTTAATAAACGCTCACACACTCGAACCCAATTATTATCAATATTTTTAATAAGGATCAACATTATTAACTGAATCTTACATTGCTCACAGAAATATAAGCATAACCTGAAAGTTTTACCACACTCAGTTGATTAATACCAAACACTGTCAAATAATTTGCATAATAAAATCTGATTTAGAAGAACAGAATTGAGTAATTATCATATAATTTTCGTTTTTCGGAAACATTAATTGTGTCGGTGCCTTTGAGTAATGTGTTTTTCTTTTAAATTGAGTGCTGATAGTTAAGATAAAAAAAATTGTATGCGTATACGCAAAAGCACTTGCGAGAGGATTTCATTTTACTGTTTTTAAAATAAAAAGAAATTGTTATGAGTATGTTTCAATGCTGTGCATAGTATTAAATCGTAAACCATCTTTATCAACCAACTTTGTTTTTTATTAAATTTGACATTAGTTAGTTACTTTTAAATGTGCAAGTCCATTTAATTCTCTTTTAATCAATTAATAAATTACCCATTTATAAATGATTCCAGATTGTCCTTCTAATACTTATAGCTCCAGTATTACAGTTTTATAGTTAATGAATTATGGAGATTGTACTCTCCAATGTTGTTAAATGGTCGAATAGTGTTTCACATTTTAAAGGGTTTAAATTTCTAATGGAGAAAACATAAAATAGAAATAAAATGCTGATTTTCGAACTTCAGTTTTCATTTACTTCATTTTTCTTGCGATTTCCATTTAATTTGTTGACTTTATGCGCATACCAGCAACTATAAGTAACCACAAACAATAAATCTCTATGGCTGCAAACTGATTTATTTTATTATATTCATCATGGATAATGTCAAAATCTATTTTTCTCTTGTCCTGTTTTCCTTCTACTATCATCTTTATGCCTCTCTCTCTTTTTCTTTGTCAGCTTTTATTTTCAGTGTCCATTTTATCTTCCATCTTTTGTACGTATTCATTTTTTATTTGTAGAAAACATCGTCTTGAATAACATGTCCTGGACACTGAATATATAGCCAGAGTTGATTGATAAACAGCAGTGGTGACGTTCAATCTTTATGGAACAATCTGGAAGACTGCCATCGAACAGCGTGCTGCTGCTGTGATTGATGTGCTGAGATGTCTGAGTGGAAGAAATGCCCGTTTAGCGTAAGTGAAACTCTTGCCTTTTTAGTGAGTCACATTAACCAACTGCATTTGCAGCAGGCAGCTTTACATTGTGACGTTTCAGCTACGAACAATAGAGTAATCTTTGCTCTCTCCTGAAACACTAAACAAAAATTATGTCTTTGCGTTCGTCACCAATACTTTTTTCTGCTAAGACCTTTTTCAGCAACAAATGAGACAAGTTTTCGCCTCCTTTATTGCTAACAGAAGCATGAAGGTAGCTCCAAAATTAATGCCTTTTATTTCATTATATTGTTATCAGATACACATGTTGATGGCATAGCAGTAGAGGATGGAACTTTCCGCTAATAAACTATATTTTTTTGTCCTTTTTACAGATAGCAGCCACGGCAGAAAATATGGTGCCTGACATGAAAATGCAAACGAAGCAAATGTGTGTCAGTGAATTTTTTAAAAATTCACCCACTGACTTTCTTCAACACTTGCTGAGCCATCAGAGAAACCAAACAACGAATGTGAGCGCATTTAGAGTAAAGCGCTTCAGCTGTCAACCAACGAAATGAAGACAACCTCAAATATGCATAAGCAAATGTTGTGACTATGAAGGGAAATAGTCTTTTGTAACCGAATCTGATGTTATGTTTTTCCCTGTATATATTTGTTGTAATTTCCCTCGTCTAGTTGTAGTCATCTGATTTTCTTGCGAGATAAAGATAACACTATGTTTGGTCAAAATTCAGTTCTTTGGTGGTGAAACTGACATCTCCATGGCGCAAACCCAGACTACATGACCACCTCGCGGACGTACCGACAAGTTCCAAAGAAATACAATTACATTTGGGGATGGCTTGTCTGAAGGAGTTACCAGAAGGTTTTTAATGCTGACACCCAGCCATCTTCGAGGCACCAACGTATATGACCACAAGGCAGCAGAGGTTTAAAGTCAGTGTTTTCCTTTCCACTTTCCCGGGATGTCGAACTACATCTACTCGAAGCAGCTGGTTATGAGGTGCCAGTTTTCCGCCTTCATCTATATATGAAGTCCGCATAAAGAATGGTGAAACATAATCCAATGACTGCTTAAGACATGAAACTGACAGGAATCATTTGCTATTGATTTCTTTCCACACTATCTCTATATCTCAAAAGCTCTATATCCGCTACTGAGAACTCTTCTTTCTATAAATATAACAAATGTTAATCAATATAATATTATATATGTGGGAGCGTGAGTAATGAATTTCTAATAATTTGACAGACTATAATATTATTTTGATATTATTTAAAGTGTTAAAGCTTTTGTTCTCGAAATTATGTCATCATATGCCATTATTCGAATTTAATTATATTTTATGTGAAATGTCTAACACTTTCGCCCCAGCCTCTCAACCTCCGACGTCTTACTCTCTGGGCTGAGGTGTCTACTCGGTCTTAACCGAACTTAAAGGAATGGCCGTAGGTCCCCCTGAGCCCCCGTAGGTCATTCGACCGGTCCACTGGTTTATCCTGCTCTACACGTTGTGTTTGGTTTGATCCAGAAAGCAGAAGTGATGTTCATCTATTCACGGTCGACTGAAGATGTAGACACTGCTGGAGAGTCTGCGCTAAGAAATTTAGAATGCAGCCAAAAAAATTAACATCTGCAAAAAGCCGGACAAACAAGTATTCAATGATTGAATTGTTAATGTCTTTTATATAGCAGAAAAGAATAGTACAGAAAAGAAAAGGGTTACAGAAAAGAAAAGTAATTAACGTAAAAACACATACACTGGATTCTGGACAGAGAGAAAGAGTGTGTGTGTGTGTGTGTGTGTGTGTGTGTGTGTGTGTGTCATGATTAACTTGTTAAATCGTCTCAAAACGATATACGACTCTTGCGATGGGGGAATGCGATTTCTGGGTGTGGCTTAAAGTTTATAGTGGCGTTCCTCCTTAGCAGTATTAACAGTAGTAGCAATATTCGTGGTAGCAGAAGTAGCGGTACTTATCTCAACAGTACCTGTTAGCGGACGCTTCGTTCCGATTTCTGGCGTCACTTTCAATCTCCGATATCTCTCCACCCAGCTCGACAGCACTCGACGGCAGACGAGCCAACCACTCTGATTATTGTAGCTTGTGCGACGTTTCCGTTTCAAGTGGTAGTAATAACAGTAGCAGTCTTAGATGTTGGAGGAGTAATTCGCTTCTCCGTACTTAGATCAACAAAATATGTTAGCGGGCGTTTGGTTCCAATCTCTGACGTAACTTTCAATCTCCGACCTCTCTCCACCCAGCTCGACTGTACTCGACGGCAGACGAGCCAACCACTCTCTCCGTCTCTCCTGTAGCGCCGCGACCCGTAACGGCTGGTCATAATCGACCCTTGGCCCGCACGCGATTGTCACGGGTGTCCTTTCAACCCAAAATCATGTGAATTTCAAAGTTCCTCATAGTTTCGTAAGCTCTATTTCAAATTTTAACAGATATAAATTATTTCGACCATTTTTCATTGTCTTTCTAATAATCCAATTTCAAATGGGATAGATCAGATTTCCCATCAGTAAACAAAATTGCTCCGATATAATTTCGCTTCTCAGATTCACTCCAATTTCAATTTTTAAAAATATACGCGCGCGTGTGTGTGTGTGTGTTTTCCAAACTCTCTTTTCCGTCACAAATGCTATATATTACGTTTTAAATGTGCACATGTTGCTATGAATATTGTATGGATAATTTTTTTCTCTGTGGTTTCAGTGTTTCATACGTTTTTCTTTTTGTTTTCTGTAGTGATAATATCAAAGAGTCAAGTGAATCTGAAATCAGTAATTTTACCTAGTGAAGTTAATCGCAAACTTGCCTTAAGGAAAAACAAATGATATCGCTTAAAATCATTTTTATGTAATTCTCCACATGTATAGTATTACTTTAATTCGCCATTAGTTTAGCGTTAATATCTTTAGAAGTAAAGAATTTATTTCTGACAATTTTGTCTTTAGTAAATAATCTTCGAAGTATGAATGATTATTTTTTGAATATAGTTAAGAAATGGTATAATATAGTTTCGATTTACTGAATGTTTGATAAAGAAATGTGCTGTTTTTGTACTTAAAATGTCAGTTCTATCGAAATTTTATTTTTTCTATTTAAAGAAAATATCATTATTTTTTGTTTTTTGAAACTTTTAGACGAATAAGAAATGTTGGCGTGTCATTTTTAAAGTAGTAAATTAAATAAGTAGTAAAACTTAATTTTTGTTTTAATAAAATGTTTCTTAATAAAATTGTTAAGTGAAAGTGATGAGAGGGGAAAATTCTATATGTAATTATACTGATACTTTGTTTTGCAGTATAAACAATTTTGTGTCTTAAGCGACAGTCTTATCATCGAACTTGATTCTGAATCTTAGGGATTTGATTTTGTAGATACCCATTGAATTAGAGGTCTTATGCCAATCAGTAGATTGGCATAAGAGTTCCTTCTCTTTTCAAAATTTAACACCTTACATTTTCTTTAAAAATTATCATTAATAATAATAATAATAATGAGAAGAAGAAGAAGAGAAGGAGGAGGAGGAAGAATAGAATTCTTTAATAGTATTTCTTTTATATCAAATTGCGTTTCCTATTTCACGACAATTTTCTCTTGATTTCACTGAATTTATCACTATTTTTCCATTTTTCGTTTTGTTATTTTACTATTGCTGGAAAACATGTAATGGAATAATAAATGATAAAAATGAATTTCAAATTAAAACATAGTTAGTCCCTATTATTCTGTCAATATTAATTAAGCCTAAAAAATTAAGAATAAATTATTAGTCAACAGGTTATAGTAATAATACTTAATAAACCTTCAATCAAAAAAAAAAAAAAAAAAAAAAAGAATTTTGTTATTTATTTTATGATTTTTGCATGGTTATATAATTAGGCAACAAATAGAAATTCCTAAGATTCCTGTAGATGATATTAATACGAATTGTATAGAAATTTCAATGCGCTAACTGCAAATAGTTATATTGGTGAGGCATCTCATCATTTCCCCGAATGTGAAAAATGAAACATTTGACTGTGGATAAAGTTCTCAATTTTCTAACATTTGTCAAATAATGATCAGTCTAAACAATTAAAATTTAATTGTTGGGAAGCCTTATTTAAATAAACACAAGATAAATCCTATAAGACAGTCTTGAGGATGGAAAACAATTTTGTAGAATTACAACAACTGTATTCTTCTTCTTCTTCTTCTTCTTCTTCTTCTTCTTCTTCTTCTTCCTTTTCCTTTTATTTTCTTTCTTGTTCTCTCTCATCTGATTTGTTTTCTGTTCTGTATTGATCATTATCATTCATCTTTTCATTATTCTTTTTATCGTTAACAATATTTCAATGCCTTTATATATATATATATATATATATATATATATATGTGTGTGTGTGTGTGTGTGTGTGTGTGTGTGTGTGTGTGTGTGTTTTGAACAATAAAAAATATTGAAAAATTAAAATCTTCAGACACACTGGGTTGTATATTAATATTCTTTCGTTTTTAATATTTCAGTTAGATTCCTCGACAAGTTTCGGCCATCATCAGGAGAAAAAAACATTCTGCTTGTTAGTAGCATTGAACTACATAAATGAATGACATGGAGAAAATAAACTCTGTAGTTTTCATTTGTTTTTTTTTTATTTCTTATCATAAATTTTGGTCAGTCCTTGTGTTGGTCAAGCAGTCTCTTTTAAGTTGTTATTTAAGATAAGGGCTGGATGGATTCATGCTGCTCTGAATTCTCGTATTCCTTTTGACAGTTTTATTGGCTCCTGGAAAGGGGATTTGTCTCTGTTAAGTGTGTGTGTTATTTGGTCCTTAGGGAGTGAGTGAGTATGGTGTGTGTAAGTGTGTATATTAATATGGGTGTGTGCTATCATTTAGCTCATCAGGGAGTGAGTAATTATGATGTGTTTAAGTGTGTATATTAGTATGGGTGTGTGTATAAGTGTGAGGACTCAACACTTCTGCAAGCATGTCTTGTCTTGTGTGGGTGAGAAATGTGGGTAGGCCTGATTTGTGGGGTTATATTAATTCTATCTATGTTGTTAAATTTGTGATTGAACCCGTCCGGATGGAGCGATTTTAGGCGCAGAATCCACTTATCTTCATGGCCTTCTAAATTTTTTCTAATGTTATCTGCTTTGAACTTTTCTATTTTCTCAATTATAGTGAATTTGGCATGGGTTTTAAAATCGTGTTTTTGTAGGCGGAAATGTAATAATCTTTCATGGGGAGCCGACTTAATTCGATTGCGATAATTATTAATTCTGTAGTGAAAGGGCCATTCAGATTTTCCTACATATTGTTTCTGGCATAGTGTGCATTCTAGGAGGTAAATTATGTTATGACTTCTACAGTTAGAGTCGTGGTAGATTTGGAAAGTAGATTTACTGAATGAACTAGTGAATGAATCGGTGTGTCTAATGTGGTTACAGCATAAGCTCCTTTTGCTGTTACATGGTTAAGAAAATCCTGTTGTTTTTGTTTTTGGTTAATTACGGATTACCTTATCCCCTGAAATGTGGTTACTACCTATGATTTCTTTTAGGTTCTTAGGCCTACGATATACTAGAAAGCCGGGTTCCACAGACAATTTTTTAGGTCTGGTTTGAAATGTAGTATTTCCCAGCGACTTTTGATTATTTTGGATAGTGAAGGAAGAATGGGGTTGAAAGGGATGCGGCTGGGTTTGTTTTTAATCTTGTACATGAAGGTGTCTTCTCTAGGTGTGGAAATTGCTTTATTTATTTGTTCCTTGATTAGGTGTTGTTTATAGCCACGTGTTGTGAATTGATGCTCCAGATTTTGGGTGTGTTTATTATAGTTCTTCATTGTTGGAACATATCCTTCTGAGTCTAAGAGCTTGTTAATAGAGAAGGTTCTCCTTGAGGTGTTCAGGGTGGGAAGACTTAAAGTGTAGATAGTTGTGGGTGTCGGTGAAAAGTAAAGTTATCCTACTGTCTTTATTCATATTATTATTTTACAGATATATTTTTGTTTATATCTGAATTTTTACACACACACACACACACAACAGACAGACACACACACAGACAGACACACACACACACACAGACAGACAGACAGACACACACACACACACACACACAAACACACACATATATATATATATATATATATATATATATATACAGTACAAGGCAACAAAATGGACCCACCCATAGAAAGTCGATTTTTTATATTTTTACCAAGACAAGTGATTAATAGCATCAGGATTTGGTAATTTGTACAAAATCAAGGGAATCATGGACCAGCATCAATACTACAGCATTATTGTTAATCAAATGTGGGTTTCTGCTAGAAAACTTTTTGCTCCATGTTCCAACACAATAACAATCCTAAGCATACTGCCTTAAAGTATAAACGTTATCTAGAGAGAAAGCGCGACGTGAGTAAATTGCAATTCTGTCAGTGGACTAGTCAGAAACCCAAGTGAAAGCTTTTAGACGATAATGGACAAGCGTGCCCATAATAGGAAAGTTAACTCAGAAGTTTAGCTTTTTCGCGAATTAGAGGAATGCTGGAAAAATCTAACGCCTTACTAAATAATTTAGTCTATAGCATGTCACGAAGAATTAAGCACAAACATATCCAACAAAATACTAAATCATTTTTTGACTTGTATAATGTTCATATGAATATCCTGTATTAATTAATGAATTTTATTACTCACTATAAAGCCACCGTAAAAAACACCGCGAACGCGGAAGAAAAGAAACCTACATAGGAGCTACAGAAAAAATTTTTAAAGAAAGATTCAATAATCGTCAAACCTCATTTAAAACAGAAAAATACAAAAACAACAAAACACTATAAAAATACATATGGAGCCAGTAACAAAATAACATCATTACCAAGATTAAATGGGAAATTATTAAAAAAAACAGTCCCACACAGTACCAACAGCAGAAACTGTAAATTGTATATGGAGCAAACATTAACAGTCATCACATTCAAGGATCAAAACAAGAACAAAATATATTAAAAATTAGGAAATGTAGACATTTAAATAGCATCTATTTTGCTACCTAAACACTAATATAAAAAGAAAAGAAAGAAATACAACACGAAACGCAAGCACAAACCACCGTAGCTACACGTATCCATACTAGTTCCAGACACAATCCATCCAGGAAAGAATAACCACAATAACAACAAATAATAACCAACAAAATAATACCCAACCATACAAAACACACACACAAAACCCAACATAAAAATCCCCACAACTATACCCCTTATAAAACGCAAAAAACACACTCTTCACAACACCCAAGACATCAACAAAATAATAACCAACAAAATAATACCCAACCACACAAAACACAAATAAATTAGCACAACTGCACTCTTTACAAAACGCAAAAATACGCAAACAACTTTGGCTGCTTGACGTTTGTTTACGTTTTAAAAACAATTTGATTTGATTTGGCTGATTCTTTCTGTCGAGTGAAGATGGGTCAGTGGTAGAAGCTCTGACTGACACCAAATCGGTTGGGTTTCGCATTGAGGAACTGTAATACAGCGAAACAGTACTGTCTGCGAATGACGTATATATATATATATATATATATATATATATATGTGAAAATATATAGAAAATAGGACACCATGAGCCCGTCTTTGCGCTAAGGATTAAGATTGAAAAAATCAGAAAAATTATATATAGCGAAATTTTTCTGATTTTTTCGGTCCTCGTTCACAATGGGGACCAATGTATAAAAAACAATAACGACCTGTTTGACTTCACTATGGGATCGTTAGACTCTGCAGAGTCTTCTGACCTTGTTGGTCTCCTAATACTGTACACCCACACCGCGAAATTGATGTTAAGGACATCGGGCTGTATAGAGATGACGGGCTCATGGTGGTGAGGAGTTCTACTAGTTTTAAGATTGAAAAAAAAATCAGAAAAATTATATTTAGCGAATTTAAGAAACTAAACTTAAAGATAACTGTCTCTTCTAATTTGAAAAGGGTTAACTTCCTCGACGTAACTCTAGACTTACCAGGCAACACATACCAACCTTATAGAAAACCAAATGCTAACCCTTTATACATACACCCGAAGTCAAACCATCCTCCATCCATAATTAAACATATACCCTCATCAATAGAAAATAGAATTAGCATTAACTCCGCAAACAGGAAAATATTCCAACAACACAATAGCTTCTATAACACCGCCCTAAAAAATAGTGGTTATAAAAATGCTAACATTAACTACAGAGAAAATTACACTGGACATAGGAAAAAAAACAGGAAAAGAAATATCATTTGGTACACCCCTCCGTTCAACCAAAGGGTTAGTATTAAACTCGGACAGAAATTCTTAGCTCTAATTAATAAACACTTCCCCACCAATAGTAAGCTTAGTAATATATTCAATAAGAACACCCTAAAATTGAGCTACAGCTGCTCTGATAATCTTGAACGCATAATAAAAAAACACAATAATAAGATCTTGAACAAACCCCCATGCCAAAACAGTATTAATAAAAACTCTGCACTTAAATCAGACGATAAAAGGGAAAAATTATGCAACTGTAGAAACCCAGAAGACTGCCCATTAGAAAATAAATGTTGTATTAATTCTGTGGTATACCAATGTACTATTTCATCCACAGAGAGCCCTAGCACTAATATGATATACATTGGGTCCACGAAGAATAATTTTAAAGATAGATGGAGGCAGCATAAGTGCTCCTTTAATAATATAAACAAACGAAATCAGACTTCACTATCAAAATATTTTTGGCACCTGAAGGAAACAAATAAGACACCAAAAGTTAAATGGAAAATTATTGACAAGGCTAGAATATGTAAAGCTTGGGATGACCCATGCCCTTTGTGCCTTCATGAAAAATTGCACATCATTAAACTTCTAAATAATAATAATCTATTAAATAATAGACACGAGTTAACGGTTTTTTGTAGGCATCATCAGATTTTTGGTTTGAATTATTAGATAAAAAAAAATTTATATAACTTGTTTAACAAATAGCCCAATCATCAGATTCATAGTAGGAATAATTAACTACAAACATCCATACTACATAACACACTTCATAATCCATAGCCTAAATTAGTAGTTTAAATACCTTACATATAAGATAACCCTTTATGAAGTCGTCAAAAAACAAACGTTACGAAAGTTTTTTTTTTTTTTTTTTTAATATATGCACAATTCCCTTTCATAATAAAATAAAATAAAATAAATAAATAAATCTCCATAGACAAGCAAACTAGACGATGGCCAATACATCTTCCGTTTCATTTTTGACACCCCCACCTTTCCCCGACTTGACACCTTGAAAGTATCTCTATACCGCTACTTAATATAAACACCCTACACTCACCTACCCAATTTAGACAATTCACCATAGCTGTTACCATGGGGATTTTGATTTCAATTTTAAAACAAGTAAATTTCAGATATACGTTATTCCAACAAAAATTTCGCTTGAAGTTGGAACGGAGCCCATTTTACTTTCAACTCAATTTAATTTAAAGGATTATATTGAAGTTTTCAGCTCTAGTTTTGAAACATGAGACCTCTTATGTAGCGATTTGGAATCATATTTTTAAATAAATAATTATATATATATATATATATATATATATATATATATATATATATAAATAAAAATAGGAAACTAAATAAAAAATGAGAACGCATATAGGGGCACGAAAATGCAAACACACCCACAGAAAAATGCACACAAACACAAGTACACAGTCTTCTCAATATTCATGCAAACTTCTTTGTATTCTCACTGTTTTCAGTAATGTTATTGGGTGGATTATTTCGATTCTTGCTTGGATTTTCTGCTCCTTAAGCCTTTTCGGTAGACTCTTCGAAATCGTACCTAACGAAAAGGCATAATAACTGTCACATTCATGTTTCGTTTGTACATATACTTGTGATTTATACGACCTAATTGGAATCAGTTAGATAGGATCGCTTTTCCTATTCATTCATGCTTTCCAAACTAACTTGTTGCACTCTCTTCCTATGTGGTTGATTACGTCATGTTTATCCCTGTATTGTCTGCATTTGTTAGTCTCATATGTCTTGATTTTATATAATTGGTACATATGGTGTGATTCGGTTTACTCTTTTAGATTTTTCATTCGCAAGCATATTTTTGTCATGTCATTTATAATCCCTTTAATTTATCCTCTGAAATGTCCGTGAAGCTGTTGTTACCGTTATTATTCGAGATTACAGTGGGAGGGGGGTATTAAAAAGATATGCTAATATTTGTAAACAATGATTCTAATTGTATTTCTCAGTAAAAGTACTTTTCTACTCCATCTGACTCTTGTTTGAGGATTTAACAATTTAGTAATTAAATTACATTTTGAGATTATCAGTACTTTGATTCGCATTTAATGTTAATAACTGAAAAGATAAGTTATGTGTTCTTCCATTGAAAAATACTCTATAATTAAAAGATTTATTTTCTTCTTTTCATTCATGTGAATATTGCTAATATTTTTTAACGTTGAAAAGTTAATTTTTTCATTTCCACGTTTTAATAAAGGATATTTCTCTATTGATATAATAATTTTTAAAGATTAAAAAGTTTTCTTATTCTTACAATGGCTTTTATTGCAGTTTTAAGATTTGGACTAAAAATCTCTGTCCATTCTCGAAGGAATTTAAATATGAATACAGCGTTTGCATACAACGAAATGAAGTGACTATTATTGTAATTCAACTATTCTATAATATGTGATTACAAAGATACGGCAGACTTAATTATTATTAAGATATTAAAGACTGTTTGTTCATCTTAATTCAGTTTTTCCAAAAATAACTTGTATCGAATGAACTAAAAAAGTTTTATTGATGTATCATTACAGCGAAAAATTACTGTGGAAATTAATTAACAGTTACAAAAGTTTGTCAGAAAAGAGTGAAAAGTTTCAACAAAAAATAGGGCATATTTAATGAAAGTTTCAACAAAAGTACTTACAGCTGTTATTTCGTAATTGTAATATTTAAGTATGATATTGATGAATTTGATATTTTCTATAAAAAAAATTTAAAAAAAACAAAAAAACACGAGAAAACATTGCTATCGATTTTTTTTTTTTTTACCTCCGGCATTATCTTTTTCTTTAATATGATTTCTCTAATGTCCAGGCCGGGATATGAAATAAAATACCGTTTAAAACAAACGGAACATCAACTCAAATATAGAAATCCATTAAAAATAACGTTTAATTAATAAAATATGTCAGATTAATAAATAAAACTAATTAATTATTTAGGTACACACACACATATATATAATAATTTAACATAATTTGAAATTAATATTTTATTTCATATTACGATTATTATATTTATTTGAAGTTATATATGTATTGTTTATTATATTTTCTTTCAACTTTTTCCAGTTATCGGGTTTTTCTGTATTAGTATTTATTTGTTCCGCAACTAGCTTGAAGAACGTTTCTCTAATATTTACCTTTCTGTTTTTGCTTATCTAAAGTTATATTTATTGACTTTGCATTTTCTACTATCATTAATTTTTTTTTATTAATTGATATTTTAGGTCTTAGTCCTGTCAAAAAGGCAGTATAAATGATTTTATTGGATGTTAAATAATATACTATAATGTTAATGTTAATGTTAAATAATATACTATAATGTTAAATAATGACTTCATAATCTCCGAGTATTTTAAGCTTAAATCCCGATATACATTTTCATTTTTTTCTGCTTTTTCTAATTAATAAACTTTTCGATATTTCCTTTTGTTTATTTATGTACCATTTTGTAATTTGTCTTGCCTTCTAGTGTTTTTCGTCAATTCTTTTAACTTCTAAAACACATAATGCATGTAAATGTTTATATACGTACATTATATTCCAAAGTTTTCATAGACTGGATGATTGTGAGGATAAGCTCCCACTGGCTATAAAATGCTTCAACAAAAAGCTAATGTCAACTATGTCCAGCTCAGTGTCGGAGAATGGTACAAGACGGAAAATTGGTGCCTCATAACCAGCTGCTTCGGGTAGATAGAGCTCGACAGACCAGGAAAGCAGTTCATGTAGGGGAAGGAAAACCACGATTTTAAACCTCCTTTTAAATTACGGTCATATCCAAACACAGAAAACCTAGAGTAGAGCCCCGAAGTCAACACTAACAACTTTCCGGCAACTCCTGCAGTCAAGCCCTTACGCAAATGTAATGTCTTGTATTTCTTTCGTACTTGTCGATACGGCCGAAAGTGGGGACATGTTGTCTGGTTTGTGTACCATCACAAGTCTAGAAAAATGAAAACTAAATGCAAACCATCTGCTGGCTTGTAAGTCTTTAAATTCTGCGAGGAGGGATGGGTTAATCACAAGATCTTCGGTGTAAAAGGAACCGGCAAACAATTGCTCTATTTTGCCTTGAATGTCACTCTGAACCACAATTAAACTGATGAAGTGGCATGGTGCCACAGCGGAGCAAAATAAATGAACGATATAATATATAATTATTTTCATATATATATATATATATATATATATATATATATATATATATATATATATATATATATTATATATATATATATATATATATATATATATATATATATATATATATATATATATATATATATATATATATAATATTTCTGAGAATGAAATGGATATAATCTTGAAATGCCGAAATTCTGTTCTAGTTTACAATGAAGAACAGTGAACCAAAAAGTCTTGCAGTGATAATTTTAACATTTCAATGGATTCTTTAGATTCTGCTGAAGCCTCTGATTGGTGGGATTATTTCTTTTATACAAATTAAGTGCCTTTGAATGTTTAGATTCTAATAGTGTAGGATTATATAGAGATGGTGGCTTATCAGTAGTTAAAGACTCTACAGAAATTAATGTAGATTACATTAGAAAAATGATCCATAGGGAGTTTAAGGATTTACGTCTTAAGACTATAGTTACGACCAACATTAAATAGGTAGATCTTCTGGATGTCACCCTAGACCTTACTAATAGCTCTTTCAACCTTATGTGAAAGTTAATTCTAACCCGGTTTATGTACATGCTAATTCCAACCACCCTTTTCTGTTATCAAGCACATATCCTCCGCCATTGAATTTAGGATAAGTACTAACTCTTCTAGCAAAGAGGGCCTTAATAAACATTGTGAATTTTATAATTCTGCCCTTAGAAATAGGGGCTACAATGGTACCATTATTTAATATAGAAATCCTGTTAATTATGACCACAATAAGAAAAGAAGATACAGAAAGATCATTTGGTTTTTTCCTTCTTTCAACCTAATGGTTAAAACCAAACTAGGACATAAATTTCTAAACATTATCAAAAAGCATTTCCCCGACCCCGAAACTAATCCACTCAGTAAAATATTCAATTATAATACCTTTAAATTAAGCTATAGTTGTGCTGATAACCTGGAAAAATAATTAAGATACATAATAACAGAGTCTTCAACAAGTATAAAAACTCAAAAAACTTGACTACTCGCAAGGTTGCAACGAGTAAAACTAAGTATAATGACACTAATAATAACTTGTGCAATTGTAATAATCCTAATAATTCCCCATTACAAAATAATTGTTTAACTAGTTCTCTAGTTTATTTGAGTACAATTTCTACACTAGAAAACCCCAATATTAAAATTACAATGGAAGTACTATGAATATATTCAAAGAACGTTGGCGGAGACATGTGCAATCTTTTCAACAGTAATAATCATGTGTACAAGACTTCAACGTCCAAGTATTTTTGGAGTTTAAAAGAGAAAAACAAGACACCTACTGTTAAATGGAAATTAAGAGAGCTGTGATTCTCTATATGCACCTTGTTATTTATGCCTTAATAAAAATTTGAAATCATCAGATTTAAAGACATGACCCATCTTTTACATCAAAGGAATGAATTCATTCTTAACTGTAAACATAGCTCAAAATTTAACCAGATGTGTTGAAACAAAATGGCTACTTTTGTAGTGATTTTATAACATATTTATGTTATAATTTTACAATAAATTATATATATATATATATATATATATATATATATATATATATATATATATAGTCAGTTGCCGATACCTCCTGACGAGCGAACTGAACGATTACAAAAACAATTCGTCTACGAAACTCTGGTGTCGGTGTGCTGAATATAACATCAACCAGCTAAGTGACAAATTTTATATTTGTATTAATTAGGCTCTTTCACGAATTCTGTATAAATTTTTGATACCTAATGAAAAAGCATTCTTGAATATTTCATTTTTGGTTTAATTGAAAGCTAAATAATTAAATTTATTATTTCCAGTAAGTAAAACATTCTGGTGTATTTCAAATGGAAATTATATAGATTGGAATGTTAAATATTTGCTCAATTTAAAAAAAAGTTCTTAAAAGCAGCTATTCTCTTAATTTTAAGAAATTTGTAAACAAAACAAAATTATCGGTTTTAAAAATTCTTCCAAAAATAAAATATATATTTGTGACACATTATTT